>VZRJ01008049.1:2162370-2391333 GCA_013397565.1 Ptilonorhynchus violaceus
TTACCTTGTAAAGAAAATTGTAATTCTCTTTTTTCATGTACAGCTACATGTCCCTCCTTGAAATTTTTGAGCTAGCCTGGGAAAGTCTCCCTGGTGGACAGTTGTACAGGTGCAGTTTGCTTTCTCTTGTGGTGTTTTGTGTCAGGCTTGGTGCCAGCACTGTCACTGTTGGCACAAGAGGGGGGAAATGGTTATAAAGTGGGGTAGGATGGACCCCAAATCTTGTAGACATACTGTGTTCAAGGTTGTAGCCACTCATCTCTAAGAAACTAATGTTGGCAGTGTAAGCAATGTCTGCATGGAGCTAAAAGCAGTAAGGAGGAACGATCAGATAAGCAGCAGTAGCAAAGAACAAAACAAAATGAGCATCAGACAAGTAGGAGCAGAATGAAATAGATCCGTGCATCAATGCCCATGGCCCTTTTCTATTATTTCTGTTATTCCAACAAACACCTTGCAGCAAACAGAACAGCAGTGATAAGAACAAGGCAAGTTTTTCACATGTACCCATGCATCTTACAGTAGTCATGCAAGATACACAATCTCAACAGGCAGGCTGTTCCCAAAGCTAAACAATTATTCTGTGGGTGTTTTGGTGGTTTTTTTCTCGCTAGAATCATACAATGGTAGGAAAGGCATTTAAAAAAATTTATGTTTATCAATTTCATGCTTCTACATCAAGAGCGCCCTAAGCTATGATACTCGCAGGTTGCAGCAGGTCCCTCTCAAACACTGTGTTTGAATTGTTCTCTTCTGGTAACCAGAGGCTGAGATCCAGAGGCCCCTTAACATTGTTCTATAAATCGTTGTCCATGACGCAGTGGAAAATTCCTGGTTTATACCAATTCATCCCTGAACTTTAGGGACACTTACTCATAAGTGCTTAGGGCCCTTATCTGCTAATAGAAGCAAGTGTGGATCATAAAGAAGACAGATCTTCAGCTGTACGAAACTATGTGGAGTTCCAAAAGTGGAAAAAAATATGAGATTACAGTGTTCAATATTTAATTTACGGCCCTTTTTTAATAAGATAGCGTTGTCTTTGTTGTTTATACCTGCATAGAAGCTGCAAAGGTTGAAAATAATAGAAGAAAATTTTTTCAGAATGTTTTCCATGTTGTTACCTCCATTTTCCTCCAAACCTGGCTGAAAAGATATGGGTGAGTGTTGCTGTGTTTTTCATCTCCTCTAAAGCAGGGAAATTCTGGGGTCTCCTCTGGGGTCTCAGACTTCTGACTGACACCGTGCCCACTCCTGCAGTGCCTGAGCCCTCCAGCAGCATATTGAGAGATGTCACTGATGCCTGGTACATGTGTTTTCATTCTCTCCTCTCTTCACTGCTTGGCTGGGTTTTATTAGATTTCTCTATGGCATGCATATGTCCAATTCATTAAGACAGGTTGAAATATGGTTTTCTCTTGGAAGTCTGCAGAAAACGTTGAAGCTTGTGATAGAGACGAAAGTGTTGATGCTGCAGGGTTGTACTTCACAGCCTCCTAAAGCCCCTCAAGGAAGTCTGTCTCCTGCACAAATGAGATTTACCCTTTGCAAAGACAGTTCCTCCGTGCTTGAGGAGTAGCAATGCCTGTGATCCTCCTCTCAAGTTTAACATCCAACCACCACTCCTGGATATCTTTCTGCGTGAGCCCCTATTTGCATCCACGGCCTAATAAGTCTCAAATCTTCATATTGTACCTTGCAAGTGCTCAGACGGTGGAGGATGACTGCTGCGGGGTATAATTTCCTATGCATATGTAAAACAGGTGGGCAGCCTCCAGCCAAGCTGAAACTTTACTGCAAAAGTCTTCAGCAATGAGAGCACTTACTTGTTCCTAGTGTCAGAGACACTTGGAGCCATGATCAATCACTTCTTGTTTCTAGAAATGGCATACCTTTTTTGATAAAAATTGTAAAAAGAGGTCTTTTTGATGCATTGCATGTAGAAACAAAAGAAAAAACAAAATTGAACATTCTTTCTGGTTTCTGCATGAAGAGCATTGAGCACTGTTTTCATGATTTATAGTCTATTTAAATTCAGTATACCTCTAGATTTTCCAGTTCATCATATAAAAATTATAGCTATAACATACCTGGAAACAGTTATTCACCTGAAACCCTGGATCTATGTGCTTTCCTCCCTATGGGAAAGAACTGTCATCCTCTTCTAGGAGCCCATTGCTGAAATTTGGATTCCATGTCCAAGACTCAATAAATTTGTTTTTGCTCACAGTCAAATATGCCAACATAGAAAGGTCTTGCTGGTTATTACAGTCTCTCATCTGCACCTGAAACATTGGGACTGTGTGCTAGGATTAGGGGTTTAGGATCAGGTTTGTGTTTGGGTTAGTGGTTTGGGTTTCTGTTTCCCAAGTATTTTGGAGCAGGCTTCATAGGTCACCTTGATTCAGCCCTAACTATATTCATTTAAAAATATTTGCTGTACTGGCCATTTCAGCCTCTTACAGTCTGAGTTTGCTTGCTGAGGATATTGCTCTGGTTGCATGGATCATTGAACAGAGAACAGATATGCCCTTTGTTGCTCTCCTCTCATAATCAGTAAGGAAGTTGTAACTTATGTTTCCCTGTATTGAGGTTCTGAAAAAAAACAAACAAGTAAACATGCAAACAGAAAAACATCTCTGTAGCTCATGGGAATAGATGTTCTCTGAATTATCTTGCTGACCCGTTCTCATTGTAAGTGCTTATGATTTGAATCCCGTGGTATTTAATCATGAAATGGTTTCACAATTGAAATTTGCATCTCTGCTGTTTTCACTTGCTTATCCCTGGGTGTTTGCATTCATCCACTTGAAATCTGCAGGTTCCGATTTTCATGCCTAAGAAAAGAAAAAACGTGGAGAAACAAGGCTAGTACTCATGCACGCCTAAATTTATCAATGTCAAAAGCCTCTTATGCTTCTTTTTGCATCCAGGATTGATTCTTTCCTTCAAGACCTTCATATAGGAATGGTGGCTCTGATGATACTATCTCAAACAACAAATAATACTTAATAGCTTTAATGAAATCTTGTCAAGAAACTGATCCCTAAAAGGTATTTTCCTTGGTGTGTTCATGTAAAAACAATCCAGTTGCAAATCAAATTAGTTGCTATCAATTCCTTTGATGTTATTGTGTTACTGAGAAACACAAAATCCTCAAGAACTGGCACGTCATTTTAAGTCTGTGTTTCCCATTCTAAAGAGAAGCACTCCTGTCTTAGTTCAAATACTGAAAAAGTTCCCATTAGTGGGAATCTTTGTGGTGCTCTGCACCACTGTATGAGTGACATAAGGTGAATGTTGCTCATTCAGGTCCATATATTCCTGGCATTTCCTGTAACTAATGTCTCTGTAACCCTACAGGTGTCTGCTAAAAAAATGAACTCAGATAAGACAAATAAAATCATATTATGAGATAGCATGAGAAATCAGTGGTGCAACCATCAATAAGCAGCCTACATTTCTACCCATTGTCTTTCTTTCCTATCCAGCTAACAAGACAGGCCAGCTCAGGCTTTCCACACAGAGTTGCAGTCACCTCTGACAATATTTCCACAGCTTCAGAGTGAGGCACTTCCAGTAGCTTTGGAAACAGAAGAGTTGCTATAGAGTGAGAATTGCTGTGGATGGACAAGTGCAGAATTCACCTGCTGGCAGTGAATTTAGGCTGATGGCAGCTTTCACTTTTGAGGTCACTCTCAAAGCTCTCTCCTCTCAAGGGATATAACCTGGTCTAGCTTAGCTTTAGCAACAGTCTCTGAAACCACATTGGTCTGAGCTATACAGACCACTTATAGCAGCAACCTCAGCCTTTTCCTCATCCTTTGTCGCTCTGTTTCCCCTGAAATAAGTGGGAGTAACTGAGGTGGAGTGATTTTACTTGTTACATAAGGAATCCAATATGCGGGCTTATTTATGGGAGGGAGGGAAAAACCTTTGTGTAAGGGCCACCTTGTCCATGCCACAGCCTATAGTGGTGTTCAGACAAGCCTCAGCCTCTTGCATAGTCCTGCCATCTGCCCAGCCCCAGCTACAGTAATGAGGGGCCCACCTTGGGAAGTAGCCTTGCCACTCTGAGCTCCATGTGTCCCTGGATGAACTAGCTCCTTGTTCATACTGCCCCTCGCAGCAGTGAAGCACAAAAAGTAAATGTCACGCTGGCTGTCACTGCAGCTCTTCCACAGCCAGCAAGCCTTGTGACAGCAAGCTGTTAACCAGGATGGTCGGGTGCTAGAGGAGAGGAAGCCAGCAAAAGCAGCTTTCACTTGATGCTGTACCGGGGAGCAGAGTGGGAATATGCTGTTTGCAAGACAGTCTTCTGGTTTGGAAACAGGAGGAGGAAGAAAACTGGGGAGACTGAATAATTTTGAAGGCTAACTGCTGTAAGAGAGCAAATATTGCAGTCAAAGATTCCCTGCAGGAAAGCTTTTGCTGTATGCTGGCTCACAAGCTAAGACAGAGGGGTTTTTCCCAGTTCTACTGTGGTAGAACCCCCAGAGCCCAGACACACACAGGACTTCAGGAGTACATGTTGATGCCTGCTCACAGTTTTCTTTCCAGGAATAACGAGGGTTGGTGTAATGATGAGTTTGGTCTTGTGCCTATTCCACTCCCCATGCCATGCAAAGTCTTGGTCACTGCAAATATAACAAAAAGAGAGCAAAATAAAACTCAAGAACAACTCAAGTGATGTGAATGCAAAACTATTTCTCACCACCAGCTGACTGATGCCCAACCTGTTCCCAAGCAGCAGTTTTCCCGCAGTTGGTAGGCTGAGCATGACATCATATGGTATGGAATATCCTTTGGCCAGTTGGGGTCAGCTGTCCCAACTGTGTCCCTTCCCATCATCTTTATGGCAAGCTGAAAACCCCTTGACTTGGTTTAGGCACTGCTCAGCAAAAATTAAAACATGTTGTCAACATGTTATTGGCATCCAAAACCCAAATCACAGGACAATGCCGCTCCTAGGAAGAAAATTGACTCTATTCCAGCTGAAACCAGGACAGTGTCCTTTAAATAACATCAAGAGCAGGGATTGGGAAATGGTAGCACATTTCAATCATGGAAGCCTCAATAATGAGGCTCTCTTTTGGATCCATTGTGGCTTCTGCCGGGCTGAACGCTCTGGGGTCAGGGAAAAATTGGGCTGCTTTTACCCTGAAAATATTATGGCTGATGACATAATGACTGAACCTTCCTAGGAAAAAGCTTGATTATTTTTAAACTTTATGTTTTTCTCCTCTCTCCCAGCCTGCTGCGCATTCTTCACCAATAGTTCAACTGGAAGACAGAACAAACAAAGCAAAACCCAAAAGGGCTAAGCTTTTATGGTTCTTTTACTGTAGCAATTAAATTACTGCAGCTCTGTATTGCGCCAAATGATGTCAACATTGAGACTGTGGTGTGAACCTTTCTTTTGGGAGTGAAACTAGAAATATAAATCTTGATGAGGGAAGAGTTCAAGTCATCATTATCTGTCCATTTTCACTGAGAAAATGGACTCAAAAAAGCAATATTGTTATATGTTTCATCCTAAGGTCTTCCTAGTTTAAGGGATCCTGGCTTTCGTAACTTAAAATGTTCTCTGAAAACAATAAAAAAACCAATAATAAAAAGAAAAAAAAAAATCACTAAGCTAACAACAGGCTGTTATGAAAGGAGTTTGTTCCATTTACACACTATTTTCACTGCTATTACTTTTTCTATTAACGTTTTTCCAAGCAAGAAAGGATTTCTCACCACAGCTCTTCCCTTGAACAAGTATTTTTTCCGTATACTTGCGTATGTATATTGGAAATCTCACCAAGAATGAAATAGCCCTGAATAATGCACGCAAGGACAGGAGCAGTCAGACCCTAATCCCAGGTGGAGTTTTTGGGTACTGATTAAATATGAATAAAAAATGAAAACAAGGAATGCTGGTTTTGCCACATGCCCACAAGTTTTCCCATCAATCATCAAATTCTTGTTTGTGTTCTGAATTATAGCCCACAGGTAGGGAACTGACTTAAGCATGACCTGTGATGCAAAATAAGAGAAATTCAGCTTAAATCATTATGTACCAAATATACTTGCCGGGCTCGGGGCACAGCCTAAACCAATTAGGCCCTGGTTTCTGCACCTCTGGCACCTCTCACACCAGTTTGTATTCTAACAGTTGTGATTGCCCAGAGCTGCAAAACCTAAGGTCTCTTCACACTTAAATGTTCCTCTCTCAAGTCATGCCCTTCTGACATCCAGAGGACTTGGAGTGGAATGCACGAAATCAAAAATATTTTTCCCTTATGTGTCTGATTGTTTTCAGGTTTCGGGATTGTCTAAGCATATACTAGATCTTAATATTTCATAAGATAATTCTGGGTGACAACAGGTGTTTTCCTCTCTTTGCTTTTTTTCATCAGATTTCATTTCATTATTTGCTTTTCTTCTGGGAAAATTACAGTGTTTTAAGTTTATTTTCATTTCCGAGGCAGCTTACTGAGTGACAGTGAGTTTTTGTTTTTCCCTTTCTTCCTTCGTCTTAAAATATTTATGTTACAAGCATTGTTGGACATATGCCTTAATTGTGTTGTATAAATAACAAGACTTCTCCCATAAAGGCAAACATAATGCAGAGTTAATGTACTTGCATATTTTCACCTCAGGGCTACATTTGATCCACACTGTTGTGACAGCCACAAGGGCCTTACCAGCTAAATTAATCTCTTCCTCCTAAAATGCAAAATCCTTGCTAGTCATTTCAAGACAGAGCAAATACCAGCCATGATTGTGCAAGAAATACATATTGCTTCAAGATTATTGGGGTGTGGTGCGTGGGCATAGCAATCCCAGCCTTTGAGGAGAGTAATATTGAGGAGGCATCAGGAGCAGAGAATTAGGGAAGGAGTAAGCATTTGCCAAGGGCACTCAGTGTCCACCAAAGGGCTGGTCAGTGATGAGCTGTGCTTGGGGAGAGGGGGAAGAGCAGCACAGAGGGTCATGACTGGGGAGAGCAGACGTGCACATGTGCTGATCCTGCATCTGTTTTTCCCCTCTCCCATAACAGACATGGTTCCTGTACTATTCTTTTGGTAAAGTATTTTATATAAGTTTCGGGGTTCTTTTTATCAAGTCCCTGAAGGCACAAGCACAGGTAAAGGCTTCAGCCCTTTCTGCTTCACATTTTCAAGCTCGGTTGCAATGACGATGGTAAATCTTTTTTTAAACAGTATTTTTTGAAGGTGCTCTAGTTGTGCTGTTGGGTCAGCAGGTGCCCGCAGAGCTGGTGCCTTCTGCCACCCCACAGAGATATTTCTCTACAACCAGGAGGGACCTGGAGCACGTAAGGCCCTCAGAAGATTTTCAGGTAATCTCACTGGGGTGGTTTCCTCACCGCTGCACACCTGTTCCTAGTCCAGGGAACGCTCCACATCAGTAGAGGCTCACTGATGTTCACAGGATTTCTTTGGAAAGCGGGAAAGAAAAACATTCCTATCAAATGTGCCACTCCTTTGGGTTTGAAACCATGTCCAGCCACTGCAGCTTTCCCCATCTCCTGCTTGTTTGATGTCAGACACTTCACCTGCACTTTCTGATCTGCGGGAAATGTTGTATTAAACTGAGGTTTTGAAGAGCATCCCTCTTCAGATTCCCCTCGAGAGGTCTCATCTGAGCCTGGTTCTCTCTGCACTTTTGAAAGCATGAATGTTCTTAAAAGCCCCACTAATGCGAGGTTCACTGGTGCACTCTATGTTTCTGGTAATTTTTTTATGGTAAATTAGACCTCCTTTGTAATTACAGTGAAACAGGGAACAAATGAACTGTAATGTGGGGAAGGTTTCCTGTGCCAGTTTGTATGTCTGGATAGGTTTGCAGATGGTACAGGCTCTAAAAAGATCGAGAACATTGATCTTTATTCTAAGCTCCTGAAAAAATGAATCTGATTTATGTCTTGTAGAAATTGCCTGAGTCGAATGACAGAGAAAAAAGGGACAACTGCTGCATTTCTGCAATCTTATTTTGCTGAAAGAAAGCATGGGAAGCTTTTTGAAGGGTTATTTCTTGGTTGGTTTGTTTTTCTTAGCTTTGTCTTGTGTTTACAAAACTGTTGGTATGGATCGCTGTAATATGCTTTATCTTCTCATCTACATGAGAAATTTCATGCAAGCCAAACTCAGATAGCAGAAAAGTGATAGCTGATTAGACCTGCTTGTTAGGTTCTGCTTGATTCTAGCAACTGAGCAATGCTTGGGACAAATTGTGTTAAGATTACCTGCCTTTGAATTTAAAATTAATATATTATCCATACTGGAAATGTTAGCATCCTCCAACAATACTGGGAAGGGCAGCATCAGCACTGTAGATGGTTCTAAACAGAAAGGGACCCAAACACTTTTACTCCTTAACCCTGCTCACTTCTCAAGGCTGGTCTTCTATTATTTCTCAGGTTTATCAGAGGGGAAATTAAATGGATTCTTCTGCAGTCAGGCATGACATTACAGCAGGTGTTTGTTCTGTTGTCAAACTTAGGTTTTACTGCTGGTAGACCATTGCTTTCTGTGCCTGTGCACATGCAGTGCTTCAGGAAATATTTGCACTGTGGTTGCCCACGGGCCCTCCTCTTCCAGTGCTGCTGAACTCACTGGCAAATTTGAGCACAAGGAAAAAAAAAAAATCTGTATTTCAAACCGTAGAAAAGATGCAATCTGTCTTAAAGCCAGGACTTGAATGCTTTCTAATTAATGTCCATCTTTCCTGGGGTTTGTTTGGGGCATTATTTTGTTATTTAAATGAAATTAAAATTTATTGTTGAGAGGAACCTGGTGGAAAAAAATCCCCCTTAAAATGGCACTGAAGAAAGCAGTGCTGAACATAACAATTTATTCCTGCATAGCTGGGGGGGGATTAATGTATTTGCCTTGAGCTCTTGCGTTAGTGTTCCCAGCTACTGAAAAACAAAAATCACAGGGTTTCACTTTGGTTTGAGGTTTTTTTTCTGTTGAGCAGTTTGCCTAGCCCTGGGTGATATGCTTACTAGTTGGAATTTTAAAAGCCATTAATTTTTACCTAATTTATTTCTACCCCTGTAGGCTCTTACTTTCTCATAGGAAATAAGGAGGGCTCTTAGCAGCCTTTATTTGGATGTATTATATATATTTTCCTTTTTTGTTCCCTGAGCATGCTGAAGCTGTAGTGGCTGGGCACAGATCCTGACTCTGAACCCAGACTGACCCATTTATTACCACAGATTCATGTAGATCTCGAAAGCCTTTTCTTTGTTCTGATACATGTATCAGTAATGCAGAGATTTTGGCATTTTTATAGGGTGAAACCAGGTGAACAAATCCTTTTTTTTTTCAGTAAACCACATGACCAAAAAAAAAAAGAGAACCAGGTCTTCTCTGAGCACTTTTTCCCCCCTCTTCTTTACAATTCCAGTATTTGCTTCCTGAAATAGGTTAAGTACTTGGGGGATGTTTTATCATAAACTGCTGCTGCTTCCCAATGCCAAAATGTAGGTAACTAAGAGAACGTTGAAGACAAAATATTTCATACACAATATACAAAATTTAGGGCTATCCCAGTATTTGGACACCCACTTGAGACAAAATACAGAGCCTTTTATTTAACAGGAAGAAAAGTTCTCATTGTCTCTCCCTATGTGCTTGCGTTTGCCATCATATGCATAATTCCTGCGAGGTTTTTCCTTTCTTATTCTTTTGGCTAGGAAAATATGAGAGTACAGTAGTTGTGAAGATAATAAAGATGATGGTCTGTCTGTTGCAGTGATCTGGTATCTGCTGTTACCCTCTCATGGTCACAGAGGGTGTGATGGTGGGAGTCCTGCCCCCATGCAGGCATGAGCACCTGAAGAGAACAGGGCAAGAAAGGGGCAGACCTTGCTTAACACTGATCTTTGCAGGCAGCAAAGAGTCAAGCTGCAACACCCACTGCCTGCCCTTCTGGGGAGGATTAAAATTAGTCTGGTCACAAATAGTTCAGATGAGCAAGGATGGAGCTGGAGAGCTGCTCCAGTTCTGCTGCTTCAGTGCAGCAAGGAGGTGTGAAAACAAGGGCACTGCTTACCCCAGCCTGCTCAGCAGTGCCAGCATAACTCACCGCAGGAGTCGTAAGACCGGTGTCAGGTTGCTTGAGGGCTGGGTTTGCTGTTGGGAGCGTGCTGGTGTTGCTGGTGTTGCAGCTGCACCCTCGGGGAGCTCCTCCACCAGATGATACTCCTATAAACTGCATTATCCACAGACTTGCACCAGCATCTGGTCTTGGGTTAGAGACTCTGAACTGAGATTTATTCGTCTCTTGGAAACTGAGAGGCAGTTTACCTGGGGCAATTTGTAAAAATGGGTGACACACATTCATAGGGCCAGCTCCCTCCCTTCTTCTCTGCCTGACTCCAGTAGCATTCCCAAACTGGTTGCCTTTGGGGAGACATTTTGGGGAGTATGCGTTACCACAAGCTCTTGCTTGTACCGGATACAATTCACCCAAAATGCTTTGAAAACAGGAATTTGATGGTTGTCCAAGTCTGCAATGCTCAGGGAGGTGCACACTGGGCAATGCAGTGGGTGGTTGATTGCTGCTTGGCAGGCACAGTGTGTCCACACTCAAGAACACATGAGGAACAGTTTTCAAAGCTGAAACTGTGCCCCCCTGTAGTGTCTTATATTTGTGACATCAAGCTCTTGGACATTGGGCAGTACAGGTGCCTCTCGTGTCCTGGGAGACACTTATTGCACAAGAATTGTACATCCTGAACGATGCTAATCTCCTAAGAAAAATCTTGCCTCCAGTATAAGGGTTAAAATGAAAGAAATGAATCCCTAAATTCTTGTAACATGGTTAATAAGATAATTGTGGCTGTTTATTTGTATTTTTAAGAGGCAGCAGGGACATCAGATGCATTTTACTTCAGAATATGGTGCAAATAAAGTGAGTACATTTGTTCCCACTATTAAATTGAACTCACATTATATTTATTTTGCTTCCAATTAGCAACTCAACTAGTAAGGATGCAAACAAGCTAAACAATTAGAAATATTTTTGCATTCATTCTACCTCATTTGCTCAGACCCACTCAGGTTCCTTTTGGTGCTGCCCTGAGATTCACCTACCTTCACCAAAAACCCACCAGAAGAAAAATGAGTCAAATGTTCCCTTGCTGTAAGGGTTTCCAGGCAGGAAGGGAAAGGAGACCAGCTGGACAGCTGTGTGTATGAGGCAGCTGGGGACACATGTCATACCCCTGGTGGTCTCTCAGGTACCCCACTGCTCGACCAAATTCACCCCCTGAATTAAACCCAAGCCAAAGAATTACCACTCACTTTCCCTCCTAGACTGCCATATACAAATCATGCTACAATTGAGCACACTGCTTAAATCAAAATTAATTTGTACTTATTTTCTAGAAGCTGAGCTTCCACTTGCAGTTGGATTGACTCTCACTAAATTATCTCAGCTGCCTCTGAGTAACCAGCGAGCAAAAAGGTCTCTACTACCAAATGAAGGGTTTTGCTTGAGAAAATACTCATTGAGAGTCAGGTCAAAAAGTGCTGATGTTTGACACTCTTGCAGCATACTGCCACCTTTTTTTGTTGTTGTTGTTATTGTAAGTGTTGTAACTGTTCCATTTTCCTGGTAAATGATTAAGCATGTACTTGTTCTAATTTTCAATGCCTGCAGGTGGTAGTGAGCAGAGCTGTCTCTAGCCCTGCTCTGTAAACAATACAGGTATTATTCTTCATGAAAACCACAGTGTAGCTTTCTACAGCACAGAGAGTAGCTCTAGGCACTAAGCTTTGAATTGGGAAATAACTTTATAATTTAAATGTGGGCTCGCATTAACAAAAAGAAATACCACAGTCAAAGTGGCTACTATAGCATAAATTGTTCATTTTGGCCAAGAAGGCATCTGTAGGTTGTATTCTTGTGGGCTGATAAATTCAGGCTGCAGGTGATTAATACCTGAAAAATGAACTTAAACCAGGAACTCTCTTGCTGCGTGTCTACTACAAACCTCTGTTTCTGGGGTTGTAGGGGACAGCCTTTTGTTGCTGCATTGGTTCTGCTCACCAGCCAAGAAAAAGGCTTCACTGCAGTACCATGGCATACACTTCAGGATTGCACTGCTGTGCTTTGCATTGGGAACAGAGGAAGAAAATGTATTTGAGCCTGGACTACCTTTTAAATGCTTTATAGGCTTGTACCGTTGGTTATAATTAAATTGTCTCATCATTCCAGTAATTAAATATAACGGTAAAAATAACTTAATCCAAGTGTTTGTTGTCTTCACAAATGGTTTTGAAAACTGCTGCTGCAGAGTTGGCACGCCAGCCTTCCAGCACTTACGGATGAGTATAAAACACACCCCCTAGACTATGGATGAAGCTAAGCAGGCATAGTTTGCTGGGCAACAAGCAGATGAGGAGATAAGTGATATCTTGCATGTAACAGCCCTTCTGTATTTTCTAGCTGAAGGCTGATAAGTGCTAAAAGGTGGTGTTTGTTATGATGAGATTGTTGAAATTGCAGCGTTATCTGTAGATAAACAAGAGTAGGAAAGGAAATTCAGCAGCTATATGCATCAATTCTGCCTGAACCGAGGTGTGTATGGTGCAAATTCTCTTTTGTTGACCTATCTCCTATCAAGGATTGTAACTGCAGTGTTGCTGTCATGTAGGAATGGATGTCTGAGTGACAGGGCAATGCACAGACTTTCAGTGCTGCTGCTTCGGCTCACTGGATGGGATATCCTATGGCTGTTCATATGGCAGTGCACATGGATATTCATTCCTCAAGTTAAGGCATTTCTGTGCCATAACTTTGAAACTTGTATTTCTCTGTGACCGTAAAAATGTTGTCTATTCTATGAAAAACCAAAGCAACAGTGCTTGAAATAATGATGACTGTCCTTTCTCTACAACAAAATGTTAGGCATCTCTAGAGAATTTCTCCTGTTGTAAAAACACTGAAGTAATAATCTCTTTTTTTACCTTTCAAGGGACAGTGGGAGGCAGAAAAATGAAAAACAGAACTTCAAGATGCCAGTGCAAACAATTTGTTAATAGAATGAGATCTTGTCTTTGTGTTTAGTGTAGTAACTTTAGACTCTCAGCCCTTGCTTCAGTTAATGGTCATTAATCCATACACTAATTACTGAGTCTGACAGTGGAGACATGTATATAGTGAATGCAAAGTGTGGACAGATGAAAGTGGAGTGGTGTATTTTCAGGTGAGTAATTACTGATTATGAGATGAATAGGTTTAGATTTCCACGAGGTGTCAAAAATGGGGCAAAAGTGATTCTTATCACAGTGTGTTAGAGACAAACGGGTGTAAATTTCCCCTTTCAAGAGGAATTTGCTCTGACATTGAGGCAACACATCAGCAAATTATTGGAAGCAAACAATGCAACTTCATTGACACATTTGCTATTTGTTGCAAATTCAGCAGTATCTTTAGAGCATAGTTATCTCCACACATCTCTTCAACATTGTTAAGTATCTCTAATGACAAATATAAAGAAAAGATGCTCAGTTAAGTCAATTTTTTGTGCTATAGTGCAGACTAATGCAATGCATTTTCTACCCAGTTAATTGTTTGTGCTATATATACACATATTGTTATTTTTACAAATAGCAGAGGTTTTTCTTGTTATGATTGGTCTGAGCATTCCACCTTGATATGCTTTGTTCCTTTATTCGATTGGAAAAGGAGGTGGAAATGAAAAAGGGTACATTTTCATCGTTTGCACATTGCACACTCTCTCCGCAGGAGCACTGCCTCTCCCATCTAGGGCTGGTAGTAGAGAAGAGCTCACACATCCTCTCTGTCGCTTCAGCATCTTTATGACAGCAATAAGATTTTAAACCCTACTTTCTATTTTAAAAGCCATAGCATATCTAATAGCTAATGCAGGTCAGGTATATTTTGTGATCAAGAAAGTAAGAAATACCCTATAATCCAAAAGGATAAGAATTGTGAGGAAGTCAAAGTTTGTAAATTCCCCTTCTCACCAAACTGCTTGCTTGGGATAGGATAAAGTGTTAAATTTCTGTATGAGTGAGTAAGATTTTTCTCTGCTAATCCCAAAATGCATAAAAAGCTTAAATCCTTTCATGGTGGGGGGAGGGTAGAAGAAGATTGACACTATTAGAAAATTGCGAGCAACAGAAAATGAGGTTGGAACAGAAATTCTGAAAGCACTGTGAAACCCGGGCAAGGTATATAATTCATCTAATAAGTCTGAATAGATCTTTTTACTAAAATATGGTGGTGTTTTGCTTTATGGTGCCCTCTAGTTACCTGGAATGGCAATACCTCACTCCTGTCCACAGCCCAGCAGGCAGTTGCCACAATGCGGGGTTTTCTGAGATGTGCTGCAGTCACTCTTTTGAGAAATTAAATGTTACTTAAGAAACTCCGAGTGAAGGTGAGGGCTTTCACCAGACTCCAGGAACCTTTTGAATATCTTTATTTGACAGAACATGTGACTATGTAGAAAACATGATCAAGCTTACAAGGCACAGGAGTGAGGATTAAAAATGACAAGAAGGATTAGCCCACTGAGACAACAGATGAAAGTCACTACTTGTAACATGGGACTTAAAGTAATGATTTTTCAAAATCTACTGCTACTAATGGACTGTTGATGTATGACTCCTAAAAGTCCTGGCAGTTCAGCAGAGGTATTGACAGTGTTTGGTTTACATTGAAGTCATTACAGTCAATTACACTTTTTTTTCCCTTATCCATTTCTTTTTTTCTTTTCCTTTTTCCTTTTTCTTTTTGCATTAGCAAGTGGCAGTTTATTGAGCTCTTTCCTTCCTTCAGACACTCACTAGATCTAGGAATACTGATAGAAGAATGTGTCATTATGAAGATTCACAGTGGTGAGCCACCTCCAGCTGCTGCACCTTTAGGGTAATGAGTGGATTGTTAATAATTTGCCCCTACGTAGCTTTGGCAGGCAGCACGATTTGGTTTTCTGCTGCAGATTGCTGGACCATATCAGAACTCTCTGCCTTTTTCTTTAAGGCCAAAACATGCCACACAGATGACTATATAAGTGTTCCTGCAGCTGACAAAGGAAAACAGAGGTAAACATCCTGTTCTGCGTACAGTACTGAAAATGTAGGCTGTGTGTCATTTGTTATCAGGTGCGAGCACTTACAGCTGTATTTAAACACAGAATATGTGTTACAGCTCTATGACCAGACTCCTTGCTTTTTTCCATTGTGCAGACAGATCCCAGTTACACTCCAGCTCTTATCAGACAGGTATCAGCTGGGTCGGGACCGGGTTACCGTGGCGTGACCCTTGAACAACTGTACTGACCCGCAGAGGCACTTCAATCGAAAAGCACCGGCTCTTGTGCCTCTCTATAATGACAATATTTATGGCTAAATATCTCTGTGGAGGCTCTGTTTGCTGTGCAGCTCCCCAGGCTGGGTGGCTGGGGTCCGTCTGTGAGCGTAACACTGTCTCACCCCTAAGAGAGGCGCTGAAGATGAAGGGGAACCTTCACAGAGCTGAGCGTAGCACGTTCCCCGTGATGAGGAATCTGCAGTGAAATGCCTGTCTCTGCACAAACCACTTGTGCTGCCGTGGTAGCCCCCAGTGCATATTTTTAGTATTAACCCAGCATTCTTAAAGGTCTGCTCTCTACGAAGCAACCTACCTTTATCCCAGACGTGCCTTTTTTTTTTTTTTTTTGGATGTCAATCTCTCATTCCCCAGAGTGCAAGCTCTTCAATCCAGCAATGCATATGTTACAGTAGCTGAAATCTTCTGGCATCTGAAAGGCCCGCGTGTGAAGTATAATACCATGAACCTGCCGTGATATTTTCATTATTTGGATAAAAATCCCACTGGTCCAGGGAGAGTTATGCTTCAATAAGAACCAGAGAAGTTGCCATCAGCTCCCCCCAGCACACAGTACATCTGAAGGAGGAGTAAAGGCACAGTGAGGGTCTGTACTAATGCTATAACTTTTTGTAAACAACACAGCACCCCCCAGGTTGCAGCTGGGCTCGTCTCTCCTTCTTCTAGACCAGCACTGAAAGGCAATGCATCAATAGGAAAGCTGAAAAAAAAAACCTAAGGGGAAAGGAGAGGAGAGAAAAAGGATTGGTCAGATGGGAGGCAATTTCATGGATCACATCTTCACGGCAGAACTGAGCCTTCCCAAGATTAGCGGCTGGTGCCTGGAGTCAGATGTAGCCCCACTGTTCGTCACACCTACCTGCTTCCTGGAAGGTGTGTGTTGGAAGGTCTGCACCGGCTGATATCTTAGCAGATAAGAGAAAAAGTAGATTCCTGGACCAGTCAGCTCCTCCACTTTCTGTGGCACGTAAGATTCACTTAGTTGAGTGAACCTAGAAGTCTGAAGTGGATAATTCAGGAGACAGCTGCATTGCTTGATATAAAAGCAGCAATGTAAATGTCTCTTGAATGATGTTCTTGCGGTTTTAGTAATAAAGAACCTGGCCCAGGAGAGAGGATGGAAAAGAAGGAAGGCTGCTGAAGTTTATATGCAGACCTCTAGGTTTCATTAGCAGCATCAATTTTACGCAAACTTGTCAACCATCCTGAAAATTCATCAACTTTCTAGGAGCAGTTTCATTGAAACCTAAGCTGTAGGTGCAGTTTTGATTTGAGTTTTTTTTCAGTTAATGCACACTTCAGACAGATAAAAACTCACCCATGTCAAACAAACACGAACAGATTATGACAACAAAAGTCTGCATCTCTCAGAAATAGAGCCAGTTTTCTTTCAGCTATACTTTGAACCTCTCAGAGTAAATGCAGAAGAGTGGTGAAAACATCTTAACAAACCTGGCATACAAGGACAGGATTTAACACCCTAGACATTGTTTTTTAAAGGTGTTCATCTCAGGTTATGTGGCTTAAGGAGGCAAATGTAACGATACATGGAAAAAATAATTCAAAAATAGCGTTTGTTAGTGCTCTGTGTAACATGCATTTCTTTGTTGTCTCTTTGCTCCTGGCTTTTAAGACTAATGAGTAGTTAAATCACTCTGTGGGTTGAGTGATCTTGTGAAAGCTATTTCTCTAGTAGAAAACTGCATGTGTTGGCTTGGTCAGTTCAAGACACCAGACAAACAATCAAGAAAAGGGTATAAAGAGCCTGTCCTGGTGTGTGATGAACGAAGGCTAACAAGGAGGGGCAGGCTGGAATGCAGGGAGCGAGCTGAATTTGTGTCTGTCAGGATACCTAACGTATGATGGATGATGGCAGCTGATAGGTGCAGCATATAGGCAGATTTGTTCAGGTTTTATGATATACCTTTTCTTTTAACTCTTTGTCTGTAACACTGAATAACACAGAGCTTTCTGAAAGGTAATGAGGGTCCAGTTTCCAGCCCCTGTTGCCCATGAGAGAAGAGGAAGGCAAGTGTTTGTGCTAAAGTTAGCTCTGTGAGGGCAATCCCGGTGAGTCACCGTGGACCAGGAAGGCAAAATCATAGTCCTGAGGGGGAAAGGAAAGAGGAGCTCCTGGCAAGAGAGGGGTATGTTTATACCAGGAGGCACTTAATAGGAGGCAGGCAAAGATTTTAACCCTAAATTATGGCACTTGGGTATTCTTTTAAAACCACAGTGAGCTGCAGTTTAGCCCCGCGATCAAAGATTATGAAAGGAAGCCTGTAATAATAATTAGTTTGACTCAAAGCATGGTAATTTATGTGAAGTGAGCATAAAATTTAGACAATGAATCACACCTACAATTCAGTAGGAGAGGATGGTTCATTAAGTCAGGGCAGTTGATAGGGCCCAAAATATTCCTTTTGAAGAGGATACCTCCTTCTTTTCCGTGGCACAACAGCGGGTGTTTGTCGGAGAGCGAAAGTTCATCTCAAGAACTGGAACTTCTCCATCTGATGCTTCAGCCCTTAGAGGCTACTGGTTCTCTACGTATAATTAACACTCCTCTGGTGTATAAAACACAGCTACACAAGTGTGGGGTCAAGCACTCAGCTTCTTGCAGCTCATCTTATTATCACCCTCGTGGAGCATCCAAGCCATGTAGAAAGGCGAGAAGGCCACGTTGCCCGTGGCAAAGTGCTTTGCTGCAGACGGACTTCACAGCCCCTGGGCTCGTGCTGCCGGAAACAAAGCAGCGTGAAATTCCCTTAACCTCTTCTCCTCTGAAACTCAAGATATGAATGGACTGAAACAGCTCTCACTAGCTTGGTAAGACTAATTCTTATATAAACAGGCCTCTAAGCCAAATGTTTCGCGTTTGGGTGTCTGATTCATCGAGTGTGATTCTTCATTGAAAGCTGTGTCCGTATCACAACAAACACCATCAAATCAGCAGACATTTGCAATTAAAATTCGAATGTCTCACATTCAGACTATCTGTAATGTCAAGATTTTTTTTTTAGATCATGTGATCAGCTGCAACTTTAATTATTATCGGCTAAGGACTACTATAAAAATCCTTTTATTCTTTCTTCAGCAACCTTGTTTTGCATCAGCTGCAAGGACACAAAAAACTGAAGAACAAAACATGAATAGAAATTTAATGTCCTCAACTAGGGAACATGCAGTACAAAACCGAAACAGAATGAAGAAGAGAATCAATATTGGAAGGCAAATTATTTTGTGCACCTTAATAATGCAAAAATATGCATAAATGTATATATATAAATATAGAATGTTTTTGGACTAAATGCAAATATATGTCAAGAAAAGTTTTACTTATCTACTGAAAAACATGCGTTTAAATGAAAGGTATGTTAGATTGCTTCTATAGCATTTCTCCTGTAAAGTGTCTTGGGTTTTACTTGGCCAATTTAGAGCCTTCCTGACTTCCACTGCTATCCAGCAGATGAGGTTCTGACATGTATAATTCTCTATTAATTCCTCAAAGGAATTTGTCTCTTTTTAAAGTAAAATGCAATAAAACTAATCAAGAAAATGTGTGAAAGCAGCCAAATTTATCTAGACAAAATGTGTCAGCAGAAGGACACAGTCTCATCTGTGACCAGAAACACGGCTGGTGGTTTTTTTGTTGTTGTATACTTGAACTTAGAAAAATGCTACAGAGAAAAAGAATGTCCTATTCTGAAATCAAAAGTAATTAGGAAAATTGCAGATTTTGCCCTCACACCTGGTAAAGTGCTGCATTTGAGTAGCTGAAACATTAAGAAGAGTAAAAATTTAACAATTTCAGGACTTCAGGATTAGTGCTATCATTTTATCATTTCTCTTCAGATAGAATATCATGATTGTTCTCTTAGTGGGCCTCAGTGTTTCCATTTGAACAGAATCAAAATCTGATTCTCTTCTCTCCTGGTTATGGGTCTGACTGACAATCTCTTACAAAAATAATTGGTCTAATTTGACTTTTCAGTACAAGGCTCTTGCCAACTTGTCTGGTCTAATTAGCCCCTTCCAAAAGCCTAATCAAGAAAAGGTATGTGCCTTTTTGTGTGTTGAGCTGGCTGATTTAAATCCTTGTAATGAGGGCACAGTCATCTTCAACTCTACTCTATGGTAAAATCATACATTTTCCTTAGCAGAGGCAAAACTTTTCAGTAGGCAGCCAAGTTAACAGCTCTCTATTCAGATGATCTTTGTTGCACAGAGTGTGTTTGTCTTGGGGCACGGGGTGGTGTGACACAGCCAACAAGTCTCACATAACTCGCTGCCAAGCACTAGAGAGAACAAGTCGCTCTCATTTTTAATGAGGAGACAGCGGGATAAGGAAAGCCACAAGTACTCTTCACTTTATCCCTCTGTCTCCAGGTAAGATCACAAGGCACTCCATTGCCATTAGATTTTATGGAGGTGACTAAAATGCACTTTTGCGGTGGAGCCAAGAGCATCACTGTCTCTCTGCTGAGAGAGGATTGCATACAACTGAGCTTTACCCATTAGATCTGGTCTCTCACATCCAAGAGTGGATGGCTGCTCCTCTTCTCCCAGTAAAATGGGACTGTCTGCTTGAAATGCCATGACAGAGCAGCACAAACCTATTGCTAGACTCCCAAAGGGAAGGAGCAGGGGAAGTACAGCACTCATATGTCTGCACCAGTTCTGCTCAATGAGGAGACGAAGCCACAGTGTCAATTTTTTATCTTCCTTCCTCTGGAGTAGTGACCCCAACCCAATGAGCACTGCAATGCATGAAGGGATTGCCAGAACCTGGGGAGGGAGAGCTGTGAGAGTTTGACCTCCCTTTGCATGTCTGAGCTCCCTCTCCCAGTGTTACCCAGCGTTAGACCCCCAATCCACAAGTTCCTCACTTCAGGAGGATTTCTGTGTATCTCTGCCTACTGACATCAAGTTGAAACTGAAGAGGACAGGCACCCAGGAAAGATATGTCTGATAGAACTTAGCAAATTGCCAAGTATTTTTGTCTACACATAGAAACTAGACAGAGCCGTTTAAATGGTTAAAGACCTCAGTCTTAAGGTGTTCTTTCTCTTCAGGAGCATCTGCCTCTCTCAGAACATGCTGAATTTCACTAGCAGTAGAGAAAAGAGTTGCCATAGATGCGAGTTGGTTCTTTTTTGTTCTGTTTCTCAGCTTCTTCACTGACTTTCCTTGCAGGACTAGCTCACTACTTGTGTTGCACACATGCCTTCTGAAATGCCCACAACAATTGCTTGTCAGTTCCTCAGCCCAACTTTTCCTGATGTTGCAAATCTGATGCTTCAAAGCAGAGACCAGGAAAGGATGGAATTTTTTTGCCTGGTATTGGGACAAAATTTTGTACATCCACCAAGGGAACTGAATTTTGTTGTGCCAACATCCATCGCACTCTTCTCTGGAGAGAGGTGCAAGTCTTTAACCAACTCAAGTGCTGATTTGGGGCTGTGAAAATCAAGGCACCCTGTTTCTAAGGCCAAAGATTTCTGCCCAGTAATACTACACCAAGCCATTTCTTTTTCAGTACTTTTGGCTTTTTCTCCTAAGGTCTCTGTTGAGTGGTACAGGAAGGATATGCAGTATTTCTGCTGCTGAAGCCAAGTAAAGCACTAAATAAATGTCAAAATATTTGCATCCCAAATAAGCTGCCCATTCTTATTTTTCCTGTAGAGCATAATCATCTTTATTCCAGACAGATTCTCTCACTCCATCAAGATCAACCTGGCCTACTTTATATGTAAACTTAACTTTGCCTAGCTAGATGCTAATATATATTTATTTTAAAACCAAATTGGGAAATCTGTGAACATCCAGGAAGAGTGAGTATTGGAGAATCTTATTCTCCTCTTCTTGTCTCGTGTACACTTCCTTGGTGCTGTACAAAGTAGGCTTGAGTTTTGCCAGTCTGGTCTGAGAGAATTTATAGCCACACAAGGAAAAAATCTCACAAGTTACAGGCAAAACAAGCTGTGTCTTTTAGCAAGAAATTGCCAATGTGCTTTAATCCCCAAAGAATGTTGCCTTCCTCCCTAGATATGATCAATTCACTCTTGTAATTGTTAAATGCAGCCATGGCTGTTATTGTGCCCTGAATGATTTCTGTATTTTCATTATTTTGTTGCTATTACTAATGCAGATTCACTTGTTCCTGTGGAATTGCTCTTGGCTTCTATGCAAATACCTGTCATCTTTATGTCTCAATCAATCTCATTAGAAAGAGAAGGTGAAAAAAAATAAAATAAAAATGTGCTTTTTTTTTTTTTTTTTTGACAAGCAGATGCTACATTTCAGCTGATGTTCTTTGGTAACTAAATGTTATAAAAATGATCAAAGAGGTGGTGAAATATTAAGCAGTTACTTTCATTGCCTCAAGGACAAACCCAATGAAGCTTTAGTGAGCCACTGGAGTGAGTTATGCTACTTGATATGCAATTTAGTGTTTACCAGTTACTATTCAATCAGATATTATGAGAGGTAGCCTGAAACCCCTAAAAATATTGCTGGGTCGAAATGAATTCTAGCGTGACATCATGCGATAATTTTCATTGGACTCGTTGCCAGACGAGGAGAAAAATGAGATGAGACCAACTGATGAAATAAGCTAAGAGTAGGGATTTAGATTAATGGTAAAAAAAAATCAGGCGCAGGTGGGATGTGATGAATTCCGCAATTATTCAACACTAAGAGAAGGAATCAGAAGAATCCTTCGAGAGGATGTACATGATGTTTATTTGTGCAAAGTGACCTTGTGAGCCAAGCGCCATTAATTTGATAGCGCAGAACACGATCGCCACCCTGTGGTTGCTGGGAGAATTAGGCAGATGTAACTCATTCCCTAATTAAAAAGCAATTAATCCTTCCCGCTGTCTAAAGCAAAGGGGTTTGCATGCGCTTTTTGGGAGCTTGCAGGGGATGGAACAGTGCTGCCTGCTCCCTTGGGAATGGAGGTTGAGAGCTGAGGCTCTAATATGGCTGGGAAGAGAGGATTTATTTGGAGATGGAAGTCATACCTTTGTGTGTGAGCTATACATTTGAATTTGGCTTGATTTTCTCAAGATGATGAAAGACATGTCCCAAACAGAAGCCATATGGGAAAAGCATATTTTTTCTGTAATTCTATGTCAAAAATTGCCCAAACATTTTTCTTAAAATTTCACCTGAAAAAATCAGCAAGTTACAAATGCCTAGAAAGGACTATTCACAATATCAGTCATAGTTTAATAGGAAAGTAGCTTTATACCTCCTTAATTTTCTGGGAGAAAGCCCTGCCTCCCAAAGAATATGTTATTCAGGGGTCTATCCGTATGTAGGCTACTTTACCTGAGAAGTCTTTCTCCTTTTGCAGAGGAACGCTGAGGGCATCATGCTCCAACTCTGGAAGTGTTCCCAGTCAGATTGGATAGGGTTTTCAGCAACCTGGTCTAGTGGGAGGTGTCCCTGCCCATGGCAGGGGGCTGGAACTAGATGGTCTTTAAGGTTCCTTCCAAACCATTCTATGATGCTCTTAAACCCTCTTAGATAAACATCTTCTTATCTTTAAACTTCAGCTCAGTTTAACGAAATTACAAGCAACATAAAAGAAAAGCCTCTGGTGGGAAGTGTCAGGTGATATTTTGAGCGAACCTGGCTCCCAATACTATCTGTATTTTTGGGAATGCTTGCTGGTCATGTGAGGTACCCACTGTTATAGGCCAATAAAGCCAGGTACAGTGCAGCCAGGAGGAGAAGAAATTTTCCACAGAGCAGCAGTGCTGTAGATGTCTGCATGGGCATTTTGAGGTGCATGTGGGATGGCTGGGGACAGTCTCCACATCCTGTGGTCCTAATGTGCAGGAAAATTCTGCAGTGTGGACTGCAGCTTCAGTGAAGGAGAAGGTTTCGTGGAGCACAAAGCAAGACCTGGTCGATGCCGCTGGATTTGCTTTCTCCATCTTCGTGCTGTGTCTCACCTCTCAGAGGAGCTGGAATTGGTCTCCTTTCAGAACCCCTTTTTAGTGACATACTGTTCCTAACCTATTCAGAGAGGCAACTCAAGGGTGACCAGCACAAACTTTACTCACCTGTGATTTAATTTAATTTACAACTTTAAGACCTTAAAAGTTAAGTGAATGCATTTAACCCACTGCACACTTACCCTTCAGCACAAATTAGCCACTCTGGACTCCCCACCTTACAGTGGGAGCTTATGCTAACATTTTTCCTCTACCAAATGCTTTTCCATCACACCGAGATCCTGTAAAGGACAGGAATAAATATAACCACTCACCTCAAAATCAAGATTGGAGGTGAAGAAATATAACAGCAGTGCAGTGTTACCATAGTAACAAAAGCTCTAAAGTGATCTAATCTACTGTTAAATTCCAGCTCAGAGATGAACAAAAATCAACATAACAGAATAAGTGTTATATTACAAAGGGAATGAGGATATTTTGAGACTGATATTATATTTGTGTCCCAAAATATAACATAAAAAACGTATTTGAAAAGAGAGGAAATTTTTAGCCATTTAAGTTGCACATTTACCATATTTGTTTCTAATTTGGACTCTAATTAATCTCCGGTGAGGCTGGCTGTCAGATGACTTTTTGCCATACTGCCCAAGTTCACTCACACAGATGTATTGCTTTCCGGAATATTCCCCTCCTGTCGCTCCGGTAACGCAGATGGTGAATGGTGGCCCATACGCTTTATGTCCCAGATTTTTCCAGCCATTAAAGCCTCACGCCCATCAATGTTGCAGGATCTAAATGAGTTCAAACACCGAATCTCTTCAAAAATTGGTTCAGGCCACCAGGAGCCTCTGAAGGGTCTTGCGTTGCTAGGCAGAGCCTTTTTCAGTGTGTGTTTCCCTTCCTGGTGAATGTTGGTCAACAAGCATTTTCATTGGGTTTCAAAAAAAAAACCAAAGGAAAATTATTAACATTTCTCTTGAGGTTCACTCCCTCCTTCCCCCAAATAAAAAGTCAGTTTTGAAAAAAAGGTAGATGTTCTAAAATATGGAAATCTCCTGCACCATTTCATGTGATACCACTCTGAGCATGGACACCATGAACAGGGGGACAGCAAAAATTTTATTTCAATTTTTGTTTAAATATCATTAAGGAAACTGTAGCTTCAGCTATTAGTGAAGATTTGCTGTGATTTTGGTGTGGGGAATTGGAGGCTGGGTTTTTTTATGTTAAGCTGTCTCTATTTGTGCTGTGTGTTTGAAACTTTAAATACCTGCTATTTAAGCATTTCCAAAGTAGATAAGAAATTCATATTAGTAGTCTAGCTGAGTTCGATATAATTTTGACATATGCATAATAATGAAAAAGTAAAAAGAAAATATCTGAACCGGCAACGATACATTTGAAATAATTTCTGAAGGAATTTGATAACAGGCATTTTAAAATGTTCAAGGTAAAGAAAATATATACTAGCAACAGAGTTTGACCAAAAAACCCAGTCCCTCGGAATCCAAGCATCTGGCATATATTTCGTATCAAGGTATGTCTTCATGATCAAAGACACCCCAGAATCTCTCTCTGCTTCATACTGAAGAATAAATTAACTTTGTGTATGTTTTGAAAGTAGGTCTCGGAGTGTATTTCATCAGCAAGAAACAGATGAAAATAGAGTTTGCAGAGCATCTCTTTCAGTCTACCTTAATAGCTTGCAAACAGCGTGTGAACAGCATGCTTTGGGGTTAAGTTTTCCTTTTCTAATGGGAGGAGATGTGCTCTTAGAGAACGACAACTCATTTGCATGCAATTTGCACACCGCTTTTTTGCAGGAATACATTTGACTTTTTGCACTCTTCTCTGGTGGTTGCATTTCATCTTCTCGGTGCAGAATAGAAGCGTTAAGATCAGATTTTAACTTAAGAGCATTATTTGCAAAGAAGAGAGGCTGCTCTTTCCAGATCTCTCTTGCACGCTGTGTAAAATCCGACAATTTTTCTCCTGGTATCAAATCATGTGTGTGTTTCTTTCTCCTTTATACCATGCACCAGACACTGTCAAATCTTCCATAAAGTTCTTGCCTCGTTGTTGAGAGATAGGGAAAGTAGAGCTATTTCTGAGGCAATAATCTTTGCTTTTATGGTCTATTCTCCTTCACATTGATTGCTTGAATTTGAAACTCTCATGGCATTTTGCAGGCAATAAAAACCAGGGGAAGAACGTGTTTCTTTTTGCCAGTGTATTACTATTAAACCAGGCAGAGCTGCTTACAAACTTGGCGCGGTCACTGCACCAGATTCGGGAAAATGAGGAAAAAGAGCAATTTCCATGGAGGATGGATGTGGATCTTCCTTCATCTGTTTCACAGGTATCCTTCAGGTTTTTTCAGCTCAATTTTCCCTCATCCTATTTGAGATTTCACTGAACCTGAATGGATGAAATTCACTGGGAAGGAAAAATACCATTATTGCCTTCTCTCGAATTGGCCACTAAACTGATATTCTAAAGTCCAGTGAAGTTTCCAAAGGGACTGAGAAAACTAGAGACTCTCTGCCCCTCTATGTGCATCAGGATATGTTACACTAGTGGGCATTTTTGAGGTCCTGCTGGATTCTTCACACTAATGTAGTCAAGAGTGTAAGATGATCCATACTGATAGAGAAGAGCAGAGTCAAAATTATGATTCAATTTTCAGGCATATTTCCTCAACAGAGTTAAGATCCTTGTGGCATGTGGGAGTCACAAAGAGATGAAAAAAAAGTATTTATTCTGTTTCTTTTTATATTTTATATATGTATGTAGTGTAGATTCAGGTAAATATAGCAGCACGGAGACAATCTCCTGGGTGAACACCACTTTGATATCTTCTTTTCATCAAACCTGAATCTTTATCATGATTCATCTAGAGGTTCCAGTTAGCATTTCAACCCCTATGTTTCTTGTGTTTTGAAATCATATTTTGAATAGAGTAGTCGACTTAAAATTTGTCAACTGGGAAATAGAAGATCTCACTGAGAGCGGAGATCTGGGTTTATTACAGAACAAGCAGGTGGATTTATAATGCCATGATAGGCTACAGATCAAGCCTGCTCTTTTAGTCACGTCTTTCAGGCTCTTACAGGTCATTCCTTTCATTAATTTATGTATTGTAGATGTGGTGATGGGTTGTTTGGGGTTTTTTTCTAGGCCTTTTTAGATGCTGGTTCCCACAGTGTCCTTGGCAATTAATTTTGACTTTTTAGTTATAGATTGTGCTCAAAAAGATAAATCTTCTTTCTTTTCATAGTTTTCATCTGCTGCCTAATAATACTGAAATTAAGAAGCATCAAATCAAACTCGGGCATAATGAATACCTTGCTCTTTAAATTCTTTTGCAATGACATTCCTTATCTTTACATGATCCCATCGCATCTTTCCTTGATCATTGCTTTCCAAGTTTGAAAAACCCTAGTCTGTATGATCCTTTTTTGTATGGATACTGTATTTTTTTTCCAGGATCATTTGGTGGTCTTTATATGTTTCCTTCTGCTGCTCTATCCTTTTGGAGGTGGGGTGCCTAGAAAGCCATGCAGTATTCAAGCTGGGAACACCATGGTTTTATAAAGTGGCATAATGATGTTTTTGCTGTTGTTTTTCATCCTTCATTAATGATTCTTGCCATTCCGATTTCCTTGCTCACTGCTCCTGATCCATGAACTAACATTTTCAAAGAACTATCATTAATGACTCCAAGATCTTTCCTGAATGTTGAAGGATGATTTAGAGTACATTAATATATATATTTAGACTATTTTTCCCTCATATGCTATGCTTTAAATTTCACCTGACATTGATTGATTGTTCCATCACTCAGTATTGTGAGATCATTCTGCTGCTTCTCGTAATCAGTTTTCATTTTTAGTACCCTGAATAATTTTGAATCATAAAGAAACTCTGTCACCCCAGTATTTATTCTTTCCTGAGCTTTAAATGCATTGAGGACGATTCATATGGGCCTAGTTTAACTTCCCAACGTTATGAAAATTATATTTATTCTTATGTTTTACATTCTGCCTTTTAATAAGTCATTTATCCTGTAAAGGCCCTTCCTTGTAGTCCCATACAGTTTAAATTTTTTAAAGCCCTTTGGTGAGTAAGCTTGTCAAAACCTCATTGGAAATCCAAGTACAGAAGATCAATTGAAATGGCCTCATGCCCATTTATCATCTCCTTCAGAGAGCCTGAATATCCTCACGAGACCCAGCTTTGTGTCCTGACTTTCTTATGTTATATTTATTTGTCTGTGTGCAGCTTCTTTCTTTATTACAATTTTTATTAATTCACTTGGTATAAAAAGTCAGATTTGCTGGTCTGAATTTTTCCCTGGTTTTCCACTGATCTGTTAAAGAAATGCTCAGGATTCTGTACATCTCTAGTGAAGCCTGTTTAAACTAAGAGTACTTCCATGTGTGATTTCTTTTAGGACTCTTACTGGAATTTTACTGGTTAGTTTTTTGTGATATTAAACCTTGCTTGTTTACATTTTGGTTTGAGGCAGTGGCTCTGGCTTTTCTCCTATAGAGATACTATATGTCATCTCTCAATTATTTCCTAACAGCCACTGACTGCATTGATTTCGCTCCTCTAATAAAGCACAATCCTTTTGACTAATTGTTCATTCCATGAACTCTTTGGCAGACACACTACTATTGATACATCATTTTGGAAGAAAATCTCGGCTTTTTTTAAATCGATCCTTGACATCTCTTTTGCCTGTCCATATTATGATTTTCAGGTTTGACTTCCTAACATGTCCTTTACCGTTTTCTTCAGCTGAATATAGCTTCCAGGTCTTGATTTGTCACGTTTGCCGGAAGCTTGAAGGTAGATTCCAATGTGATTTGTTATCCTCCTTCCCTCCCTTCATAAGGAAGAATGGAATGGTTAACAGTATTGACGTGTGAATTATCTCTGCAAGACACTCAAATCAATCCTGTGCTGGGGGAGTTCACATTCCCCACCGCTCTCTGGAGACTTGATGAAACATGAGGATAAATGAAGACACAGCGGCGTGGGCTTCAGCCTGTTGCCGGTGCGTTGCTGGCTGGAGCCAGTGCTGCTGTATCTTCAGTGCTGGCACTGCTGGAGATGTATAGATTAAAGCTCAGGAGCTCTTCTGCCTCCTCTCCTGCCTGCAGTGCAGGCATTACTCAAGCATTGCCTACAGCAGAGCTTTTTGCCACCCCAGTTGTCAGAGACACATCACCCTAGAGGGACACTCATTTCAAACCCAAACGTTGCATTCGAAGCTCACTTTGTGTGCGTGGTTTCCACCAAAAATCTGTGCAGGTTCTGAAGTAGGAGGGCCATGAAAGCAACTCCATGAAGTCACTTGTTCTTCATGTGCCTCGTTTGTTTTGCTATTAATATGTCCAGTGCTGCTACTGGCATCAGTAAAACATCTTGCAGAGAAAATGCCTCTTTAAAAGGAGACTCTGCATGCTGGCTCACCATCCCAGAAACACTGAGGGGGTAAGCTGAAGGTTCACACTCTCTGTACAGATCTCTTGGTCTTCAGTTTTGAGAAGGGGAGCCTCTATGAGTATCTTGGTCAGAGTGTGCAAGCGCAATGACAGGTGGTGGAAGTAAGGGAATGTTTCTACAGAAGAAGGTTTTGTTGGCAGCAATCAGATTTGAGTTTTCACCTTCAGCTGATTTATGAAAAAATCCAACCCCAAACCAAACAAAAACTCCTCCATAAATCAGGCTTCATCAAGAAAATATTTAAGGACAGACCAAATATCGAGCTTCTCTGATTGAGATACTCCCTTTGCATGTGTTTAAGGTTTGTTTCATCTCCTGAAAGACCTAGCAACTGCTTTTTAGATAGATTATCCTGCTCAATGTCATAACATCTTTGTGATGAGATACCCTGCTGCCTGCCTAGTCAGCAAATCTGGACCTTACAGCATTTAAACTTCAGTTTCATATACTAAATACAGGGACTATATCCACACAGCTAAATTTGCCTCAGATTCAGAAGACACAGGAGTTGCTAAGTTCCTGAAGAAACATCCAGCATGTTATTCATGCAAACTGAAGACATCTAGTTTAAAAATCTTGTGGTGTTGAACAAGGTATTTAGGCAACAACACTGCAAAACTCTTAAGAACGTAATGTATGACTGAGTTAGGAGTTTCTGCTAATGAAATCATAAACAACTGCCAGGCTGTTTGTAAGTGCAGTATTTCAGTTTTCAAGACCTTGTTCTGTGAAAATATTTAGTGACTGTGAATTTGGAGTGTTCTGAAGCTTTTTAGGAGTTCATCTTGTACTTTCTGTCCAACACTAATATCAGCTGCTTTTAAAATGATTAAACATTCCTTACTGGCTCAGTATTGTTTCTGCAGTCTTGGGTTTGCATCAGCATTGATATCTTTCCATTTTGTAGTAATGACATTTGTTAGGCTATATATCAGTCTTTATCAGCTCTTCCTATTCACTTCAGTTTCGCTTCTGCATGTGAAAGACTATTAGGGTTGGAAGAAAACTCTAATAGCTTATATAATCTCCTTTTAACTCTAATAAAAGTAATTTCCCTGCTGCACACCATTTCTAATCCAAGGATATCCCAGTCTGGGATATTGCCAGGATATTACTAATTTGCATGATACCTTATTCCTAATGCTATGTGTTGCTGTCATTATTTCACTGTGTCTCTTCACAATTTTGATGACAAAGTGAGTATGGGTGCTTATACATCTGGTCATACATTTTCTTCTGTACAAGCAGGGTGTAATTTAATATTTTCCATGGTGGTTTAGGCACCTTTTTTTTTTTTTTGGCACATCAGACACTTCCAGTTTAGTCTTTGGACTGGAACACTGGTTTGTGTTTACTGTTGGCCTTGAAGGTAACTTTTATTCCTTATCCTACTTCCACCTTTAGAATTTGGTCCACCTATTCACAAAATGCATTCGTTTGTTATCGTTTTAAGATTTGTAGGCAAAACCTTGAGTACGGAGTAAGAGAGAGGGGATTATTCTTACATTAAATATTCTTTTCAAATATCTTTTCTTTAAACTCCATTTCTGCAGGTCTCTTACATATTTATACACAATAATCAAATATGTTTTTGAAATGGAAAATATTTTCAAGTAACTTTGAAATTATTTCCTTGTCCATTAAGGTATCTGGAACAGCTACCACTTGTCTTTTACTCAGCCAGTGTCTTTCTCACGTCTGAAAGGCAGAACTTTGATACTCTTCTTTTACTACATCTAAAGTAGCTTTCTGTCCATGCACCAGTAGATCAGTAGAAGAATATAAATGCTGAGATCTGTGATGCAAATGTCAGAGAAAAATTTGCACTAGAAGCTAGTACAAAAGCTACTGGAGCTCTAGAAAGTTTCCTGTAATTTGTATTAGTAATCTAACTTTGTGGGAAATTAAACTGTTACCCTGTCAACTTAATATGAAACTTTTTTAGCAATTTGCACGTTGTCCCTTACTCATAAAGAATATAATAAAAGTAATGATCTAAAGGCCTGTCTTAAGATGAAAATGTTTCTACTACTGCACACTTTTCCACAAAGTTAACAGGAATTTTTATGAATCTGGAGTTCTCCACAATTAATTTAATCATAATACAAATAACTGTATGATTCAATCCCATTCAGGCAGAGAAAAACTGACAGGTTATGCTTGCACTTTTTTCTCTGTTGGGAATACACAGCAGGTTGGTTGCACTTCTTTTTGCTAAAATAAGCCCAAATTTCCGTGTAGTGCAGAATTCCATTCAGAGCACTCACATACAACAGAACGAGCACTGTGTATTTCAGAAAGCTGTAAATCCTACTGCTGGGCTGAAACACAGCCCAGGGGAATGTAGGCTTGGCTGGCAGTGCCTCTTCAGGCTGACAGTTCCTCTTCTCAGAGAGGAGCAGGCAGCTTCCTGCGCTTCTCCTCTGGTTGTGAACTGGGGTTAGTTAGTATGCTGCAGCCGTGCAGATTTTCATTTCTGATAAAACTTAGCCTGAGAGGTATTTGTTGATGATTGTCAACAATCAGATGAATTATAGATGATGTTGGTAAACAAAATGCCGCCTTGATGAATGATGACTTGGCTATACTATGACATGACTGCTAAGTCATTCAAAGCACTGATTAAACCCATTACAGTAAAATAATCACCATCCATTACCTTCAATGTCGTGAACTGACAACCTAGTTAAGGCAGCTGATGGTGTCAGCAAAATGATTTGTTGGTCCTCACGTCCAATGACAATAAATCACTTCGATAAATCAATGAACAGTAGCAATAAAACAATATATTTTCATTTTTCTTGACATTCAATTACAGAGTGTGTATACAGACTTATTCTTAAACATTCAGTGATATGGCAGGATTCAGCATCCACCAGTAACTAATACATACAGTTGTTGAGATCTTGTTTTGTCCAATCATGTTTTACCCCTGGTTTTGTTTTCTGCTGCATGTGCTGTTGTGATACATCACTCGTCTTACAGAGCCAGATTCATTCTCAGGTATGAAGGCAGAACTTTTATATTCTTTTTCACTTTGTCTGAAGAAGTTTCTTCTTCTAAATAGGTTTCTATAAGTATTGTACTTTTTGCAAAACTTCAAGGATAATGATCACATTGTGTTTTTCCACCTTTCTGGTACCACCCCTAGGCTAATAAAGCCTATAATTTGGCTTGCAGGTCAAACAAAAAGTGAACTTAAGCATTTGATCAGCCAGAACCGAGCTGAGGTTCCTGTGCTGCTCATGAATAAGCAGTGGATGACACTGTTAAAACCCAACCCAGCCGACAGCCACCGTCTCCTCTCTGTTCTGCTGTCATTGGGGCTGTGCTAAATGCCAGTCCTGGCACACAAACAGGTTTGGGAGCATTGGATTTTATTTTAAAAGTATGCATTTGTTTCTACATATTTGTTTCTCTTGTCATAGATACGATCATGAGTGGGTGTGTTGTTATCAAATTTTGTGTGTGCAGAGAAGGACCAATGCCTAGAAATCAATTATACGCTCCCGGGAAATTAGAAAAGGCAAGACACCTCCCAGATATTTGAAATTATAATATATTTTTATTAAGTAAGGTCTCATGCTTTTTATCTCAAGATTGACAACCTCAAAATATTTTTTTTTTTTTTTGCTAAAGAAAACGAAAAAAAGAAATTTTTCTCTGGATTCCTTCCTCTTCCCCACCCATGTACATACACTCACCAAGACTCTAAAAACACCCTGAGGAATTCACAGTGCATGATTTTTTAAACATAATTTAGGTAACCAAATATCCAGGTGGATAGTAAGAAGACAGAGATGGACAACAAGATGGTTCTGGTTTCTGTGGACTCTCTGTTCTGAGCCCTCTTACCATTCATGTGCCCTGAGTCTCTGCTTGGTTGGACTTTGTTTGTGTCACACTTGCATTGTAGGAAGCTTGCTGTTCAGCAAAAACATGTATTTTTTACACATGTGCAAAGAGAAGATTCAGTTTTGGTTTGCTTCTGGTAGTTACTTCACATGGGATCCATTTCCTTGAGCACTTGCCTGCTGCAGACAGAAAGAGCATCGAGATGAAACTTTTCCATGTGGCTACATCGCACGGCAGATGAAAGATTTTCTCATTTCTTTCTAAAAACGGATCTGTCAGTAGAGAGTGATTGGTCTCAGTGGACATATGGGCAGTTAGAACTAGCAAAGCTGAATGTCACCAAGGGATGGTAAAAATGAAATGTTTGACTGTAAATTATTCTTTATGTCATATTTAGATTACAATATAAAAAATGCAAGTAGTCAATATGAGTTATGTAGCAGACACGAAAACATGTCAAGAAATGCTCCATTTTTGATGAAAGTTAGCTATGAGGGAGACTTGCAGTGACTTTGCAGAAGACATGAGTTGATCCTTATTCCAAAAGTAACATGTGCAGCAAACACCTTCAAAATGACAACTTTCAGAACTTGGTGAGCTATTTGCTGTGTAAGAGTTATTAAGAGGTCATTTGAGATAACAATCATCAATTTGGTTCTGCAAAACCCCAGCAACTGTCCAGAAGACAGGCAGTAAAACAGACTGCTCTTCTGTGTAGAATGGTCTGCCTGTGAGATCTGTACAAGCAGTTAAAGTCTGTAAAAGGAAGAATGCACAGAGCTTTTTGGGAAAAAGTTGAGTATTTTCAAAGCCTGTATTATTTGCAAGAGATCATTTGTGCTCCCATCTGTGAGAACTGCATTCTTTCCTGTAACAGTGATTCCTTTCGTTGATTATATCCCACCCTCCAAACTCTTCACATCTGTATGTTCAACCTCATGGCCTTTTTCAGGAACCTCTTGGCACACTGATGCCTTGCCTTGCAAAGCAGAATCTGTGTCTTTAATCTCTGGGCATGCTTTCACCTAGAAATTTGCATCTTTGGGGCCTCTTTTGGCTGGTTCATGCTTCATCTTAGTTCACTGAGTCAGCTTCAAAATGGTCAGAATGGGGCTGGGAGCATGGTCCAGAGCCTGAACTTCCTTCTCTGCTCTCAGTGGACCACTTGGACACCATGGATCAGTGGGTGTTCTCTCCCCATGTCATGATGGTGTCGCTCCTGCTGTTGAAAGGAGAGGAGGGGAACAGGCTCTCCACAGCCCCTCTCTTCTGTTGCTTAAAGCTTGGACCAAAACCTGCAGGAGAGCAGGCTCGGGTGTTGCCTCATCCCAACCTTACCTGACACACAATGCCAGTGGCCTCTGGCAAGGTAGTTTGTATTCAAGTCAGGGCTGAAATCGAATGACCCTACAAATGTTGAGATGAGCATGGCGCTTTAGAGTCCTCACCAGAGACAGACAGCACCGGTTTCCTTAGCTCTGGAGAAAAGTTAAGATGGAACTTCATTTTAATCTCAGTCAGTCTGGCCGTCTCCTGCGTTTGGCCAGGCTGTGTGGTGTTTCAGTTGGTAGAGACACGGGTTATTCAATAGAAAATCTGCCCATGGGGAACGAGAGGATCAGGAGAGCAATTTTCGGGATGTGCTGTTCCGTACCTCGCTAAAACTGCAAAGGACAACAAGGAAATGTGTGATGCACAGTAGATGAAGTTTGAAAATAACATTCAGCTGATAGCTCTTTATAGGGTCCTGACTCTGTCTGAGGGGTTGTGTAATGTTTGGGGTTTTTTTTAAAGTGATCATTTTTTGTACCGTCAGTAACTAAATTATGAGATTCTTGTACTATAGCAGTACTTACTGTACCTTTGGAAAGCATTCAGCACTGTGTAAGTTGGCTGTGTCTGAGAACATCTACCCAAAAGGATTGTTTCAATAAGGCAAAGGGGCAAGTTGTTATGAAATTTGCTCTCCTACTTTCGTTTTCAACTTTCAAGAGATCACACTTCAATATTCCTGTTATCATCACCTTGAGATTAACTGGAATATAACAAAAAATATTGATCTAAAATGTGTATTTTTGCTTAGGTATTAACATTTTATATAGTTTTAAAGTTTTCTATGAAATCACTTTCATTCAGTATATACGACAACACCTTATTACATGATAGTCTATGGTCCTCCTTAGCTCAGAATAAGATGAATGCATTAACCTTTTTCAAATGTCACCTGTAAAATCCATGCAGTGAAATAGTTAAGCACATAAGCTCCAACACAATCAATATTTCTTGGTGAAACTGGCTCTGCAGCATATCTCTGCCATCTCTATAAACATTTGTATAGCAACTTTAACATTTGTGTCTGTTTCCTTTCAAAGCTGAAGTAGAATTTCGGGTGTCCTAACTTGTTAATAGCATCAAATATTGAAAGTTGACCCCAAAGTTTCCTTCCCAAATTCCTTCTGGCCTTGCTCATAGCTGCTGGAAATGAATAATTAAACGCTGAGAACACACAGATCCTTCTATTCAGCTTGAAAGCTATAACAAACCCTGGTGATCCCTGCAATGCATCATTCAGCATTGCTGCATGTGGCACAGAGAACACTGGGCAGATTTGGCTCATTATGGCAAGTACAATTCAAAGGCATGCTCTAAAATGGGGCGGAGAGAAAGAAAAATAATGCAACCACCAGCAGCAGATGGACAGAGGATTTTTAAAAAAAAAAAAAAGGCAGGGGACAGCATCTGAAATGTAGCTAGTATTGGCTTTTTGATCACATTTTATCCCTCCACGGGCCACAGTCACCCTCAGAGCAGCAGTGTGAGGAGTGACTTGTGCCACAGCTGGCAGCCAGCACTGCCTCGGGGTTGGGCTAGCAGGGACACCGGCCACTGAAGCATCCTCAGAGAACAAGCATCCCCACAGACTGGGACAAACACCAGGATAAGGGCAGAGAGGGGGCAGGAAGGTGGGAGAGGAGGAGTGCAAGCACATCCAATTTTTATAACTCTCCCACTGCTTTTCCTTTGTCTTTGGCACCTGCCCTGGAGTACACACAGCACACTTCTGAATAACATCTTGTCACCAAGACCAAAGCAATGATTGCACTCTGATGAGGTTAATAAGGCAATTTTATTTCACTCTTGTCTAGTAAGTTACAGAGAGTAACTGCATGGCAAAGATGGTCTTCTGGGGAGAGAACGAGAGGTTCTTTAAATTGTCTGGGTTTTTTCTAATACCTTGCCATTGAAACCACCAGAGTGCCATACTATAGTCATATAATAATATTTAAAAAAACACAAAAAAAACCCAAAACTAATCAAAACGCAAAACAACTAAAAAGCCCTAAACATAACAACAAAAAAGCCCCCACCTTTCTCTTTTCCATTTTGTCAGCTCAGCATAGGATGTTCAAAACCTGATGGTTTTGTTTGTTAGCATTGGTAGGGCCTGGGGTAGAAGGATGTAAATATTTATTAAAAGCATTCTTCCCACGACTTGCTGGGAAAAAAAGAAGTAAAACTTACTTTTCATCATTAAGTTATTTTGACTAAAATGTAAATATTTTTCACTTTATTATTTTGTAAGGCTCCCCCACTTGCCAATAATCTCAATTTATGCCTTCATTTCTCCCATAAGAAGAATGTATTCAGGACTGGGAATGTGGTATATAATGAGACTATATTTGTGTTTGAATTTTGAATTGGTAAATTGCAAAGATTTCCCAAAATACTGGCAAGATTCAGAGCTCCTTAATGATCAATTGGAAACACAGGGTTAAGCAAATATGTGTTGATATACAACCTACCTTGCAGAATGTCTTCCTGAATAGCTTTTCTATTAGATCTGTATTGGAATATCTCTGGTAATGGAGTTTAAGAGCACATTTACCTTTCTCACAGCTGTAGCCAATTGGTGACCCATAGTCCCTGTGAAGTAAATTATGTTCTCGTTATTTGCGCTACTTCTGGCAGCGAGACATCATTTACTTTAGAGGCAGGAGGGGGAAAGAGGAGAGGAGAGCTTCAGACTAAATGGTGAGTGGGCTCTCTGAAAAACACCCTCCAGAAAATCCAGCTGTACCTGGGCAAGATGCTCCTGGCTGAGTCTGGCAGATGGGCTGCTTGGGCAGTGGGACTTGGACGTCTCAAAATTCCATTTCTTGCACCTCTTGATGTTTGTTGTTGCTGGGAATTTAAACTCATCAGTAAGTTAATAAACCAGTGTTGCTGTGGCATAGTCATGTGTCACACTGAGCCATCATTGATTCTGGCTGGTCATTTTGGTAGGAGGGACACTTGTGTGACATCCTTTTTAGCAGAGCCTGGAGCCTGTCTTGGCTCTGGCTCAGTCCCCAGGAATATGATTTCTGTGACAGAGCCCAATGAACAGTTGTTACCAGTGTGGTTGCACCACAAAGCTCTCCTTACAACCTGTGGTTACAGAAAACTTTTTGCCGACATTAAACAAATTGATGAAAGAAACAGAGTGACAACTATTTTGTCCGCTCCAGGAAGGGATCTGGTTTCCCTTGTCTGAAAAAGGTTGTGGTCGGCAGAAGTTTCTGTGGGTATAAAGAAGTCCATCAGTAAATTCTTTATTTTTACATTAAACGGAAAACTAAAATATTTGTTGTTTGTTTGGCCTTTCTCCAACTATCTGATTCTCAAGCATTTTTTGCATGAATAATCAGCATGAGTTACAGTATTTGTGTCATTACGTCATTCCCTGCACAGCCTTGTCCAGTTGAAAGATTTACAAATGTTATAAAACACAGGGGCTCTCAAGCAAATGTTTATTTATACAGGGAGCCACATTATCTGTCTTAATTCACACAAGTTATGTTTTCCCTTTCCTGGTGGCCATCCTGTCTTACCACTCCCACAGCAGGAAGTAGCAGACAGTCAAAGCAAATGGCTCACAGATCAAGCACAGGTCCCCTGTTCATATATTTTCTTCCAAGGTACCTGACAAATATTTGCAAAAACACTCACAGACAGTCAGGAAAACTCTTTGTGTCCAGACTCTGACATGCCACAATTGAGGGCTGGCAAATGCAATACAGATGTGACCCAGACATCCATCAGGTGTTTCTGATGGTCAAAACCTCATTTTTTTGTTTCTTTGCTTGTTTTTATTTAATGATTATGAGCTGCATTAGCACAAAGTGAAGTTAATTGTAATCGCTTCACTCCATCCGACCTGTTTCTTGTAACAATCGAAATTTTCAGAGAAGCAATTGAGTGCATTAATGGCAGAAATGAAGCATAGTGGTTGAGGAAATTCAAAGAGTTTGATTTTGTTTGTTTGTTTCAATGGAAAATGTGGATTATTCATTACATGCCTTGCTTTGATGGTTAACGAGACATATTGAGCTCCAAGGAACAGCATGGGGGTAAATGGCTTTGTCAATGACATCCCTTAGTTCTCATGAACGGGGAGAAGTCCATAGATCTCCATGCGGGACACCTCCACAGGCAATAGAACTTGATTTTTTTTCACATGTATTTGTTTTATATTGTTGTGCTACATATATTTGAATTCCTCATTGTGGTAATACTCAGTTACTGGGGGTTGCTGTGTTGAACTAGGATGGAGAGCTCTTGGGAACTGAATTTTAAAGATGTTTCTGCTGCAACTCCTAGGAACAAGTTACTGCATGGTAATGAGAGTGGCAGGTTACACCGTGAGGAGGAGTTCAAAGTCAGAGAGGAGTGAAGCAGATTTCTGCAAGACTCTCAGCTTCACACTGTCCTCTGAAGTCCCTCCTGCCACACGAAAGAGATGGTGTGATACCCAGGCAGCACTGCTTCACTGTGGTGGTGTTCTGATTTAAAACACGAGGCTGATCTGGTAAACTGGTTAAAACCAACCTGCAGTGTGCAAACATAAAATGTGATGAAAAGCTAAAGTAAAATGGATTTTAATTCAAACACATACCCTCAAAGCAAACTCATGAATATTCTCATTGAGGGTACTTATCCCTCCGCCTTGAAAGACACCTGAGAGTTTATGAAATATCCCAGCAGTGACACCAGAATGGGCTGAATCCTGCTTCAGAAATTGCAAAGGTGCTGTAGCAAACTGGTAGCATTATTTATGCTTGTGCTTACTAGATTATGATAACACATCCTGTCTTTACCATTACTTTTAAGTTTTGCAGTCTCTTTAATCTCAGTATATCGGTGAAGTACTTTCACCATTCTCCTTCCGTGCCTCCATACTAGGTCCCACATGCATTTGAAATTTAATGAAAGGTTCCCTTAGTTAATCACTCTGTGAAAGGCCTGTGGTTTACTTGTTTCTTAATTATGCAGTTCCTGTGGTTCTTAATCAACTAAGAGATAAATCAGAAAACAAATAAATAAAATGAAAAAGAGAAAAAAATCTACAATTACGAGGTATAAATAAGGCAGTCAAAAAGCCAATGAGTTCTAGAAGAAACCTTATTATGTATTGTCAATACATATAACAATAAAACTCTTAGATCTCTGGAATCCTACTAAGATTACCTCCTCTTCCATAATAAAAGGGATTTAGTACCAGTGTAAGATACACTGCAAAATGATGCTGCCTTCATGCAAAATGGATGTGCAGTGTCAGCAATGAGCACTCCTGCACTATTTGGGTGTCACATGGTCCGTAGGCTTGTAAAACAAAACAGGTTGTTTGTGAAGAAATCTGTTTGTAAAGGTGCTACAAACGCAGTAAGTCAGCCTGGGAACGGCTCTGATGCCTCTCCTGGCGCCTCCAGGAAACTTCTGCAGCGAATCCCATAGGAATCTGTAAATTTGGGATCAGTTTTTCCCTGCCTTTTCCTAGCTGCTGATGTGAACATTGCTGGTTCCTAGGCTGCACTATGGACACAGCCTCCTTTGGCACACCTTCACATCCCAGTATCTCTTAATCCCGCGGTGGGGACTTCTGTACAGCAGGTGGGTGGGAATGCTGCCTTGTCCTTTGGCAGTGTCTTGTTGGTCCTCTGGATTGTTCACATCCTTTTGCAGTAATTCCTCTATCCAAGTTTTAGCTCTTCCATGTTTTCTTGCCACTGGAGACATTCACTTACGTTTTTAGCAAGGGAGACTAGAGTTCTAAATCCCCCACTGCTGCCCAAAGTCCACACCTGCCTCACATAGACCAGTCCCTTTGCAGTTTGCCTTTCGCCTTTGCTTTGAGCAGCTATTTGGACCAGACCTGAGCTCTGCACACAGTGTCCCCAGTCACTGACACCTCTGCAGACAGCTGCTTGCTTCGTACAATATTTCTGTAGACAAGTGTAAACCCTAAACAAAACCAGATTTCATTTTGTGCAGCTTTTAGGCACAGCCTGCTGCTTCCAGCTGGCCTCAGAAGGCTTATTTTCCATCACCTGCAATTGGTCACACTTGCCCAGCCTAAGATTGCCGCTTATCAGTGTTGTTTTAACGATATTGCATCTGGCACCACAGCCCAGCTGGAATCAAAACACTCATTTAATAGTACAGCTGCAAATATGGCAGCTGAGTGACAGGTGCCTGGCTTTGGCTGTGCGTACGCTCCGAGAGTCCTTGCTTTTCCTGGAATTGCGCTGCAGACATCATCCTCTGAACTAAAGCCCTCTGCATTCTTGGACTGTGTGTGTACTGCTCACTCCTTTCTTCCCGAAATAGCTGCAGCACTGGGGATTACAGATGGCTCTATTTCACATTCTCCTTGCACCTCTCCCTTTCTCCCTCCTCACGGCTGTCTTAAACTTATTTCTTTGTGTGGGGGTTTCTTTAGTAGTTTGGGGAGTTTTTTTAAGTGCAGGGTTTTTTCCCCAAACTGCGATTTTGCTGTTTTTTCTAATCACTGGAGTCGTCCGGGTGGGGTGGTAGTATTTGGAGGTGCCTCTCTGGAGGGAAAGCGTTTCTTTCTCAGCAAACTCTCCTGTAGCTGGGATTCCAGAGTGGTAGGGATTCACCTTCAAAACAACAGTCAGATGAGAAAGTTTTAAAATTCTTGCTGCTTGTTTTTGTGTGAGTACATGTCAGGTCTCTTCTGGCTTTATTTTTTTGGGTTAACAATGCCTATGCAACATTTCCATCAGACGTCTGGTGTTTCGGTTATTGTTCTTGGCAACGTTTTTTACCTTACTTTCCTTTTTTCACCTTACTTTCCTTTTTTCTTCCCAATGTGATGGCTAATACACACCTCCCTTCCAGCTTCCAGCTCTTTATCTTTCTGCAGCTATCACTGGGTTCTGCACACAGACTTTGTTTCCCCTGAATGTCCGTTTGTGCCAGATTCTTTGTTAGAAGCTCAGCGTGGCCGATGACCTGAGTCACTCCATGCTGATCACCTTCCCTGCCTTCCTGTGCATCTCCCGGGACTGCCTTCAGCACGTTTCACACACCACACGTTGCCTCATCAAACAACAGGGTTTCAATCCAAGTTGCTCTTTATTTAGCAGCTCACTTCAGAGGTGCTGCAAATGCAGCGTGGACCCCTCCTACAATAAATAGGTGGATGTCATGGTTCTTTCCTCGGATTCTTTCTCCTTTTTGCATTTTATGCACTTCAGGTCTGAACAGGGAGAATACCTCTGGGGCAGAGACAGCAGTTTAAGCTCTGATTTCCATGAGTGTTTAGTGCTTTTGCAAACACCATGCTTACTCTTTCTAGAAAAGGCAGTTCATTGTGCATCCAGACAGTCTATGCCAGACAGGCAGTCATCTAGAGTTGTGTGTGTATCATTTTTCTGTTCTGGGGAAAAAATTCCTTCTTTTTTTCCACCCACTGGAAAAATTCCACCTTTTTAACAGAAATAAGATTTTAAAATCTGTTTGGTTTGGGGGTTTTTTCGGTAAATGGTGAATTTAATTACACTGCATGAGCATTTTTTTAATTGTAGTTGTAGAGTTTATGTGTATCTTAAAATGAGAAATTTAAAAGAGGATCAAGAAACATGGCAGAGCCATTGACTTTTTAACTATACTTATATACATATATTGTGTTCAGTGAAATTGTTTGTGTTCAGCTATTTTCATCTTTTCTTTGATTGCCTGGAGAATTCTCATATCTTATTCAAACTTTTACTCTAGATTGTTTTCCTTTTTTGTTTTGACTATTAAAAAACTTTTGCTACTGCTATCACAGAAAGAGATGTAATATAGCAATCTATAAAATTGTAAATTGTTGTGCCAAAGTAGCACAAACTGTCAGACCTGGGGACAGGTCTGTACAAAAACAGGAGGGGTGGGTGTAGCTGTATGTAGAGAGCTGCTTGGGATTCATCATCTTCAACAATTCAAATCATTATTCCTCATTGTGGATAATCAAGGGGGAGGAAATTAAATATGCAGTTTTATTTAACAGAAATGTTTTGAAGATGTATGGAATTCTTTGTGAATAATTCATGTTCTTTAAGATCAGAAGCGCTGAAACAAAAAAAAGGTGGGCAATTCTGGTGGGATGTGCCAGTTTGGAAACAAAGCAGCAGTCTTGCCACATGTAAATGCAGCTGAAACAGGATGGCTGTAATGTCAGGGGGAAAAAAATCTTTCCTAAAAAGTCTGTGGCAATATAGATGATCTCTTCTTCAGAAGGTAAATTATTCATTTTGTCCTTGATCAATTGCAGTTAACACGTATTTGTGGCTCACAACTGTTTCTCTATAACATAAAAGTGACTCACAGGGGAAAAGAAAAGTCACGCTTGGGGAAAAGAGCATCAAGAAAACCCTGCCACAATGAAGCCTTCTCCATCTTATGCCCCTACCAGGCATCTCTGATTAAATAACCCTTTCAATGACTTTGGCACTAAAAAGTTATTTAAATTTTCCTTGCCTCTCCCACTACATTGCTCTACTTATTTTTTCACAAGATTAGACACAGAATGGAAACCAAAAAGGAAAAGAAATATTGGAATGTGCTTTCGATTTGGGGCAGTTGGAGAGCAGCAGGTGCAGCATGGGCTGTAGGGTGAAGCCTGTGAGGGACAGGTGACAGCTCTGTCACCTCATATAAACTTTCATACACTCCCTTCTGTGAGCCTGCACCAGCACAGTAACGTAGCTATTAATTAATATTTTTTTCTGCACATAGAGTCCCTGGTTTTGCATCCCAAACTGACGTCAGTGGGGGGTCTGCTGGTGCCTAAAAATCGCTGCTTCTTGTTTGAAGAACTGGGAGTTGGTGGCACACACAAATTGTCCCCCAGCTGCTCACTGCAGGGTTTGCTAAGCAGCTGGGCACTGCTGGGGAGCCCCTGCCAATGGACGGCCTTGGAGCTTTCTTCCATTTGCCACATTCCAGCAACACATCCTCTCCTTCCCATTACAGGGAATCCATGAAGCAGAGCGTTCTCCAGAACTAATATTTCTGGTTTTCTCAGTGTTTTGATGACTTCTGGTTGATCTGTAGGTCCATTTTATCTAACGTTTCAAATTTCTTGGAAAACTGAATGCGAAATGTTTGTGTTCAGCATTCAAAAGCTGAAATACTTCTATTAATGTTCCTATTTACAGGCAGAGTCCTTCTTACCATGTGTGTGCTGGCTATTAGCACATCTCCTCTTGTTCTCAGGGATGAACATCTTTGGACACTCAGGGGAGGACACCTTTGGCTATGTGGACATGAGTTAGGTAGAAGCAAAATGTGTCCAGTTGCACCCTAATGCCAGGACATTTTCACTGCCTGGGTTGCAAAATGATGCTTGTCTGGAGAAGCCAAACAAGAACAGAATGCACCAGACTTTTAAAATACTGCTTTGCCACCTCTTTGCTACTTTTTCCGAGCATAGATAAATAAAACTATAGTTCGGTGGCAAGGTTCACCCAAATCAAACTGTCTGAACACGGAGCCATTTTTGGAACTGCCGCAGTGTGCCCTGCACCACTTCTTTCCCATTTTACATGCATGCAGAGAAGGTCAAGCAGTGAATTAGCAGACACCTTTGATGGTGCCAAAGACAACAACCTGCTCCAATACATTATCAAATAATAGACTATAAATTATGTAAGCACTGAAATGCCAAGCAGCAAACAGCATTTTCAGTGCTAAATAGAATCACCGAATTCACTAGAAGCTGCTAACCCCAAGGATGCAATTTTTTTGAGGAGTCTGGATGTTAACTCTTTGTCAGCATCCTTCCTTTCCTTTCTGTCTCTCTGTCAAATGTGGTCTTTTTTTGATCACATTCCCTTATTATGTGATTCTGTGACACTGTGTTTCAATTCCTGTTCAGACCAGCTGCATAAGCTGACAGATTTCTAAGGCAAGTCTGGAGGGGCACCATGCAGGAATAAAATGTTGAGTATGCAAATCTAGGGAGTAAAATTCCTGAAAATGGAGCTGGCAAACAGAGCTCTGATCTTTTGTGTGCTCCTTAGTTGCACACTTTCCATAAGCAGATGATGGAGAGGTGAAAAATGCAGAGACTGTGCATGTATCAGTGTGGTACCTCCTGAGACAGGTCCTGGAGATGGGAACCCCAGCTGGCCAGGGCTTTCAGCATCTGTGGTAGTGAGAAATCAGGGAAAAAAAAAATTGAAGATGTAAAAGACAGATTTTATTAGAAATTAAATTTTATTGGAGGGGGGGCTGTTGGTTGGGTTTGGGGTTTTTTAATAGAGAAACACCAAAGGAAATACGATAGACAGAAGAGCATTGAGCACCTTGGTTTCAGAGAACAAAACCACCTTGTTACTAAGAGTTTGATGTATCCAAGTCAAGAGAGTCTCCTAGAAGCTGAAGTATCCTTGGGAAGGGAAGCATTTTACAGGCAAACTTGTTTTTACAGGATTTCCCAGAGGCTGTGGACAGAGAGCGTTCTGCTAATGCAGTTTGTTAGACACACATAAGGGCAAGGAGAGCCACATATGCAAAATGCCATCACCATTTATAGACAAAATGTCTTATAGACTCAATGAACTAAGTAAAAATTAGACTAAACCAAACCCAAACCAAAACCTAAGGTAAATATTGATGAACAAAAAGTCCATAGTCTAGCATGGTACTTGGTCCCTATTTAAGTTCAGCAAATGTCATGGTCACTGGGCACATAGCAGGACTCGGGGGCAAGTGCAGAGGTCCATAGGGAAATGTAGTGGTTCACAAACTCTTTCTATACAGACTGCTATCAGTGCATTACTTTGGGAAGCAACTAAAATTCGTGTAATCATTATTAAAGCATGAAAAACACTAAGTTAAAATACATCAGAAGTACCAAATCAAGGCATTTGCCTCTGACCATTTTACTTGCTAAGGGTTTTTCTATCAGAGAACTCTGCAATTCCTAAAAACAACTCTTTACTTTTCCTGATCGCATATAGCTTTTAATACCAAAAAAAGAAAAAGCATCTTTCTTTGTATTTTATCTTGATATTTCACCGAACAGTGAAATTTTTTTAAAGCCTCCAAAGCAAAGACAATTTGCAAATTAATTTCTCTACCACTTTGAAAAAAGAACCCATCAAAAGATCATGCTATGTCCTGTGTTTCTGTGAGAGAACCTAGGCCAAGGAACACATATCAAATGAAGCCAGGAAAGCTGGTTTTTAACACAACAGATAGCAGGTCTGTGTTATCCCTTCTTAGAGTGTATTGTGGGTACAAGAGTGGAGACTGATTCAAGTCGTGTGCTTCTTCACAGCTGAATTTTGCTCTGATGATTTCTATCCTTGTGATAATTTGCTAGTAATGCTGCTTAAGGCAGGGCTGCAGTTGTTCCACATCTTAGTTCAGGTGGTCTTGTTTTCTTCTTCTGCAAGAAAACTTGAAGCAAATGATCAGAGAAACATCTTTTTTCCCTTGTTTGCACCATGCACCAAAAGACCTTTTGGCTATAGGTGCTCAGATGTAGACTAACTCAACAAAGGAGAAGGAAAAAGAGAATACTTTGATGTATTTCTTCAGAATAGCCCAAGCTGTCCCTTGCCGGTGGAAATCCCTAACCAAGGAATATTCTCAAGCAAGTATCCAAGTTTAAGCCTGAGCTGTGATTGTGGTATGAGTAAAACAATTCAAATTCATAATTATGCATGTACTTGGCAAGCAATGATTTCAACTCTTGCTAATGAACCACTGTCCTGACACGAATCTGGAAGCAGTAGGAATATATGAATCAAGAACACACTGCAGGAAAATGTCTCCCATTTCTAGAATTATCAGTACCAGTAAATTTCAGTGCTATAATTTCTATACAACACAGTGAGAATGTTCGAGAGAAAACTCTGGACATCAACACAAATGCAATATTTCCATTAACGTAGTAGGAGGTCTTCTGCTTCTGTAGAAAGGTAATTCTCTTCAAGTCAGGACTGGCCATTGTAGTGTCTCACATGCCTAAACCTGGTGACCATGTTCACACCCAGGATTTGCTATTCCGTCTCCAGAAGTGGTCAGAAATGGACACCTAAAGCAGGCAAACTTATGTAATACCCTCCCCTAATATTCTCTCAGCCTCTGACTTCATACATTTCTGGGGATTTCCTAAGTCTCTGGTGGCTTGTTCATTCAGGAACATAAATCATCTCTCTTTCAGTTATTCACTGAATTTTTCCTTGAATCAGTCTCCACTCTTATACCCACAATATACTCTAAGAAGGGATTACACAGACCTGCTATCTGTTGTGTTAAAAACCAGCTTTCCTGGCTTCATTTGATATTCTTAGAACGAAACAGATAGTAAAAATGTTGATTCCAATCCATCACTTCCATGCCACTCCTTATTTTGCAGATTTGTACCCAATTCTTCTAAATCAGCTCTTTTTTTCAGTCTCTTCACTTTGACCCACGTCCTAGACAATTTTTTTTTTCACCCAGATCAGAACGGTTCCTTTCCCCCCTTAGCTATTTGACTTTGTTGAGGAATTTTGTCAAAACCTCTTGGAAATACAAAAAGGCTGTATTAATTAGATCTCCCTTTTCTGCAAGGATCTGTAAGGCAGGATTTCCCTCAGCAGTTCCTCACAACTCTGGCACTTTTCCATGCTCTGTAGCTGCATCCTTTATTACAGTTTCTTCTAATTTATCCAGTGTTGCCATGATTACAGGCCTGTGATTCCTCAGATCTCCCTGGAATGTTTTTTTAAGGATTGCTATTACACCCATTCTTTAGATTGGAGGATATTTTAAGTGGTTAGGATGCTTGCATATTGCCATTAGGAACTCAACTACCAGACCTGAGTTGTCTTAGACCTCCTGGGTGACTGCCAGAGGTTTTTGCAACAGGTTACAGGTCACCTGGAGCAGAAGTTAAGCAGTGTAATTGTATTATTACCCTCACTGGGTCTCTGGTTCCTCTCAGCATAAAGCAGTCACTGTCCCCCGGTTCCTAAGGGATATCCTTACCACTAGAGGATCCTTGGATGTGGCTCAGTGTGACCATGTGATCCTCTTCCTCTTCTAATGATGTTTCTGGAGCTAATCATCCTCTACAAGTCTCTCCCCATCCTCTTCCTGGGAAGACGCACTTAAAAAGAAATGGAAGAAAAGTTGAATACTGTACATTTCTCTGCATCCAGCCTGCTCCTGCCCCATGCTATGCCATCGTCAATTCCCTTTGCATCTGGCTTCAGAATCAGGTTGAGCTGAGAAGTCAAGTAGAGTTGGGACCATGGGATCTATCATTTCAAGCTTTTTGCAGACCAGGGTGGATTCTGAGTTTCGTGTCTGAGAAATGTTTGATTTTTCTTTAATGAATCTGGAACTCTAATCTCACCATGGGATCTGAAGACTAAGCAGGATCAAATAGTATTTACTCTCCTGCCTTGGCCTGCTGTCAGAAATGTGCCACATTATGCTCTGACAGATCAGTTGAAGACAAAGAAGAGAAGAGATGAAATAAGAACTATTTGCAGATGCTTGACTTTGGTGCTGTCACCTCCATACGTGGCAGAAATGTCACCTTCTCCTACACATGTCAGAGAGTGCTCCCCACAACAGCTGTGGTCTGTCAGTGACGAAAGCCAGAGCTTGTGGTAGGATGTGAAAGTGTGAATATTGGCCATGATCAGCCTTGGGAACTTTTTCCTGCTGCAGCTGGCAAGCTCTCTGCCCAGAAGCTAGATGACTTTCTGGTGCTGTCAGCTGATGCTAGCTTTAGATTTGGACAAATATCCTATCTGAAAGGTATATTTGGTCTGGGTTTCTGTTTCCCCAAAAGCTTTATAGACCTTTATAGTGGCTTGTGTACCTTGATTGTGACTCATCCTTGTTTTCTGTAGGCATGGGTGTGCATACTGTCAATGGCAGTACGGCAAGGTTGCATGCAGAGGCTAAATATTTTAATTTCTTTTTTTTTTTTTTCCAAAGGGAGTCTTTTTAAGTCATTTTATTCCTCATTCAAAATTCAATCCTCTTCCCACAGTTCAGTGTCACTGCTAGCATTTGGTAAAATCACTCCTATAATGAATTGGAATTGAGATGTATGAGGGTGACCAGTGGCTTAATGGCACAACTGTAACTACTCCTCGAATCAGCTCCTGGGTAATAAGCGAGGTAAGAATAGCTCCTCATCTCGTGTGCTGCAGTACCTGAGGTTCCTGCAGGCAATCATTATTACCTGCTACTTCATACTCTGTTTGGCCAGATAATGTCTTGCAATTAGGCCTTAAAAGCAAGCGATGGAGAGCTCTCCATAAAAGCTGATTATATTTGGGCCCAGCAGCACATCCCGACCACCATTCTCCGAGATTTATGACCTTTTTGATGTCTCACTGCTGCAGCTCTGGTACGGAGGCAAGCTGTTTATCCAGACTGCAGCAGTCCAGAGCTTCAGCAGTGGTGCTCTGGCATAGCTGCACTGAAGTCGAGGACAATATGGCCTGGCTCCTTCTCATTTACATCCCTTCATATTCTGTAGTGTTGGCTGTATCCTGTTGGTACTTTTCCATTTCTTTTATTGTCACATTCATTTCCAGCTGGTATAAATGCTATGTCGACATTTACTCGATGGATCCACTCTTGGAATCAGGCTCGCTTCACGGGTTTTGCATGATGGTGATGAAATGTGTTTGGGGGCTATGGGAGACAGCACAAACGTGGAAAACCTTGAAACTTTGGTGAATGTCAATACAGTTTGGAAATGAACCTTCACTGACTCTTAAGGTTACGCTGCCATGCATGGAAGGGATGGACAGCTGAAATTAGCCCCAAGAATAGCCCCATATCCCAAACTCCTTTGCTCCTGCAGAGCAGCAAATAAGCACAACTGGCTCCCAAGGATGGGCAGCACTGCAAGCTCAGGTTTAACAGCCAACGGGGTTGGGAATCTATGAGGAAATTTTCAGCCTTCCTGCATTCTGAAGAGGGCATCCATATGCAGCCAAGGTGCCTTCTTTCCACTTCCCAGAGCTGCTGTGGTTTGGGAGGGTGTAAAACAATATTCTCTTGCTTTGTATTTGGACAAGCAGCAGTGATGTCCCCAAGGCTGACAATGCAGCCTCCAAGAGCACAACACATCTTACTCTGAAAGCAGAGGCCAGGTCACCTTACCCACAGACCAGGCCAGTCAGGAGTTATATCAGTAACACTGGTTAGCAATGAGCATGAACTAATGAGCCCTAATGAGATTTCTGTTCAGCTTGGAGCACATGCAGAACTGGCTTGTAAAATATCGTGCAGATACTTTTTAAGAGACAGTACAAAAACCTCACCTGAGAGCTTTTTGGTCTCCAAGCATTTTGAACTTCATCTGGGCAAGCAAAAATTAGTCAAGGTCTGGCCTTCATTACTTGGTTTGGCAGTGTTTAACAGATTGTGCTTTGCCTCTACAGTCCATCTTAAAAACAGCAAAGAAATGTGACCATGAGTGATAAAAGAGTCTTGCAGTTGACTGGGTTGTTATGCCTACACTGTGGTGAGGTTAGTCCAAAAGTTATTTGTATTTTTTCCATCTCAGGTAGATGTAGCACAACAGGATGTGTCATTTGCTGATAAATTATATCATGCTAAACCATGCCATGCAAGTCAAAGGGTAAGGAAAATTGTAGTAGAGGTAAGAAAAAATAAATATGTTGAGGTAAGAAAAATTAAATATGTGGCAGAGTATGACTTTTCTTTCTGCGTTTAGTTTACAGCATTCAATAGATTTAAATGTCTTTTCAATATCTAAAACTTTTCTTCTCTAATCCATCAGCGAACCAGATCCCAGCACTGTCACAAGGGCGGTAGCAGCCACAGGAGCCTTTCTGAGTGAAAGACATGCAATCTGTCAGGGTGGGCAGGCTAACACAAATCTGTTAGCACTTGTTTTTCCTACACAGGTCAGAGTCCTCTGGAACACTGGCCAGATTTCAATTTGGGTAGCTGTACATCTGTTGGGACTTCAACTGTGACTTGTAAAGTTTGTTTGAATCCTTTGAAGAGCAAGTAAATCCTATGTAAATATCAGGTGTGACAGGGTTTCAGAGACAAGGGGAATTTGAGATCTTGGCTGGGATGTGAAGGGGAACCACAGCGCATCTCTGTCCTTCCCAGCTTCCCCTGGCAGATGCCAGTGAATCCCCTGGCCTGCAGGCAGCAGCAATGCTTCTCCACTGCCAGGTCATGGCAGGATGTGCAAAGAAGCACAGTGCAAGTGCCAAAAGTGACTGCAGGTGGGCCAGGGGGAGGTCAGAATTTCCCGTGTGTGTTTGCAGTGCATTGCCCCAAAGCCCAGCTCCCTGGCTTGGGGTTATACTCGTTGTGCACAAACCTACACCTCTCTGGGATCTCTGCTCTGCATCCCTGTGGATCTACCCCACCCCCAAGCAGTAGATGTGCCGTTAGTTTCCCTGACACCGTCTGTAAAATGATGCTGAAGGTCTTTCCGTGCTCTAGAAGTGGGGGCAAAGATGGGCATTAGGACTGCAGAGCGCTTTGATAACATGGTAATGAGGACTCAGAGAGATGGACAAGCTTCTTTTTCATCATCTGCAGAATCTCATTAGTCTACCTGCCACTCTATTCTTTGCCTTAAGAGCAATGTCAGGACCTTATCCTTCTCCTTTTGCAGAGAGCTGTGCCTGACCTGCTCGCCCTGTGCTGAGAGCACTTGCAGGCAGATCAAGAATCGGAGGCTCCTCTTTGTCACCTTCCATGCAATAACCCATTTCCTGACAGAAAAAGTGTCAAAGGAAAACTATTCCAAGGATGAATACATCACTGGACAGTCTCACAACGCTAATTTGAGCTTGCTGAAGCAACTTGGAGCTGTTCTCTTTTATTTTTTCCGGAGGTACAGCTGCATAAAGACTTAGACATGCCCAGCTTTCCTTTCAATGCTGATTTGCTTGCTTTTAAGTGCATGTGTCATTTTTCATTATTTTGCATGCAAAGGGGCAGATCCTGAATTTTTTAGCCATGTTTGGCAGAACCTTGTTCCACAAATAATCCTATTAACTTCAGTGGATCTTTTTGTGGAAAATAGTGCTGTTCAGCAGCAGCTGAGGAGTCTCAGCAGGAAGCTCAGGGAAGAGTGGAAGAGGAAAATGGCTGCCAGAGATCAGAACAATATTCAGGATTTAATGTAGTTCCACATCAGTCACTGAATGAAGTAAAATAATTTTTTTGCTTTGCTGTAAAAGCTCTAGCAAAAGTAGGAAAAACCCCAGATGCCTTTCAGGGATGCTTTAAAACAAATATGCAATATTCATTCTAACTCTATACTGCTAAAAAAAGACTCAGTGACTCTTTGGCCCCTAATTGTCAACTCAGGCAGCTTATTTAGCCTACCTGTCATGAAGGTAAAAGTATACAAAACACTGTAACTCCTGCAAAGTAATTGAGCCACTTTTTTAGCCTTCTTCTATCAATATTAATAACCTACTCTAATTGCACAATGCTTCCTTTTTTCTTTTCTCCTTTTTCTTCAATCTGCTACAGGGATTAGTTAGTCATCTGCATCTTCTTTAGAGGCCTTAACAAATGTTAATTTGTCATTCTTGCCTCTTTTTTTTCTTTTTTATTAAGTGTCAGAATTAAATTAATTTCCCGGAAGGGTATTTAGTGTCTTTCATGTATCAATCACAGCTGAGTTCTTCCTTTTCTCATGCAGAGATGGTTTCTCTCAAGCTGTATGAGGTCAAGAAAATAGAAGATATTTCCATTGCAGACCTCTTTAATGTATTTTAATGCTGGAAATGCTCACCCAACCTGAGCGAATTTCAGGAAACTTGGTTGCTCTGGCCAAACAAGTTAACACTGTCTATTGGCCAATTTTAAGTAGTAGAGAAATTAAACATATTTTCTCTTTACAGATATCTCTGTACTACAATCTTTGATATTTCTCATGTATGCTCTGCCAGGCAGCTCTCTTTCTTTAATATGAGATGATAATTATGGCATGTTGTGGAGGCATCATTAAAGTTTCTTTAATTCATTTTATGTCATAATAAATTGTACTCGAAAGAATTAATAGCCTCTTGAATTTTAATGAGTAAGAACTTCAGGTTTGTTGCTAAACTGTTCCTGACTGGCAGGTTCGTGAACTTTGAAGTGGTGGACAGAAAACATTGCCAGCCTATCTCTTTAATACTGAAAAACATTTCTCCTTTATTTATGGATTAAAGGCTAATAGCTGAGTAGTATATTGTAACCATGCTCAAAAGCAAGCACAGTGTAGGTTTGAGGAAAAGCATGAATAGTCAGTCTCTATTTTAAACATCCTAGGGAGATTTTTTTTTCTTTTCCTGAGCCATAAGTAGAATCACAAAAGAATTCAGGTGAAAGAGGGACCTGGGAAGGTCTCTGGTCCCACGTGTTACTGAGTGTGAGGTCAGACTGGGTTGCTCAAGGACTTATTTAGTCTGGTCGTTTGAACCTCTATGGAAGGAGAGAGCACAACCTCTCTAGCAGCCTGTGCCACTGCTTGACTATCCTAAAGGTGAAAAATTATCTCCTTGTAGTCACTTATTTCAACTCATGTCTGTTACTTTTTGTTCTCCAGCTTCACCTCTGCAATGAGCCTGGGTCCACTTCTTGACTGCCATTCTGTAGGGTCTGGGGACTGCTTTTAAGTGTCCACAGGCCATCCCTTCATAGGCTACTGTTAGGTCCCCACAGGCCATTCCTTCCCTGGGCTAAACAAATCCTGGTCTCGCTGCTTCAGCTCACAGAGCAAGTGCTCCTGCCTTGACCATCTTGGTTTTTCCATGCACTCCCTCTGCTAAATGATGTCTTTCTTCTACTGAGCATCCCAGAATGGATGCAGTGCTCTTGATGGGGTCCTGAGGAAAGGGAAATAACCCCTTCTCTCAGTTCATTGGCAGATCTGCTTCCTGAACAGGCAGTGCCCAGCCTGTGTCGCTGCAGGGAGTTTGTCCTCCACAGGTCCGGGGCTCTGCATTTCTCCCTGTTGGGTTCCGTGAGTTTCCACTGGCGCTGACGTGAGCAGTGCATGATTATTGATGTCCGTGGGCAGGGCTCCTTGACACCACAGTCGGGAAAGGTTTCTCTTCCCTCACATCTCTGACCTTCAGGCCCCCTTTGCTGGCTGGGAAAGGCGTCAGAGGAGAATGTATGATGCAAAGTGTGATTCTTTGGTGTCTCTTGTGCATTATTTTGGTCTAGTCCAACCCACTCATGGACAGTGCAAAGAAAAAGTACTTCTATAACTGTGCTTCTACAGACATGTGACAGAAACCTAGCAGATGGGCTGCGTCTTTTATTATCGACTGGGGATGAACAGACCTGAACCCGAGGAGCAGTACTAGATGGAGTGACAAAGATTATTCTCTGACTTCACTCTTGTCTCTTGCATATGTCTCCCGTGGTCTGAAAATACATGAGGTGCTTATATCCTCAGATTGCCTCAGAAAAATTGTACAGATAAAGGGCTGAGTGGGAGCTTGTCAGCCATCAAAGCCATAAAATTATTGGGGCAGAGCGAAATAAAGAAAGTCGAAATTCCCCTGTTCCGCCAGTTCGTAGCACAAGCACACCCTCACTGCTGAGAAGTGCCAGCAGAAACATCAGAAGTGTCCAAGACCCTTCCACGCTGGGCAGTGTCCTTCCTGTGCTAAAGAGACAGGCAGGACACTGCACACAGGATCCCAATTCGTTTTCAAGAAGGAGGGAAGCAATGGCCACGGTGCGGTTGGTTCTGGCTGCACCGGACACAGCTCCATGGGATGTGCGGCTCTGGTTTCCGCAGGGGTGCGATTTAACAAGGGAGCCACTAATCACAGCCAAGTTTTGAAGTCAGGAGTCAGCCAGCCACAGGAAATCTTCGCTGGCATCGTTCCGTGCAGTTTCTAATCCCTTCCCTACACATGTGTGTTCTATTCCCGAGTCAAGGCACTCCCTCTGGTGGCTGATTTACTGTCTCGGCTCCGCTCCTTTTTGGAGTCACGGTTTCATGCGAGCAGATGACTAAAAAGGAACTGAGAGAGCAATAAGCTACTGCTTTTATTAGGCTACTGTATCGTTTTATGTTCTCGACACCAAGGGCACAGATAAAGTCTGTCCATTTAAACGTATTTAAAAATAATCCCCATTCGTGGAAAGAGGTGAAGCTAAAAATGTTCTGTTCAGAAAGGCTATTTCTGCAAACAGCCTAAAACATTATATTTTTATCAGGTCAATGGTCTGTTTGCCTCAGTGATCTGCTGTTTTAAAACCCATGTTGGTCATTCACAAAAGGTAAATCAGTAATGTGTCAAAGTCCCTCTTACTAATTTCCTCTAATTTCCCCTTGGGATCTGCTCCACCTTATATTGCCAGCTTTTCTGGACAGAAAACACCTTTTTCTGCTCATAGCATGCTAGTCAGAACAATAGATGCTATTGCTGCTTGTAAAACCATAGGGAGAAACTATGTGCTAGAAATCATCAAAAGAGAAAGAAATCTCTACTCTGAAGGATAAACTTGTTTCGGATGTGTTTTTTTATGTCCTCTGTTCATACAGGTGATTGATCTGCCTACACGTTTTTAGACAATGCTTATTGTTAAGCAAAGCCACTGCTAAAGAGGCATTCAGTAATTAAACACTGTTCTCAGGCTGGGAAACATCAGTAGAAACAGTATTTACTTAATTAGCTGTCATGCTGTGTTTCAAAGGAGACAAACACAAGCAGATGCTGCTGTGAACTCGCCTGCCTGTAGGTTGATGTACTCCAGCACCTGGTGACCTTCCTGCCTTAAAAAAAAAGAGCTGTTTCCCACACCTTCAACAGCTGGATTCAGAGGCTGAGCTGACCACGTCTGCACTGTGGTGGAAGGACTCAGATTTGTCATTGGAGCAAGTTTATTGAGGGCTACAGTGAGAGACAGAGTTAGGGTGGCTCAATTTACTTCCCACTGTAACCTCATCGATCCAGGTGACAGCGTGGCCCAGGACAGGCCCTGCTGCTTGGTCAGAGGATGGACTCTGCAGATCCCCATGGTTCCTCTGTCTCAGTGCTTTCAAAATTCAACCAGAGCTAATTTTAGAGGCCAATGCTGACTTTAGAGGCCAGTCCTATCAACCAGAATCCTTTACTGCTGTCTTAAAAAAGATTCTTTGGTGACCATATAACCTTGAATTAACTGCTTGTCCCAGATGCCATCTAATTTCATAATCTGTAATATCATCATTGAATATCTGTCATAATTCACTTAATTGCATGTCTGTTGCTACAGTGCTTCAATTTGGGGAAATTTCTGTTTTCTTACTCAGGAAAACAGTTTACACTCTCAAGACCAATTTGCCAGCTGGAGCATAGTTCTTCTGCAAATGGATGCAAAGATAAGGCTCTTATAAATATCTGAAAGCACCATCATCTCTGCATTTACACATTCAACAGCATGAATCTCAATGACAGTGCATCCTTGCTGCCAGCACATGATGCTCTGAAGGTGGTCCCCTGCAACAGGTCCTTTGGGTTTTCAGGTATGGTTGTAGCTCCAATCTGGCATTCAGGAAGGACTTATGAGTGCAAACTCCCCATGAAGAGACCAGGAAGTGTTTTTTTTCACCCTCTTTTTCTTCCCAAGAGGAGATGACCGTGCTCCTGGCAGTGAGAGGAACATCAGCCTATTAATCCATGCAAGGGACTGTGGTGATTTGGCTGTGTGCCATTTGACAGTGACGTGCAGAAATTGGAGAGAATTTCCCAGTTCAAAACATTGATAGACACTAGAGTCTATTCTTTAAGACCTTGGATCATATGTTTAAAGCAACTCAGAGATCCTTCTGAATCTTCCTTTATCCTCAGATACTTTTAGTGTGGTCCTGAATTACTGCTTGTTCCGGCAGGAATGAAATATCCCTTCTGTTTAGCATACTACTCTGATTTTACTGAATGTAATGATAATTGTATGTTTCCTTCAAAGTCTTATCTCCACGGTATTACAAGAGAAACTTGCAGTCTGGGTAGGGGGTTTATGTTATTTAATGATTGTCATCTCATTCTTTACTGTTGTAAGTGAAAGTGAAGCAATGGGTACTGTACTGATAAAATGGCCTCACCAAACAAAAACGGAAGGGAGCCAACTTCCCTCCAATTTTTCTTCATTGTGCTCATGATTTGCTACTGAGCCTGACCTGGTGTTTCAAAACATCTCTGTTTTACTAGTTGCGTTAAAGTAAAACATACTTATTATAGTTCTGGAAGCCACTAATAATTGGAAAAATGCCTTGTAACCCTAGTTGTACTTTTTGATCTCCTGACTTGTGCATATAGAAGAATTATTACTATCATCTGAAACAAATTTTGTGGTTTGATATATGAAACCCAAAGTTAATCAAATTGCGATGTCTTCATATCAGTGAAAATTGTTTTGACATTCAGAGAATGTGACCACTTTTTAAACTATGTCATAAATATTACTATCCATTTCATCAGTATAACATGACCATTTATATTGATGTGTTTCAGGATGAAGAGATATGGCTTAAATTCCTCTGTATCCAAGCTTAATTCCTCTTATATTCCCCAAGCTTCACCTTTCGTATTTTGGGGGGTTTTTCAGCCTCCTTTTAGTCTATGACTGCAGAAGCTAGAGACTTTCTTCTGAAATGACAAAACCTCAAAAGCCTCAAATGATTTGTCTTCCTGGCATTTGTTTAAATCCTGAAGTGTATCATTATTCCAACTTTCATTGGACTACAGCAAAATTTTACTAACTAGGAATTTTTTTGATCATAGGGTGCAATTCTGCAGTTTTTATCCCATTGAGTATAAAGGTGACTGAAGGTTTTACTCATTTCAGAAGATCTTGTAGGTCTAAGATCTTTCAAAGGAAAGGAAAGAGAGAGAGAGACGAGGAAAAAGTCACTAAGGTTTTAGAAATTCTTTTTTTCTGGCAGTCACTGTCATTCTCATGAAACTTAGAAAAATGGACTCTGTTTTACACATACAACTAAAAGAATACTCTTACAATTCATTATAAGCCTACCATTGTTAGGAAAAAATTTCATTATTTTTTCTTGTATTCTTTTATGTGAAATCACTCTTCTCACCTTGACTAGGCTTGAATGACTGGGGGAAAAATAACAAATATTTGGTACAATTGGGGTAACTCTTAAGGTTAGTTTAAGAATTACTTTAATTATTTTTAAAATCTTAATTAGCTCCCTTAAGAAACATCTATATTATGAGGCTTGTTTAAAGGTAAGAATGATGGAATCTTTTGGTCAGGACACTTCAGGGAAAAGATGCTGTCTTTTGTCTCATTTGTCTCATTACATTTGTTTATGTTTTTTGATTATGGAATAAAGAAAAAAAATAAAAAAAAAACCAACTGCAAAACAAGATAAAAGCAGCTTTTAACAAGATTAAGAAATCCTCCCAAGCAATGGGAAGGATTAAATATGAGCCAAATTCAGCAGAATCACCCATGGCTCCCTCACTTATTTAAAATGCACATGATTTATAAGCTCTGTGTGTCTGAAACAGCTATTTACAGTTTAAAAGAAAAACAAACAAACAAAACCCTGAAAACAAAAAAAACACACAAACTCCTTTGTCTCAAAATGCTCATTTCAGGTGTCTTGCAGAGAAAATTTGGCTGCACTGGATGGCCTGGTGCAGCATGACTCAGTGACAGCAAAGAGTTCACAAGGACCCTTCCTCAAGGAATAATATTTGTAGCAAGATCTTTTAGCCCAGTCAAAAAAAGTAAACAAGACAAATAAGGACTCAAGGATGGGATTCAACATCCAAGCCTTCTGATGATATTCTTGAAGTTATTTCGTCCTGCTGTGTCACAAATAGTCATTTGGCATATTTCTGGGATTTCTTTTCCAGATGATGAATTTACCAGTCCACAGGGACGGTTGGGATTGTGGCATTTTCTTCTGTTTGAGTTCAAATAAATAAAAAAAGCAGATGAATCAGCAAGTGCATGAAAAATAATCACAGCTGAGAAAAAAAAAAGGCATGTTATTTAGCTCTGGCTCTAGGACTGTAGAGCTTTCAACCTATCAAGTAGATTATATGCCACATAAAAAAATAACACATTTCTTTTGCCTGGGAGCAATACAAAAGCAGGGGCTCTTGGATCCATGAAGGGGAACATAAATACTGCCATAAACAGAGTGCTTCTCCTTCAGGGACAAAAGTGTCTGGGCTGCAGAAAGTAAAAATGCTTTGTTGTCTCTTGGACTTACTAGACATGCAAAACAGCGCAGCTGAGAAGGAAGAAACTTTTCCCAGTGCAGATATCCAGTGCATTAAAAGAGCCCTGGTTAGTACAGCTGGGCCCCATGATTTCAACAGCACTCGAAATACAAAATACTTGTGTCATGAAAAATCAGCATTTCTCATCTCTATCCTTACTCCAAGGCCATAAAGAATCTGGGGTCATGAAGTGGAACTTGCTGAGAAGTCATCCCCCAAGAGCCACATGGTTTGTCCCAGCTTTTGGGGCGGATCTTCAATCCAGGGAGTTGTCCTGGGAGGTCTCTGCGTTCCTCCCTTGGAGATGAAGGAGACGGGCACAGATGTGAAGGCAGAGATGTCTCCAGCCCTCGCCTGCCTGCTGCTGTTCCTGGCGGGCTGCTTGGGATGCCAGCACCACGCCTGTTGCTGCCTGGGCAGGGTCTTCATTTGCCAGGAGAGCCAGGCAGTCCAGGTTCCCCGGGACATCCCCGCCAACACCACGGAACTGTAAGTACGGAAAGGGAACGGTTGGGAGCAGCAGCCTCGTTGCTGGCTCTCCAAACAAGCTGCTGCTTGGCAAGCCAAAGGCCGGGTTTGTAGGGAGTCACTTGGGAGACTTCATGCCAGCTGCTTGCAGCCCTTCCTCCATCACTCACTTGATCACCTCTAAAAGCTCCTCTCCGTTTCTCCAGTCGTGCTCGTTTTAAGATCCCTGTTAAGAAACTATATTGCACTGTTACAATGCAAAGTGCAGACCAGATTTGGAACAAGCATCCTTGGTGCTGTGACAGTAATTTGAAGCATAAAGTCTAAGCTTTCCTTACAGCTTGCTTGAGCGTTGTCGGAACGCGTAGAGCAACTTGTCTGCCCCGAACAACTTGATGATGGGAGTTTGTTTGTGCTGCAGGAGCTTTCCAAAGGTTTGTGCTTGTTTGCCAAGAAGCAACTTAGTGTTTTCTTTTTGAAATCACAAAGGCACTGCAGAGAGGACTCTGATAAACATTCGGAGAGTGATCCTCCTCCACTGGAGGAGCAGCACAAGCGCAGTTGGAGAGAGTGAACAATGTGAAGATACCGTAGTGAGTTACGAGAGAACAGGTTTTGTCTGTCTTAAAGCTTCTCATTATTTTTCATAAAGTAACATGAGCAATAGCGTGTGGCAGCTGTTTTCTGTGTCAGTAGCACAGGCGAGCAAACGAGCTTGCGCAATGGCAAGTATGTAACTGTGCTAGTGATTGTTTTCATTTTAATTTTTTTAAAGCCAATTATATCACACTTTGCCTACACTCCCACAGGCAGCTGACATTGTTACGACCTAAAGCAAAACCAAAAGGAGTAGTTCCGGATAAACCTTTTGATTAATACCTGGAGTGGCAAGTTTGAAGGGAGGATGTAATGAAGAATGCTATGGCACTAGTTGGAAAAATATACTCCTATCCCAATTTTACACACTGCAATACATCCATGATGACTATGCCACGGTTTTCCTAGTGCAGAAGTTTTGTTTTGTTCAGAAGGAGGAGTTGTTATGCTCGCTGACTAAGCAGACTGCGGTGAAAACTTGAGAGAAATGTCTGAATTAACCACAAAAGGTCAGTAAAAGTTTAAATCATTCTTGCAACCAGAGGAAAAAATAATCCATCTGCGATTTAGGTCATCTAAATCCTGAGTGAACTGTGCTCCAGGCATATATGGCTAATTTTGTTTAATTTTGCTTTGATTGTTTCTTTAGATTACACAGTTAAGTTCTGCCTTCTAGGGATTAAGCAAAAGCATTTTTTAATTATTTCTGCAAAGAAGTCGAGTATCACTGAAAAGCACCTGTTAGTAAAATGGGATTTATTCTCTCCTTGTTAACTTCTCGAGAGTTTGTTGAGGATGCTAATTTGTGGGTTCTTAGCACGAGTATGTATTCTCTGAAACAGGCAGAATACAACATTGATGTGACTGAAGACAGCAAACAAATCCTTTCTTCTGCAAGTGCTGTGCAAGTACTGGACTTAGAATCTCTCAACTTCACTCTCTTTTCAGTTTCTCACAAAATAAACCAGCTTTTGGTTTCTCAGGAAGTAATTCTGGTCCCATTCAGTCAGTATAGCCCTGGGACTGATTTCAGCATGGCTTAAAAATTTGAAAACTGCCTAGAGTGCTTTGAATATACCAAACCATAGCTTTACTAGAGCCAGATACATTAGCTGAAGAGCTATCAAGTGACAGATAAACCTTAGATTTTTCCTTCAGGATCAAAGGGGAACTCTAGAAAAGTGCTTTCCTCTGCATGTCTCCACCGAATGCCCAGTGGAGCGATTCAGGTGACTAAAATAGGTTTTACTGCTCCAGATGACACTGCAGGTGCACTCGTGGTAACAGGAAAAGCTTACTTTATGTTTCCTCAGAAAGTCTCAATGAGTGAAAGCGAGGCCACAGTGTCTAAGAACCCTGTACAGGACACAGGCAGAGACTTCTTGCTAAGTACAGCTCCTGCAGGGTACTTTTTTCACTTGAGAGCTCATTCTGGGAGTGCTGGATGCAGCACTTAATATAAAGGAGAGGGGTTTCTTCAGTACGCTTAGAGCTCTTCACCTTCCCTTACATGGTCTTGATAGCCTTCCTACGTTATCCTAGAGTCCTTCCCTAATGCCTTTAAAATGTTGAATAACATTCTGGTGAATGATTTGGAGCAAGAACAGGAGCCTGACAAGCCTCAAGCACTTTTGTTGCTGGGTGTTTCTGTTTCACTACATCTGTGCCTGAAGTTGGGACTCTGACATGTGGCAGCCAGATCTGTCACTTGGTGGGAAAATTCAGGATAAAGGTAAAAATATGGCCCTCATTAACTGTTATCGCTTTGCATTGTTGACTCTTCTAATTGTTATTTTTTAGTGTTTGAGGGTTGGGCACGAACACTTGCTGCTGTGATGGGTTTCTTTGTGATTCCTGACAGGGAGAGTTTAGGCCCCACAGCAAACATGAGCTGTGTAGTGTGGTACACGAGACAGGGATTTGATCCTGGTTGGATTGGGAGATGCTTTAGCAAGAGTGTTGCAAAGGGAAGGCTGGTAGCCTCTAACTGTGAGTGATTTCGTTTTGTCCTTCCCCTGTAGAAACACAGCAGGGATCAGAATCCATGGGTTTTCATTACTCTTCTTTGTGCCACATCCCCTTTTTCACTTACAGGCCAAAATCTCATGAGGGGATAGTTCCAGCTTGGTTTGTACATTGCTTTTTGCAGATTTGCAGGCACTCTGCAGCTGGCACACTCTGAGTGTTTGCAGGGGAGTCTGTGGTTATTAGCTGCTTTGCTTTATAATCTTTGCCTGGATAGAAGAAGTTTTGGTATTTTTTTACAGATACCAAAATGCCTGAGAGATGGCTCTGACTTACAAATTTGGAGTCAATCCTTTAGAAACCAGAGGCCAAAAGTTCAATGTGCCTGTGTCGAAGCATTAATTGCCTCTGGGGAAAAGCGGAGGGAGCAACTCAGTAGCAACTGGAGGCAGTTTGCTTCTTGAAGATCTATTCCAGTTTTAAAATCCAGTGTCAAGTTTTGTAGTCCATCATCAGTATTCAGTAGGATTTCATTTATTCATTAGAGGTCTTGCTTTGAGATAGCAAAGCTTACAAAAGTAACATTCTCAGAAGGGATCCTTCTTGAAATATAAGTACTTTAAGCAGAAATATTTGAATATCACCACATGACAGGATAAAAGGAAATGGCCTCAAGTTGTGCCAGAGGCACTTTAGATGGAATATGAGGAAAAATTTCTTCCCTGAAAGGGAGGTCAGGCATTGGAATAGGCTGCCCAAGGAAGTGGTGGAATCACCATCCTCGTAAGTGTTCAGAAATCTTGTGGATGTGCCACTTGGGGACACAGTTTGGTGGTGAACATGGTGGTGCTGGCTTAACGGTTGGACTCAATTATCCTAGAGTTCTTTTCCAGCCGTAATGATTCCATGATTCCATGATTCTGTGAGGCAGTTTAGCCATTGTCAGAGCAGTTTAGAGGTATGTTATATAGAGTGTTTTCTCCCAAGCATCTGCAAACTATAAACAGCGGAGTTTTTTACTTGCTCTCTGCATAGGTGTTTTTGTACAATTGCTCAAGGATATTTACTTTAGACTATCAAGTCAAGGCTGAGTAGATGTCTGAGCACTAAAACATCAGCTGCCTAGAAATAGCAAGTCCTGTGTTATGCACTGAGTGAGTCAGATGTGCTTCCCAGCCACAGAAGCTGCAAATGATGTGAATAGGAGCGGCAACACTCTCAGTGACAGTTGCAATTAGGATTTTTTTTTCGTTCTTTCACGCTTAGAGTTGAAATTACACTGAAACCTGCAAACAGCTACAGTTCTTGCTCGGGTGTCGATACTGATGGACTGACCGTAACCCAAGAAAGGGAAGGTGTGGGGAGGATAAAGTAAGCTAAGGAAATGAAGACCCATGAAGTTTTGAACTCCCTGTGTTGTTGTGGTTAATCACATAGTTAATCAATAAAACCACATATTTTCAGAATGGGATGAGAATATTTTCACAGCAGAGCATATTGAGAACATATTACAGGCTGGCTGAAGCTTTTTAAATTATTTTTAGTTTTTAATTCAAACCAGCTTTGCATCTGTTAGGAATGCATTCTTCTCTTCCTGAATTTATGATCAGTTCCTACTTTGAAGCAGAAAGCTATAGAGTTGCTGTAAGATTGCCATCTGTATATCAGTGCAGTGATCCAATGCTTAGGCTGGATTCTGTATTTGACATTTTAATTGGGAGGATAAAAAGAAAGATGCAGATCATAGGAGGGGGGGGAAAGAAAAGTAAGAAAATTACACAAAAGGATAATAAACTCTGCAGGACAGATCCTCAGATGGTATAAATGACCAAATATATATCTCTATAGAAACATTCAGTTTCTAAAGCTTCAGGAGCTTTTGAGCACAAGGAGTTATGCTGCACACAATGGGAGCTGCTTTGCAGTGCACCACTCTGCTGCCTGAGTCCTGATGCTATAAATAAATACATGCACATGGCCTTTGCTTTATTTATAGGGTCTGCAGCTTGGTGCATGTATGAGAGATGTATGGCCGAGTCTGAAGATGTATAGTTGTCTGTGTATATATATATGTATGTATAACGTGTCTCTGAAATGAAAGTGCATTTGCTTAAAATTTAATGACTTGTTAAATCACTGAGCTTTTTGCAGGGAAACAGTGAAAGCCAAGACTTGATTTTGTTTCCATGTGGCATTGGGAGGGTACCAAGCTGGTGCCCTTCACTGGGGTCAGCTACAGAGACATTGTCCCAATGTATAAATTCAGGTTTTTTCCAGCAGTCTCTGTCTCACACACACTCAAATCAGCCTGTGTCACATCCCCACACATCTGACACCAGGCAAAATGAGTTCCTGGGCTGATGAGCTACATGTCCTGAAATAAAACCTCTCTGTTAGACATTTTAGATATGTTCTGGTTCACTTCCTGCAAAGAATCAAAATGTGCCTCCTGAATGAGATAATAATAAATGTTTTTCTAAAGTGTTTGGAAGATTAAATTAGTCGTTTATAGGTGTTACATTTTCTTGTCTCAAATATGGTGTCTTCATCTTTGGTGTCTCCCTGTTCAATCCATGAATATAGTTAAAGCCTGGGAGGGTTTGACAGTAATATTATTCATGGGATGTGAGCTGGTAAATACCAAGGTTTAGAGTTGAGGCACAGCAGGAAAGAAAAGCCCTGGTAAGATCTGAAATTAGTAGTTTTAAACTAAAATGTAGTAAAAACTGAGAAGCTGGTAAGCCTGGGGGACATTACAAAGTAGGATAGGGGTCTATCTTTTACTTCTCCAACAAGAACATGAATCACAAAGCAGATTTGAGGACTCTTGAATTCACTGGTGTCATGCAGCAGTTAATTTCCTTCACTCTGAATGGTGTGTTAAGCTAAACACTTCAACAGCATGGATCATTTCCTAGCTTCATTTACCGCCCCCCCCCTTATGACACAACCCATCAGTTTCTCACAACTCATCAGTTTTCACTCCACAGAACTAAAACACTGTATTTTAGACTTTGTTGCCTTCTCTTGTCTAATACTAAAATGTATTAACTCCATCTCTCATCCCATGTAGGGACACTTTGGCACAGGGAATCCTACTGAGTATCACTCAAAGATGACTATTGCTAGCTGGGAAAGCAGAGCACAGTCAGAGCTCCAGGGAAATGCTTTCACCAGTTTGAATGACATTAAAGTGCTTATGTGTTTCTATCTTGGCTTCACTGAGTTGTCTTCCCATCCCTTCCATAGGGAGCTCAGGGTATTTATATAGAGAAGGATGCAGAAAGCGGGGGAGGGAGGGGGGTGTGCCACACACTCTGACCCAGCAGGGTGAAAGTTGCTGTATTGCAAGGGCCGCCAGGCCAGGAAAACTCGTCTGTTATCCCTGTATTTGTCCATGCAATTCTGCTTTCAGCTCCTCACTCAGGTTTACAAACAGCACCTTGGGAATTTGAGTTAATCTTTTTCTGGATCGGGCCCTCAGAAGATTCATACCAGCATTGCAGTCTTGAAGAATAAAGCTTATTATCTCCCTCAATATCCCAGGCCATGCCACTTAAATAAAAAATAAAATTTAAAGAAAGCTTCTCAAGTACTCGATAATCCCAAATACATTTCTGAGACGATTTCTGGAGAAGAGATCTCCAATGGGAGGCGTCTTAAAAAGCTGCAAATCACATTGCTCTGGAAGACTATCACACATAAAATGTGTCACCTGATAAGCCAGCAGGAGAAAGTTTGCTGTGCACCTCCAGGGTTTTCTTTGCAGATGCTGGGGGGGTCTGATCAGGCTGGCATGTCACTGAAAACACTGCTTGTGTGAGAGTTTAACAAGGGTGAGAGAAAGGAGTGGATGAGGAATTCTGCTAAAACTGGAGAAGAGTTGCACGGAGGAGAGATGTAAAGTAAGAATATACATCCCAAAGGAAATGGATGCTCTGGCTGCCCGCAGTTTGTGTGCAGGAGGGGGTCCTCCAGAGCCAAGCAGAATTATCTGCCAAAGAAAAATAAACAACCCTGTTAGACACCCAACCGAGGAGCCAAAGAAATCCATTCAGAGTTCAACATGCTTCACTCTCTCCTCTCTTGATGGCATTTTAGTTAGTTCTGCTTAACTTTCCCGAGTCCTTGTGCAGGCAAGTTAAAAGATAATTGGGGTAGGTTCACAGTTAATTTAAATTGTCATAGCTTCATTAACTTCGGTGGAAAGAACTCAGTTCATTTTCACTGTCTGGCAACGGGGACCTCTCTCAGCCATGTGTAGTTCATTTTGGCAGCAGCTGATTGGGAATGAATGCGTGTGTGTGTGTGTGTTTGTGTGTGTGTTCGGTAAACAAGATAGTTTGGGCACAAAAGACAGGTATTATTTTTCATAACAGTCTGTTAGTTTTACACAGTGAGGGGCAAGCCCTCTGGCAGGAAAAGTTACTTTTCTTTGTTTAAGACCTTGACCTTTTCAGACAAAACCTGTAAATTATTTCACACACTTTGCCTGTAGTTTGATTGGGCTGCTCTTATTAGCAGTGAATTTTAAGTCATTAAAAATAAGCTTATTTCAAATTATAGGTCAGAGTCAAGCATGGATTTCATGTCAGAGTATGGAAAATTATTTCTTCTAATTGTCTTGCACACACTATAATAAGGAGCCTGATTTCTGCCTTTTACTCAGGTGTAATTTCTTTGATTTTGAGGGTCTAGGATCACGAAAGCTTGTGATTTGTTTACTTTTGCTCAGTGTTTTCCTCCAACTATCCTTAGGTCTTTCAGGAGCTCAGCCTGGAAGGTGTGGATGCTTCTTATCTCCCATTACCTTATCAAGCCACCTAGAAGCATTTGCTCGTGGTTAGCTAGAGGAGAATTTACAGACTGTTATTATATGCAGAGGGAGATATGTGTCTGAGTGAAACGAAAACAGCCTCCAACCCAACTCAGCTGAATGAGCCCTTGGTTTTCATAAGTGTATTGAGCTTTCTGAGCCTCCCTCTTTGCCTGAGCTAGCTAAATAATGCTGTACCCTTAAATGTAACATATTCAGAGCTTGCTATAGACAGGACAGCCTCAATTTTAAACATATACCCACTGGGTGAGCTGTAGGCTGAAGCTTTCAGCTCTGCTCGCTCTCTTATCTGCTCAAGAATGTGATTACTAGTCAGGATTTTAACGTATTTGCCTGGAAACTCTGTTTTGTGGGTGCCTGTGGAGCATGATTCTAGTAATGGTCCTATTGACAAAGTTCCCCCATATCCACACACATGAGGATGCACTTTCTGGTATGAATCCAAGTCCAAATACAATTAATTGGAATTAATTTGTAAATATTTATTAGCCAGAAATCTGTGAATCTTCAGTGGTTTTCCAAAAACACTATGTGCATAAACATGCAGTGGGGAAAACTTCCAAGTTTTCGGTGTTTGATTCATCTTTTGTTTGAGAGCGGAGCAAGGAGAGAATTTACTTTCAAATGAGGGTCAGCAGATTTTATTTTTAATTTGAAACAGTAGCATGCAATGAAGACCTGGATTAACTGTGTGAAGTCTGGAAAAGAAAGTGATGCTTATTTTCTCAGGAGGGTTCTGGTGTCCTGTATTTATGTTCTAAATATAAAACTTCGGGGTGCAGTGGGATATTCATAAAGCAGTCTTCCCTCATTCTTACCCCAAAACCAGATCCAACCCCAAGAAGTGAAGAGAATATGCATGTGTACAGGGTGTCTGTGTTTAACTTCTTCCTCCACTGGTTCGTCTCAGGGCAAAGATGAGATTGGAAAACAGTAGCATGGATATACAGCAACTGCTAAAATGGCCCAGGCTCAGGTGGGAGAGACTAATAATGGAAGGAGGGACTGTCTGCCTGTCCCTTTTTCCCAAAACCAGGAGCACGGGACGGGAAGAAGTGATATGTGGTTATTTGAGGTTGGTTTTCCTTACTGAAAAGGATTGTCTCATAGGCAGGCTAAGAATTATAATTATTTTCCTTACACACCTTTGAAAGCCTTTTAATAGTTTCATACACCGTGCTATGTCTTGTGCTTAGAAATGATCCCTGGTGTAACACTCCTTCCTACCCTTGGCTCTGAGAGGTTTGGATTTCAATGCTTAGCTTCAGGGTAAGCTTTGATTTCTTTTTTCACTTGTACCATCACATGATATAAATACATTAGGCTATTGCCTTTAGTAGTCCAATAGACATTTTTGAGGACCAGACCTTTTGTGAAAGGGTATCCTATTCAATGGGAAGCACTCCTGCCTGTGAGAGCCACAGACACTCACCAAGGTGAGAAAGCACATCTGTCTTCAGCAGCGAAAGCTTTCTCTGGCATCTCCAGTCTCTCCACAGCTTTAAAAAAAAGGAGAACAGATCAGCCAAATCCATTTCTTCCTCCTTGATAGCTACTGGGAAGCAATCAATTCTGAAGAGTCTTTCCTCAGAGTCCAGTTTCCCAGCTAGAATATTTATAGATACACATAAATTTCTGAACAAGCAAGATGTGAGAAGAGGGGCTTTAAATCCCCCCTGCGACAGAAAGACAGTGGGTCCATGCTGAAAAACTTGTCTTGTCCCTGAAGTTTTCTTTGGCCAACAGAGCTGCTATGGAAATTTTTGCTTTTTATTTTTAGCAAGTGAAGAGTCATAAAAGAAGTAGAGGCTGTGTCAGAAAATGACAGCAAACCAAGAAATGCCTTGGCAGAACAACTCTGTCTAGGTGGAATTGCTGGTTTGGGGAAACACTCACTGTATCCGAATCCCACGAGCTGCAATTTCCTATCCGTGGTATATTGTTGCCACGGCAGGTGAAGCCCAGACCTCATTCTCCAGTCCTTTGAAATCAGCTTTAGTGGCCCCTGTGAGGGAATACCCTGCAAGAAAATCCAGGGTTGGATTCCGCAGGCATTCGTACACATCCTAATTGCTTGCCCAAGCAGCTCCGCTGCTTCCCAGCGGGACGGATCGCAGGTGCAGGACTACCTGTCTGCACGTATTTGCACATTCAGGACCTTGTGCTATTGCAGCAGACAGGATGCCACCATGGGGAAAAGATAAAATGAGTGTTGGAAGGGCAAATGAAATAGGTAAAAAAAAAAAGTTTGCATTTATTTTAAATTTTTAGGGGAGATTTTAATTGTTTTAAGGGGCCACACGTAAAAGATAAGATTTTCTTAGGGCTCACGGAGTCCTAAGAAATTAACAGATTTCACAATATTTCTGGTAAGTATGTAAACATAATTTTATCTTCTACAGTAACTGCAAAGCTATAGGTTGTAAGAGACAAGAAATTTCCCAAGAATACAGGGTTTCAAAGCAGTGGCTTAGCCGCTCCAGGACCTTATTCACCAGACTGTACTCCTATGGCAACGTTTCCTTTCTCCAAATAGCAAAAAACAAAAAAAAATTACCTCTTGCACATCCATGTTTCTTTCTAATAACTATTTCTCAGCGGAGAAAGACATAACTCTACTATTTTTTAATGTTCAAGTGAAGCATATAGTTTCAGGGTTTTTTCCCTCAAATGCGTTTTTATTGACATGGTACATCTGCATCATCACCTTTTCCACTTTCTTCATTCCTGTAGTTTTCTTGCATCAGTTTCTGGCACTGTATTAGAAGAGCAGCATTTCACAGTAGTGTTACAGTCAGTAATTCAAAGACAGCTGAGGTGGAGATTTTTGTGAGTGTTTCAATTATGCCTAACTGTTGGCTCTGTTATGGTCAGTAGGGCTGCCTATGGAGCACTAATTGGAAGGTTTTCACCCCTTTATGAGTTTGATTGCTCTCTGTATACTTCTCCTTAGCTAAAAATCTTCACCAATACATGAATGTTGCATCTACTAGAATTTATATTTTTATGCAAGCAATATATACTTTGACTTCCTTGATTTCTCTACACGTTATTGCTGTGTTATGTCAGTGTGGCTGAGCACACTGCCTGGGCCCACACCCCAGAAATCAGGTTGATTTTTGAACACTTTACCCTAGACTTTGGAGCATGTCCATCCAGGGCTTTACCAAGCACTGTATGGGCTGGACATGGAGCCATGAGTCTCCAGGAAGCTCCCATGGAGGAGTGCTTGCCCTGTACTGACGCCCTGCTCTGGTGGGGACAGCTTTGTAGCCTCAGAGCTGTGGAGCAGCACCAGCTCAGGCTTCGTCATTTTGTTTGTCTGTCGGAAGCATGATCGCTGTCTGGAAGAGACGCTCCGGCGGCACTGGAAAACAGGGAGACTGGGTCTTTGTTCAAGGCTTTGAAAGGCTTTACTTTTTTTTCCTCCCTCTGTGTCAGGCTGCCAGGAGCCGGCCTTGGTCCTAGGTGTGGATTCATCTCTTTAGTGTCCTCCAGCCTGGACGCACACGGTGGTGGTTATCAGCTAAAATAGGGAATGAGGCAAGGGGTGCCTCAGAAGTCCCTGCTTGCGTCTCCTTGAAGATTTTCTGCATTCCACAGAAAGCTTGTTAACCCCTGGTTTGGCTGGGTGGCAAACTGCTATTTTTATTAGCCTGACTTGCCAGCTAGAGTACATCTTTGCAATGTCCATTGTGTAAGGGAGTTTATAGATTTCTGTAAAATGCCACATGCTGGTATCCTACTTTTATGAATAACAGCTCTGGGCTTCAGCCTATGTTGCATAGCAACACTCGGGGTTTTGTCAGTCTGAGCTCAAGCAGTTCAGATTGGCTCTCAATCCTAGAAGACCAAAAGTCCCAGAAGCCTTAAGCTTCACTATGATGCCAACTGCTTTTCTTAAAATGGTCCAAAGAAGGAAAAAAGGTGCACTCAGACTACGTGGAGGTCTAAATTTCACCTTCAACATGAAGTATGGCATCAGTGTATATTTGTATTCCAGCAGCTGCCTAATGGAAGCTAATGCCCATGCTTGCTCTGCGAGCCTGCCTAAGAGCATGCTTCCAAGCCATGCTTAGCTTGCATGGCCATCTGAATGTTCTTCCCCCTTGTTGATCTTATTGAAGAAGTGGTGATGGAAAACACTGTTCAGGAAAAAAAACAGTGTCAAACCAATCGCTAATCATTCCCTGCTATCTCAGTGCTGAAATAGCAATACTCACTGAGAGGCTACTTCTGCCAGATAAAAGATAATCAGCTGGCAAACATCTGTGTGCCTTGAAAGATTACCCTTGAGTGACGGAGGTAGGAAGATCCAAAAGCATGCGCAAAGGCAGAAAATATTTTGGTTGTGGCTTTCTATATTTTCAGTGCATGCTATATAGCACGTGGGAGAGGCTGAGGCACTTAATTTCCTTTTTGCCTCTTCAACAGTAAGACCAGTTTTCCTCAGGGCAACTGGTCCTACCCTGATCTGGTAGACAGGGATGGAGAGCAGAAGAGACCCCCTGTAACCCAGGAGGAGGTAGTAGGTGACCTGCTGTGCCACCTAGACGCTCAGTGTGTGCCCAGGTGGCCAAGAAGGCCAGGGCCATCCTGGCTTGTATCAAGAATAGTGTGGCCAGCAAGACCAGGGCAGTGATGGTTCCCCCATACCCAGCACTGGTGAGGCCACACCTCAAGTGTTGTGTCCATTTCTAGGCCCCTCACTACAGGAAAGACATGGAGGTGCCAGAGTGGGTCCAGAGAAGGGCAATGAAGCTGGGAAAGGGTCTAGAGAGTAAGTCCAAAAGTAGCACAGAATATCCTTTTAAACACTGCAGTCTTATAGACAAAGCCCTGGGAAACAAACATCCTTTACAACTGTCAAATTCAGAGCAAATGTTCATTTTCTCATTGCCAAAAGCATTCCTTAATCTGAGAAAGTGAGAGAGAATGCCTGCTATCATGCCTACGCTTTGAACAATCTATTTGCAAGAATAGATATGGATATTACATTAAAAAAAAAAAAAAAGTTGAGAAAGGTTAGTGAGATGAAACAATCAAAAGGGCTGAAATAACAAGCAATACATCTCACCCAACAGGTCAAGGGGCATAAATTAGTGGCACATTTGCTTGACAAAGTAATCATCTACAAAATTCATGCATTCTCTAATTTTTTGCTAGGCCAACTCCTCTTTGAAACTTAAAAGACTTTTTTACCATGTAAAACTGCGCAAAAAGATAGGAGATCCTTCAAGGAAGCTGCAATTAGAATAAAGTAATGATGCAGACCTTTGAAATAAATCTGAGGGAAAATGTAATGATTCTGGAAGGGTAAGTGTGAAACTTCACAGGGACATTTCAGGTTCAGTGGTTGATGCTGACTGTCATTTTTGCTTGCCCTCAGGCTAAACCAAACATGGTTAACCAAGCCTCTTGCAGCAAATTCTATCAGCTAGATAAGATGTGCAGCACTTAATGTACAGTACATTGGCTGATTGTGGATGTTGCCAGAGAAGAATGTGAGGCCAACTCATTTTTTTGTTACAAACTCTGACTGGGACAATTCCACCTCAGCATGAAGAGATTATCATTGCACCACTGATTGGTTGACCTCCGTTCCCATTATTCGGGCTCATGCATGCAATAAAAGGTCTATCCAATACGTATTGAAAAATCAGTGGAAGAATTCCTATTGATTTCCATTAGATTGTGCCATAATGTTAGGCCCAGTCTTTTACTGTTTTGCTTTAGCACTTGGTCATCAGCACTAAAGTGTCAGCTAACATGAAGCCAAGGAGTTGTGGCAACATTTTTCTCATATGACTCATGAATGGATGTTTACAAAAAAATGAGAGCATTAGACAAAGACAAGTTCTTATACAATTTATACCCCTTGTACTATCTTCTGTCACAGCAAGTTATCATTGTTTTTAATTTAGCAGATGTCCTCAGACTGGCAATAAGTGCTGTTTCATCCCTGCTGGAAACGTTGGTTTGGGTTTTTTTTTCAGTTTTAATATGAAACATCCAGGTGGTGGAAGGAGAGCAGGGGTTTCGAGCACCCTGACATCCAGTACTCTATCTTGTGTTTCTCTAACTCTGTCTTCAAGGTGAGCAGTAAAGATAAGCCAATGATCTACAGCCCATCTAATTTGTTTTTCTATCATTTTCTTAAGTTGTCTTATGTGCAATAATCATTACAGTGTAAGTGACGCTGCTGGGAAAATCAATTCTTCCTCACTGAATAGAAAATAAATTACACTACACTTGAATCATAATTGGTATTTTGTTTATTTTGTTGGACTTGAAGTTAACCACTGAGTACTTTGCCCAGGAAAGTTCTGTGTCTTCTGGCAAAGGCACTGCTTGCTATAAAACATTAAGAAATCTACTTCCGATCGAAATGTAATAAAAAATGCTTATGGATCTACACTGAATTTTCTGTCAGATGTTCAATATTATGTCCTTGAAAACCATAAAGTCTCTGAATATTTATTAGCAAGATGGAAGTCTGTTCCAGATAGGCTTTGAACCATGCTCATCACTGGAGCATGTGAATGACTTTCAGTAGTACATCTGTCAAATATTCTATTATTACAAGATTACTACTCCCCTTTTGCTGTTTATCTATAATTCAGCCACAACAATGAGAAAGACTCTTATGGGCTCTATATGAGCACAAATTCCACATAACTGATGCCAGCTTTTCAGCCTGAGGATGAATGGGAGTCAGCAGAGGTTATCAGCACCTTGCCTTGTTCCCACATCTCTAGAGTGTCACGTGGTGAGCCAAAAACCTCTTCAATTTTACTGCATTTGATTAAATAAATTCAGGACTGGTAGCTTGTGCTTGGCTTAAATTTAACAAAACATTTTATTGGAGGATGGGTTGGGGGGTTGTAAGTGCCTTAGTTTTCTGTGTAACACTTGTTCTCCAGAGCTGGTGCTCAGGGTGTTTAGGATAAACCACTAAGATGAAAGAGGAGCTCCTCAGTGACCAGGCCTTCCATTAGCAAGACACTGCAGCTTCCCAGGGGCAAAGTCCCTTTGGGGAAAAAAGAACCCAATGAAACAAACACAAAGCATAAAGAGGAAAACAAGGTGCCTGTGTGCACCTAGCCCCTCCCATTGCCAAAAGTCTGATTGAAGTTAACGACACCTCCCTTGTTACCCTCCAGTGGATAATCCTTGGCTGACCACTAGGGCCAGAGAGAATTTCTAAGTGTTCTCCAACACCCTTTCCTACCCTAATATGTGGAAAGACACTTTTCCAGTGATTTGACCAAGAAGTTCTTCACCTGAGCATTAAATCCCATATATAATGTAGGATACCTGGTGCTTGTTTATCTACTTCATTCTGTAAATTCTTGCATTTATCTTCAGGAAAAAAAAGGATTCATTTTCTGTTTGTTTATTTACTATTTTTAGGGGTATTTTCCTTCTGGGGAAAAGGAAAGGGAGTCTATATTTCTGTTTGGATAACCAGGAGTATTTTCAGTATCCAACTCTGTGTACAGCTGCTCTGGGAGGGGTACTGAAAAGCTTCAAGTGGATTCTTGTGCCACCTTATCACATTCAGACAAGAGAAGACACCCCTTGGCTTATAACGATAAGCTACAGCCTTGATCGATTTGATCTGTGCTTTTGTTCTTCTTCATAATTTGAGCTATTGATTCTATTTATTAAAACTAATTTAAAAAACACAGGCCCTGAGTGCTCTGCTGTTCCAGATCAGGCTGCTCCAGGCAGTTTGATCTAAAGCTAATCCATTCACTGCTGATTTATTTTCACTCTGCTTTCAAGCAGAGTTCTGTTGTGTTTCATTTTTTTTTCTGTCCTCTGTTTTCCTCTGAGAAAAAAAGGCATTGTGTTTCACACCTCCAGAGCAAGCAGGGGGGTTTAGATTCCTTTTTCAGATATATGAAGTCAACTCAGGAAAGTTTACCTGACTCGTTTTCATGCAAGTTTTGTTCAGATGGTGGCCCACTGTGTATTGTTCTCTATTGTCTTAAATCAAAGCACTGCCTTTATGCTAGAAAAGAAACTATTTGCTTAAATGCACTCATCTTGCCATCTTGCAGTTAATGGGACTCACCACGTTCCTGAATTAAGGTCCAGCAGAGGAAATCCTTTCCCTATACTTCCTGGGAAGCACAGGTTTGTCTAAGGGCTGGTTGATAGTTCTCTGAAAGCAAATACCTTTATTCAGACTTAGACATATCAAATTAAGCCCTTACTATGACAAACAGATTTAAAGTAGAGCCTTAAGGAGACAGTCACTTTTCAGCACCAAGCTGACTTTGAGTTTCAGAGCAAGGATCAGCAGTTAGCGACTTAGTGGTATTTTATTTACTGTCGGTGCATTTTGCTAATGATGATGTAGCTTCCTTTCCCTCAGTTTAACACAATTATTTAAATCTTTAAGCCCCAAATTCATCAGTTGGTTAAAAGCTCTCTGTGTGTCCTGCTTGTGCAGGGACTGTGTATTGTCTCTACTGCATCTGTCAGTGTTTGCTGCTGTAATGTATTCTTTCCACAGTAAAAAATCTCATCGTCAGTCCCTAATTTATCCTGAGGTCTGCTTGGTCATCCTCACAGTCTAAAGCCTGCAATTTGTTTTGCAGTATGTCAGAACTATCTGCTGGAATCAATCAGGCAAACCATAAGCCTTGATATTGTCATGAAGGAAATAGGCACAAGGTAGTATAGAGTAATGTCCTCTGAAGCCTTGGTCTGCTTTTGAAAACATTGTGCTTTACTTCAGAATCAATATGGGCACAGAAAGATGGAGTCAGTGCTGCTGAGTATTTCATTGTAGGTTAGAAATGCTTTAGGTAGTGCATGAGGAAGATATTTTTGTTTTGACTTGAGAGCCACAGGTAGAGTATTGATGGGATGCTTGCTACAACCAACATTTAAGGGAAACCACAGTTGTTCGGATATGGTAAGAAAGCAAATCCCCACAGCTTGTTTACCGTGTAATCTGCCCCAAACCTTCACAGAGATATTGTATAGCCCAGAAAGGATCTTCTGCAAGGGGTCAGCAGCTCAAATTTGACCCATCAGCACCAACCAAGAGCATACTAGAGCCAGTTTCCACAACCTCCTTCCTTGCCCCCAGGTTTCCAGTCAGGGTTATAGCCCAGCAAAGGCAGCTGGAAGGGTTCCACTCCTTTGCCTGCTCTCTCCCTGAAATATAAGCTATGGCTGTAAGTGAGCCAGGTGTTCTTAGGAGCTGCTAAGGGTGGCTCAAGTATAGGGCAAGCACCTGAGATAGATTAACAAAATACTCCTCCAGCCTCCAAATAATTCCAGCCCAGGAGATTGCCTGAAATTCATGTTGAAGCATCAGTCCTTGCCCACGCTCTCTAAGACATCTGTGGACCTCTAGTATCCCTTTAAGCTTTCCGTGCTGAACAGTCACAGTGAAATTGGTTATTCCTTTTACAAAAGCCACATCATGTCTTTGATCAGCATTACTGCCCTCTTCTTTACCTTTCCCAATACTCAAATACTCTTTCTGAGATGGAAGAGAGAAGAGCTGCACCCTCTACTCAAAGGTTCTGTGAACCACAGGGGTTTTATTGTAGAGAAGGAAGAGGAAGGATTTAGAAGAATGGTGCAGCAAACAAGTGACACAAAACCATTAAGCATTTTAAAGTATTATGATCCTCAGTTTGCCTTCTAGTCCACCTCCCAAAGAGGGGCCTGAGAGAAGAGTAAGGGACAACTTGAGACTTTGCAGTGGCAGTGCAATTTGACTGATTTTACAAAGATTATCAAAATCACCGAGCAAAACAATTCATGGTGAGCTGAAACATTCTCTTAATATTTTTATTATTAAAGAATGTTGAAGCATCCTTTCCACATTTATTTGTGGTAGTGTCTCATGGAGCCAATACTGTGCAAGAAAATAGGACTCTGAAGAAGGTGCTGAAAACACTAAATCGTATCACCAAGAGCCACATCCACATGCCTTTTTTTACCCAGTTTTATGCAAGGAGATGCCTATCACAGTCGTTTAGAGAGCTGATGACACAGTCAACTCAAGAGAGATGATGGAAGGGTGTGTAGGAAGGGGGCAGAAGTCTCATCCACTCTGGTTGGATGTTGTAAAGAATATATTTTCCCAGCCATAACTGCTAAGCTCTTTCTTAGAGGTCTTCCACAATCTGCAACTGCGACAGGAGCAAGTCAAGCTTCTCCCCTCTCTATTTCACTCTTCTGTCACCCTCTTTAGGAGGACCATGTATATCATTTTTAAGTGCTCCATAGACGGTTCATGTTTGAGAAGCACTCTGAAGGTGAAAGCACGAAGCACATCTTTATTCTGAACGTAACCCGGCATTTCAGTTGCCAGCGTGGTCAAGCTGGCCTCTTTCCGAAAAAATGATACTCACTTTCAAATGCAATAAAGACCCATGCTGGACTCCAGTGCAAGCTTTGTCCTGTGTGTTAGTGGGAACAGACCTGTCAGCCTTAAAGGAAATAGTACAGTTAGTATGTTTAAGGATAGTGGTACACTAGCTGCCATGCTGTATTTAGTCAAGAGCATCATTTTAATCTGTGAAAAAGGAAGGCAGATAGACAATTCTGCTTTTTTGCAGTGGCAAGGTAATTCTTGCTAAAGTAATAGGAAAATGTAATTATTTATTTCTTTTTGTACAGGAAGAAGTAAGGAGAATTCCCTGCTTTTTCATTCCCTGTCGAATTAGTGATGTCTGTGGGGAAGGAACTTCAATAACAGAGACAGACTGTGAGGGAGAAGAGAGACTCTCAGGAGAGTGCAGGACAAAATTGAAAGAGTCCAGGCACCTGATATCCCTGTGATTGTTTCCCTCAGCAACCTCTAAAAGATGAGCTGAGAAAAGTTCTTGGCACGGGAGCTCTGGGACTAGGAAGAGGACCAGTGATGTTGGCATGTCTGGTGCGCAATGGCAGTGAGCAGAAATGTTTACAGGACTTGAATAAAACCTGCAAAGTTCATTAGAATGTGAGGATTCAGCTCTTTTACACATTCAGGAACCTGTTGCTCACGTTAATCTCATGGGTACTCTCATTCTCAATGTGCTTCGTGCTTCATCCCCTTGCACATGCAGCAGCAATTCCAGGAGCCAGCTTTTGTCCCCCTGAAAGGCTCAGCAGAGACATTCAGATTAGAGGAAGGCATGACCAGAGGAGATTTCCCTTTTTGCATGGTGCTGGAGTGACCAAAGTTGGGGATCTTTCACTTTTGTCACTTGTAGTGTTATCTCAAAACATAAGTATTTAAGATTTAAATGTGTGCTTCAGTATGTAAAAAGAAGTAAATTCTCCACTTGCCACCGTGGGGGAGAAGCAGGAATGTGTGGCACAGGCCCGGCACATTTCTGTATTTCAGGATGGTTGTGTTGGCACAAGTCTGGCTGGTGCCCTGAGAGGAGCAGAGTACGTGCTGTTTGCATCTGGGACCCTTCCTGCAGGAGATGGTGTTTTCCAGAGGGTGCCAGCTCTCTTTGACACTCGTGCTGCTCTTTGGAAAATACAGCACGTATTAGATAGCAGAGAGAATGTTTACTTTTACAAAGCTTATATTCAGATGCAGAGAAAAAAAGAGTACAACCAAGTCTCCAAGTGCTGTTTCTTAAACAGTTTCTGATGGCTCTGGCATCAGGAATATCTGATGTCTCATTACGACTTCAAACAAGCCTTTGGATGCATCCAAATTAATCCAAATATTTGGTGGGGACCCTGTTACTTATTAGACTGTGTGTGCTAATTAGGGAATGTAACAGTGAGTGTCTTTATTAATATTCTGGGATATTCGAGCTGTGTCCCATTAAGCAGCATAGGTATAGTGCCTATATGGATGAGAAAGGAGATAAAAAACACTCTTATCTGTTTGTAAGGAATTTATCAAGATAAAGTGACAAAGTTATCTGGTGTTTTGCTATACAGCGATGGTTCAGAAAGAAGTTTTGCAAAAATGCTTCCATTTTCTCTTTTACCTTTACTAAGGCGTCCAACCCAGAACTTAAGGGATTTTGTCCTGGAGAATTTGCCTCAGTCAATAAAAATAGCATCATCTGTGGTGGGCCTGCCAACATAGAAAGTCCCAAAGTCTTAGAGGTAGAAACACTACACACAAAGAACACTTGTCACCTTTCCGGTACGACCTCAGACGATGAACAAACCACTGTTCTTTCCCTGCTGTGAAATAAGACCTTTTTTGACACATCCTTAGGACAGGAAAAGAGTCTAAGTGACTGGCTGTGTGTGAGCAGGATGGCTATTCTTGCACTGAATCAAAAGAGGGGAAGAAAGTTTTGAAGACAATACCTAAAAAGCCTCGCATCTGGTTGGACTCTGGACATTTTCCAGAACCCTATTTGCCTTGACAAGTTGCCCATGGGAAAGAACAGAAAGTAAAACATTCTTGTTGCAAGAACAAAATACCCAGTACTTGTACAATGCTCCTTTTGTTGGGAAAATATGCAGAGATATTAATACAAATAGATGTAACACCAAGAGTGTGCTCGGAGCGAATTAATTTTTAATGGCTCCTCACCATAAAGATGGTTGCAGATATCAAGGTCAGATTTTAAGGAAGTTGTGCATTTATCACATGCTGTACATTTCTCAAAGGCCCCTGTGAGTAAGCTGTGAGGAACGACGATGTGCTCTTCTAAAAGTGGCAGAGTGTCTTACAGGATAATCAATACTAACAAAAGTATAGCTATTTGTAAAAATAAAGCAATCGCTATTTCCTGGCTCTCTGTAACCAAGACGGGATAACTCCATTCACTTGTGTAATTTATCTTACACAGAACACTTTTCACAGCATGCCTTTGACATTAATAGGAGCAATTTTAACCATGCTTTCAAGCTTACTGCTGGCCTTTTTTGTGGCTTACTCATTCCAAGCAGTTAAACTCTTCCCAGATGTGAACATGATAACTCTGCTTCTGCTCAGAGGCCTAAAGAGGACTTGTTTGCTGCAATTTGTGCTTGATGGCAAACCCTTTTTCTCTGTGTTTACATACTGTAGATGAATCCAGAGCTCCAGCTTTGCTTTACTAGAGCTCTGGGTAAGCTTAAAGCAGGGAGGAGATCCCTCCTGCCAAGAGAGCATTGCTTTGCCTGCTTCACCTGATGTCATTTGTGTTTGTGACATATCTTGTGTGTTACTGCTACTTGCATCTAAACCTTCAACAAAATTGTTTGTCAGAGATTTTACAAAACGAGTTAACACAGACAGGCAGCTGGTCTGAATAATCTCAATTCTGTTCCTCTCCAGCTTTGCCTGTGTAAAGCAACCCAACTTAAATACACTGAAATAGCTGCAATAAGTGTAGAACATTAAATAGCTCAGAACGAGTAAAAGTCTTGCTGTTGCATTTCCTTTGCTGATTGGGAATTTTGCCATCATCTTCTTTTTTTTTTTTTTTTTTCTTTTCCTCCATATCCAGATTCCTCCCACCCTATTCCAGCAGAGCTATTTAAAACCATCTTGGAGCTTTATTTTTAACTGGCTGCACGTGTGACCTCAGGAAGAAGCTATCTGCAGCGTCGTGGGGGGATGCAGCAGTGCTACTGAGGACACGGTGTGCTTTGTCCAGAAACGAAAAGGGTATCAGTGCTGAGACTAAACATGCCATGCTTCTGGAAAACTAAGTCAGGGAGGAGGGAGAGTAAGCTTTACAAGCCCAATACTTGACCATTTTTACAGTCTTTTAGATGCCTTCTTTTTTTTTTTTTTTTCCTCACAACTGTTTTCTGTCCTTCCTTATCTCTCCTTATCAGCTCTTAGCTGCCTAGGGGTACTGTGTGCAATTAATTAGCTGACCTAAGCAAGGTCCTCGGGGAAAAACAAATCCCACAGCAAATTTGCTGTGTGTCTGTGTGAGCAGCATCACAGCTCTGCTGGGAAAACAGGCGTTTTTTCATCTGTGTTATGGTGTTGTGGGCACTCTGCAAGTGAAATGCCAACAAGACGTAGGGTGTGTGATCTTGAAATGCTTCCCTGCGGATTTCTGTGGCTGGGGGGCATTATTACACTAGGCAAGTGCTAACTAAATTTAGACTAGGAATGCAATCAGTACTATTAATTATCCTTTTAATCTTGAAAAAAGAAACGGAAATTGATTTTTAAGGGAGGCCACTGGTAAAGATTAAAGAGCGATTTTTCATGAGCTGCTGCACATATTGCCTTTTAGATTCAGACCTGCAAAGCAGATGGACATCACTAATTACTCTATCATCACAGTTCTAAATGTATTTACTTTGCCTATACATTACTTTGTTTAATAGCTCACAAACCAAAATATTTCCTTTCTCGTATATGTCCTTTACATCACACCCAAACCTGAAGATTCCCAAGTAGCACAGCTGAAAGGAGGACACATTCCCTCCCAGATTCATCCTACATTTGTCAGTCAGATAGAAGAATGGTTTTCCCTTGTATTGCTGGGCATGATGATGTATGGTTGGTTTGGGTACCCTGCCTTGCGTGTCCCCCCAGCCTATAGCCCACCCCCCAGACTCTTCATTGCAGGGGGCAAACTGAGAAACTGTGGGACTGCCATACGAGCTGCCATGAAGAAAATTAAGTCTCTCCTGGTCACGCCCAGTAAAGCCTGAAAGACAGAAGGGGATCTCTGTTTTCTGCCGTCTCCATAAAATGTGTATTGCCTAGATTTTCCTTGCAATACTCACCTTTGCCAGCTTTTATTATCCCACAAAATAAAGCAGCTGCACAGCCTAGATAACTTGTCCTTTCTCGAGCAGCTAAAAGGGATGAGCAGCTGACTTAAGCACATTAGGTGGATGCAGTGATCAGATGCTTCAACCCAGATTGTGCATTTTAGCAAGGGATTAGGGTGTTTCTCTCATAAATCCATTTACATGAGTGTGAAGTAGGGCCTCTCAGACTCTCAAATCCATGGATCGTGTCTCAGTTGAACAAATGAATTGCAAAGCACTTCCTCCATTATTCAGGCGTGCCTGTGCTATCAGGGTCCTCTCTTTGAAATGAATCTATAGTTACATAAATAGTCATTATTAGAAAAATATTCTGCTTGGCTTTGGCTTTCTATTAAGGTAATGCCACATCTCTCTGAAAAGACGAGCCAGCAGGATGGTGGGAGATGGTTTTTGTCACTGCCAGTGCCATTTCTCATGATCCTGCTTTACTCAGCTCTACGAAGTCCCTACTTCAGCATCCCATGGAATCGAGGTGACTAATACAAATCTTTCCCCGTTCTTAAATTAAAGCCTTGTGAGTGTTGAAAATAGCTTTGCAGCGTGATATGAATGCACTCTAAAGACTTTAAAACCAAAAAGCAAATAAACCCAAGCTTTTTGCATTTAGCTTGATGGTTTTTGAAGCCTGATGTTTTAGCATCCAATTTATGAGTTTTGTACCCCTCTCTGCCTTCTGTTAGGAAAGGGAAAACATAGCTATGTCTGAAAGCACCTATAAGCTACTTAATAGAGTCCAGAGATTTTCCATCTAGGCACCTGATTAGGAAAAATACTTTAATACTCACATATTTCTACATATGCCCCTTCCCAGTGAGATGTTCACTAGAACCAGACCCTAGTCACAGTGAAGTCACATGAGAGTGTGAACCCATTTCAGTGAGCTAGAGGCTTACAAATGTTCTTCATAAATTTAAATTAAATCGCATTTAGCTCAAAGGAATCTCATGATTCATTCCAGTGAGAATTAGGGCAGAAGTTTAGGGCCAAAGTGACACAGATCAATTGATTTACACCATCTGGGATGTGTTCTGCAGCATCTATTTTTCTCCTATTACAGCTTGAAAAGCAAAATAGTCCTTCACTGTTGCATTGACTAATCAAGCAAAAACAGACCAAAAAAAAACCCAGGGCACAGGATTTTTTAATCAAGAGCACATTAAATAGGTCATAGCATCATTTTGTCTTCTCCTGATGTAAAACAAAAACTCATCTGTCGCTTGTGATGGAACCTCCAGCACATCTCCAAAGCAAGAAGCAAAAACAAAGAAACAACAAAAAAGAATTACAGAGAGTAAATTAAATTTCACTGTAAATCTTTGTTTGACAAAATGCACGTTGCTGCAGAGGATTAGAAGGTTATTATCAGTCTATTAGCTCAGAGATTAAAGTAAAAATGTTCTTCAAAATCCTATCACATTTATTTCTTTGGAACCAAAGTCGGTGATTTAGCATTATGGTCACTGAAAGTTTTTGGCTTTTTATTTTATTTTCCTTTGGTCTTTAAGTTATAAAGTTTATAGTATCTGCTTGATATAGTTCATTTTAACGTCAAGAATTTGCAATTTACATGAGACAGAGAAGATAATTCTACAATGCACACACTTTTCTGATTAACTGTGTGTGACTTGAGTAGATCTGAGAAATTAGTTTTAAAGAGCGTTTTGAAAGACCTAAATTCAACCAGGCTTTATGAAGCAGAAATTATTTTATTTTTCTTAACCAGTCTAATTTCTGATAATCAGTGCAGTTCTTTGTTGTGCAAGGCTATTGCCAGTGGCAGGGGGAGGCCTTTGTCGAGGAAGGGGGCTGGGAGGAGGGGACACAAAAGCAGCGATGGAGCAAGTTCTGGTGGAAAATTTATGCCCAAGAAGACCTCAAAAATTGTTCGAGAAAAACTTGTGGGACCAGGGCCTGAGAATTCATTTGATATGTAAAAGACACCATTTTGCACACAAATGGCTAACCTCAAAAACATTGTTACATTGACTTGCTTAATGTGCGCACTTCACAGATTTCCTATGCGTTTTTTTTCACAGACATTTAGCAGAAATGACCTGTGTAGGTCCACTTTTTTTATCTTCTAATTTAACAAGTCTTTTTAATCACCCATACCTTGGGCACCAGATATTTGAATAATGACATCCAGTCCTCCATCCTTTCGTGATGAGGTCGATCTCCTTTCTGTCACTGGATTCATTTGGAGCTGGATGAGAGAACATTAATTTTTCTGGAAGGTTTTTTTTTTTCCCTTCATGTGTTATGTTCTGCCTGCCTGAGCTACTTCATCTGCAGAAGACTCTATTTTAAGAAAAGATCAATAAATCTTTTCATAACTGGAAATGTTAGAGGGTTATTCAGGAACATTTTAGCAGTACCTGCTAATTTCTGTTCTTTACATCATGTACTCTGTAGGCTTTAAGCTGGCATTCTGCTATTTCTCTTACACTAGACACAGCCAAACAGAAACAAAATGTATTTGCAGTGTTGGCTCTTCATAGTGATAGAAAGTGCAAGTCTTTTTTGTCAGTGGCTTCACAGTAACTGAGATCCCACTGTTTTAAATAACCAGGTTTAGATGTCTCTGTATAAATAAACAAATCTATAGGAGATAGTTCTGCCCTAGTCTCAACAGGTCCAGCTTTAAGTAGCAACATTTTTATAGTAGCTTCATAATAGAGGAATTTACTCACACCCAGTCATGAGAAAAACTAAAGTGATATAAAAAAGAGACATACAAAAGACTTAAAAATGAAAAATGGAAAAAAGCTGTGGGAATTTTGCATGTTCAGTCCAGAGAGATATATAAAGTGTAAGTGTGATTGTACAACTGAAACAGACAGCTTCAGTTCCTATCAATAAACTCCTCAAGAACCACTTTCAACAAGTGTATTTAAGTCAGGATTTAGAAACCTCTCCTGGGTATCAGGGCACGTATTGAAGCAATGGGCCAGACTTAAATCTATCCTATACTTCTGTATGCAGTGAATAACAATAGTTAATATTGCCATTCTTCTATTTCCAGCCATGTATATTGCCTTCACACGATGCAGGATAACCATGTGACTATCTGGGTCTTGTTTCCTTTTCCCCTGCTTCCTGCTTCGTCATTTGTTAAGATCTTGGTGGCTCCAACACTGGAGTCCTTTCTAGGACTTTCCCATGCCTTATGCTGGGCACCTGGCTCTGGGTTTTCGATTCCTCGCCGTTCACTGAATGTTTATTCTTTTCAGTGCTTTCCTCCTGGTGCCTAAGTGCCAACATAAATTTTTAGGACTAAATACTACATATGTCTCTTATGTTCACATTTTTTAGAGGAAGCTTTTCTTTACTTGTTTGTCTTGACATGAAACATGCTTGAGCAAAGGTGGGCTGTGTTCATTTATTTGACCCTAAAATAGTGCCAGAAACAAAACCAAGGAAATGCTTTCCATTTATTTTCTCCATGTACCCCAGAAAGAGTTGGTACTGAACAGCCAGTATCTCAAGTTAAGTACAGATTGATTCTTGGAGACTAATTGGTGAGATTTATTGACAGTAGAGAATTTGGCTAGTTACAACAGACTCCTATTCATTATACAGTTGATAATTCAACAAGTAGCTGTTCCTAATTTTCAGGCTTCATTATACCATTAAGGCTGACTTTATATAGCTTACTCAGAGATGTTTAAAAACAGTTAACCTTAATTTTTTAAAAGTGGAATGTGAGATTTCAGCTATTAAACTTCCATCCTATTTTAACTGCTTCAGGGCATCAGACACGTGAATCCTGAATTCTGGCACCTTATTAACGCAGGATCTTCAACAAAGAAGCTCAAGGTCTGATTCTTAGTTCTATGCAGATGTGGCTTTTCTCACATAGATAACCCCATCTACGAATGAGGTTCCCTTCTTTTCATTAGTTTCTGCATCAGACTGTAATTTCTTGTTGTGGTGAAGCACGGCATAGGCCAGAGTTTAATTAAAAATTACAAATGTCCCGATGACCTGCGCCTGCAGAGAGAGGATTCATTTTAGCACGTTGCCATAAAAAAAAGATAGGTGGCTTTTCAGACAAAGCCCCCTTTCTAGGGCTCAAAAATTAGGCGTGCCTTCCTACAAAGCAGAGTTTGAGAAAGATTTCAAAGCAGATCAAAGCTAAAGGGTTTCCTGATGGTTCAGCTTTGTAGCACTAAGCCTGCTGGGTGTTCTGCAGGGATCCATTGTACCCATCCACCCCGAAAGCACAGCCACAGCTTTGCATGCATTACACCAGCCCTGTTTTCAGTGGAGTTTTACAAATTGCCTAATCCAGGTTAGGCCTTTTCTGGAAGCTCTTTTATCCTTCTAACATTTGCATAATGATCTCAATACTGTAATTCTTCTGTGACAGTGTGTTGAAGCTCTTTCTGATTTACATTAATGATAGTACAAGAATAATGAAATACCAAATTGACTTCATCGTCTTTCAGGACTGAGAATACCATAAATTTCAATGTTTGAAAAAGTGTGGGACCAAGTTCACTCCCCGTGTAGTCACAATGACATCTCTAGAATTATGTGAGGTGGGCATTGACTTTGTCTTGCTAAAGTAAATATTAACTCATGAGGGGGTAGATTCTACCAAAGACCTACAATTAAAAAATGGGAACCTTTCACACTGGTATTCTGTCAGAATAATACTTTTTTTTCACCCTAAAACTTTGATTAGAACATGATAATTTCCCACAAAAATTCTCAGCTAATCATCTGAAATAAAACATAGATGAGGATTGCATGAATACTTGATGTGAGTGGTTAGAAAGTAAGTCTCTAGTTTTGAGGCATTGTGCTAAAATTTGCAGGACTGCACAGCAGGTAACAGCAGGCTGAGTTCTCATTTTTGTCCTCCTGCAGACCTCACAATGAGACAGCATATGAGCTGAAAGGCCATCCCAAACAGCCATGAAAACCGGTTCTGACGTGATAAAAATTGGGAGTGGTCTGGCAGACATGGTCACTGAAAAAAAGACTTCCTTGGTAATTCAGAAAAAAATTCATTTCCATTTCCATGGAAAATAGACTAAGAAAATGAATCACAGGGTGTGAGGTACGTGTGTAATGTGACCATGTATGTAACACGGGTGGTGATTTTTTAAAGAAGGAAAAACACATTTTTTAACAACTCTCACTCAATGCAACCAATATTATCTAATGTATTGCAAAGAGAAGGTCATGTTAATATATGCACTGGTTTGTGTTCACTACATACCAGTGATTAAATGTGTGAAAGAAAACAATTAGGCAGATAACACCTTATTTCTCCAAGGAGTAGCAGAAACCCTACCTTTAATTTGCTGAGTGCCATCAGAAGTTTTCTAGTCTTCTTTGTTTTTTGTGATTAAAGGACATGACTCCAGGTTAACAAAAAGGTTTATATCCTATTTTAAATGGGGTTTCTTCATAAAGCATATTCTGTGACCTTTAAAAATTATTAAAATGTTGTCCTGTTGCATGTGTGATCGAGCTGTGTGTTCCAAAGTCCCAATTTTGTGGCACATGATGAACTAACTAGAAGAGAGACTTTGAGAAGCCATAAAGTTATTAAAGTTGCTCTGATGGGAGACAGTAGGTGACTCCTTAAATCATCTGTGCAGCATGCTAAGTTTTATCCTGCATGAGCACGGATGTACCACTTTACAGCCTTGAGTAAGTAACTCATCCCAGTCTGGCTCCACAGGGCTACTTCATCCCGTGCTTGAGCATCACTCAAAAGAACAGTTGAGATGAGAAAGATGCTGTTCCCTCCCAGCACACAGAGAAGATGCAAGTCTGGATTTATTCCTGAAGCAAAGAGGGAAATGGCAACTACTGATGGATGCTTTTTGCCCTGAGGAGCCCCGGTGGTCACCCAATGCTGTGCTGCAATTTTGGATGTTACAGCTGTATTTAGATGCCAAAGCTCTCAGCCTGGAGACCATCCTTGTGCCTGTGAGAAAGGCCTCTCCCATGCTGGCAAGGTTACAGTGCAGTCCTGTGCTGCAAATAGTAAATAATCACCTCATTTTCTCTATTTCCAGGAGATTTGTCCTCACCAAGATCCGAGTCATTCCGAAAGGAGCTTTCGCAGGACTTGTTGACCTAGAGAAAATGTACGTATTACGTCAATATTTACTAGGAAACAACGATTTTACTCCAAGCAGCAGTTTTGGATTGCAGCTCCTCTTACAGCCTGTGAGCAAACCCCCTATCTCTCAGATTCATATAGTTTTATCTTTCTGTTTAAAAGAAAAAAAATAGAATTTTTTTTATTGACACCATGTTCCAGAACAATGTTGTCATAAATACGTTTTCATATCAGCAAGTGGGCATTCTTCAGTCACAGGGCTGGTTGAGCATGGAGTGTCATTGCAGTTAATAAATACACTGCCATAGCAGAAGATCATGGGAAAATGATTATTTTTAGAGTTTTGGAATGAAACTTCGGAATGATTAGGGAGGAAGGAGCTCCTGCTAATAACAAGTCAGCCAATTCTCTTTTCACTAATGAATAAGTAGGATTGTTTTGTGCATGTTCAGAGCCAGCTGGCAGGATGTGTGAGAAGTTCCTTACAAGTGATAGATCCAAAAACCTTGGTACATAAGGAGTGTAAGCACTGAATTTCTGTGAATTTTAGTGATCAGCCTGGAGATACAATTATGAGCACCTTTGATGAACAGATGTATCTTACACTGATTAGTACGCTATTGTGGACGTATTGCAGCTCCACCACTAGAAGGAGAAGCCCTTGTTAACGTTTTCTACTGCTCTTAAACAACAGAAGATCTATGGGTTAGGTGGTGCTAACACCAGAAATTATAACTCTCACTGTCCAACTTGAACTGTTCCGCCACATGTATGATTTTTCTGAAATATTTCATATATGGGCAAATCACATCATTTTGCTTAGAAATGGAACAGCACTTGCACCCTGACAGGAGAGGATCACAAGCAGGCTGTTCACCCAAAAGGAGTCTGAGCGGGAGTGGGGAAATGCACTTAAAATGCAGTGCCTTTTTCAGCGCTCTGTGTGTGATGGCAAAACTCCAAAGGACATTTCTCTGCCGCACCTCTACTCTTTTCCCTTGTACTCTTGCATAAATAAGGGATTTAGTGAGAAGGTGGACAATCCTGCAGGGTTCCTTTTAGCCTAGTCCTTATGGAAAATCATTGAGCTCTTTGAACCACGAAGTGGGTTGCAAAGTGCATTGTGAACTGCTTCTGTTATCTTTAATTACTCGGAAACCATATGTCAGACATGTATAAAGGCATCAAATAAGATGTCTCTAAGGGGTGATTTATTGTTGACCAAAAAAATTATCTATGGAAATGGGCTCAATTTAAACGTACCTCCATTTACTAACAGTACAGGGAGGAGAAATGGGGACAGTCAGTTTACAGCAAAACATCCTTGAAAATAAAAGTGTGATAAATATGTAAATGAGACCAATCAACATCAACAAAACTGTGGTATTTGCAGATGATATAGCAAACAGATAAAATTTGAAATAGCTCACAAATCCTAAACCTAACCCATAAAACATTCATCAGAAATATTCATGATAATGCAGGGACAAAAAAAGTAGTAATCAAATAATAGATTTGCATATAAAAACACAGCCTTTGCATGAAAGCCTTTTTACTCTTGCAAGATCATGCACAGAAAGAAGGATTAAGCAAACTGTAGCCTATTTAAGGAAAACAGCTATTAATAATGTGATACCTCCATATGGTAAAATGTGGATAGGCTGATGTATACAAATGAGATACTTCAATGTAGTGTACTTATGTGCTCTCCTAGAGCTGAATAGACTAGAAATGAAGAGTGACAATATTTTCTGAACGGGTTACTTAAGAAAAACAGTATCTTCTGCAGTCCAGCATACCTGTACACGTGATTTTTCTCACTAATACATCATTCCTACGTGTGTTTCTGAGAACAGAGTAGGCTTTAAAGCCCAGAATTTGGAGGGAAGTAGTGGTCTTTGGAATCACCCACAGGGGATGAGCCAGTTGATTACGAGTTGGAAACGTGATGGTCAGAGGCTGTCTTGGGCATAGCACATTTTGGCCTGTTTAGGACACTGGTTCAGAGAGTCCCTTGGGAAACAGTCCTTAATAACAAAGAGGTCCAGAAAGGCTGGACACAGTTTAAGAAGAAAATCTTAAAGGCACAGGAGCAGGCTGTCCTTGTGAGCTGAAAGATGAGCTGTAAAGGAGGAAGAACGAGCTGGCTGAACACAGAGCTTTCACAGGAACCCAGGGAAAAAATAAAGCTTATGACCTTTGGAAAGGTCAGGAAACTCAGGCAACTCAGGAGGAATACAAGAATGTTGTTAGGTCATGTAGAGAGAAAATTAGAAAGGCAAAAGCTCGGCTAGAACTCAATCTGGCCACTGCTGTGAGAGGTAATAAAAAGTGGTTTTATAAATATATTAACAACAAAAGAAGGGCCAAGGAAAATCTCATTCCTTATGTGGACCTAGGGGGAAACATTGCCACCAAGGATGAGGAAAACACTGAGGTACTGAATGCCTTCTTTGCCTCAGTCTTTAAGAGAAAGACTGGTTATCCTCAGAACAGCTCCTGAAAGGAGGCTGTAGCCAGGTGGGGGTCAGCCTCTTCTCCCAGGCAGATAGGACAAGAAGAAATGGTCTCAAGCTGTGCCAGGGGAGGTTCAGGTTGGACCAGAAAGGATTTCAAGACTTCCAGAAAGGGTTTTCAGGCATCAGAACGAGCTGCCCATGGAAGTGGTGGAGTCACCATTCCCAGGGTTGTTCAAGAATGACTAGGCGGGGCACTTTGGTTTAGTTGACATGGTGGTGTGGGTCAGAGGTTGAACGGGATGATCTTGGAGGTCTCAATGATCCTGGTGGGACCTTTCCACACAGAATATTCTGTGAAATGTCTGTGTTTTCCAACCTTAATGATTTTATATTTCTAAGTTAGAGATGAGTCCTCCATAAGAATCCTATCTTAGTTATATTTCCATTCAAAGTGAACAAAGGCTTTTGAATACAGTCATCAAAAATTTCTGGTTTCCAAAGAAAAATAATTCAATATTTTCCTTCTTTCTCTATGCATTTTAGTATCTTCCCAAACACCCAAACAGCTGAGAGATTTAAATAGATGTATTTTGCCAGAAAATGTCAAATACTTTCAGTTAGGCTCCGGTCAGAGTACCCAGGCAAGGTCTCATTTATTTTCTATTTGGACTTTTCAGAATGGACACTAATGACCATGAGTCATAATGGAAAAAATAGGGTAACTTGGAAATGTTGGCATGGGCCACTTGATCTGGAAATGTTGATCATGGACCACACCTCCCTTGTGAAGCTCTAGTTTTAGTTACCAAGACAAAATCTTTTGGATTTCATCTGATTTTTTTTTTAATTTGGCAATATTGTCATTGGAATACTTTTGCCATTTTTTAAATTTTTTGAAAGCGTGAGAGCCCTCTTGAATGATTTTCTAGCTTGTTGTTATCTTCTCCCCCATCTAAATTCCTCCAGTTACTGAAAAAAACATGAAATGACCATTCTTCAGACTGTCATATGGTGCAACAACTCTTCCAAAGTATGTCTTCTTAGATAAAATGTTTAAAGTTATGAAACAAACTGACAGGCTCTAACTATCAGAGATACCTCTTACTAAACATGCAACTTGAATTTTCCTACAGAAAACACTTTCAGAAACCCACAGGTCTGAGGAGCAGCCTTGCCATCTTGTTGCCAGCAGCTCTCCAGCTTCTGCACAACTCTGGCTTCGTGTTAATTGGTGGTCAGGAAAGCAGATTGGTTATTCTCGCTGCATGTTTAGTCTGATCCTAAATCTTAGTCAGCTGGGACGTGGCAGTTCTTCTGGACTCCTGCTTAACCAACCTGTTTACACTCCCAGAACTAATTAACCTTCCAGTCACGAAATTAAAAAGCAGTCCCATGCAGGCACATACCTGGCAAAATCGATTTGGCACGCTCTACAGCAGCTATGTCGTCTTCAACCTGCACAGAAAGTGCTTAATTTGGAGTAGAAATGGTCAGAAGCAACGCTAAATCTCTTTCAGTTGCTAAGTTTCCTCCTGTACAAGGTAGCAAAGTAGATTTGTGAATGTTAATCTAACAAGGCCTGATTTGGGCATCATATTTATAGGAAGTTTGGTCTGATTGTGTAAAGCTGTGCAAGCCAAAGAGGCTTCATGTCCCTACCCTGAGGCACAATCCCCTTGAAAATTCATCATCAATTATTTGTTCTGTTTGAAGGGTTTAAGCTAAAATGTAATGCTTTGGTTCAACATTTGCTCCCAAATCCAACCTGTGTGCAGCCTAAGGAAACTCAGCCATGAGGATGAAGTACTTCTTGAACTAGAAGCTGTCACAGAGGAAATAAAAACACCATTATTGGCCCTATTTTTATTTTGGAGTGATAGGAAAGAGGCATTTCTTTAGCAGATGTTGGCAAAGACACATTTTAAGAGCATGACTCATGGTATGGATAACAGAGCTTGATAAGCTAAACCCTTAATGAGCTCAGGAAATCATGGAAAGCTAAATCTTTTAGGGTTGAGGAAATCTGCCTGAGTTGACACTCCTGGAAACTAAAGTTCTCTGTCTAAGGAAGACAGCAGCTATCTACTGCTTCCTCATGCAACCGTAGTGAAAATTAGCCCTGAATCATGTATTTACTTAATTACTTAGTGCATTCAGGTTTTCCTGGTTTTCTTTTATTTTTGACACTGTTGATACAATGATAGTTCCTAAGAACAAATGCTGCTGCTCTGTGACCTAGATACACAAGCACCAGCTGATTTCACAGACAACAACCAACCTGATGGATGATGCTAAAATCTCTCCTGTTTGCCCCGTAGGCTAAAAGACAAGTCACACTTTCCTTTCATTTAATTAGATCATACTGAATTACCTTTTATGTTTTAGCTAAACTCAGATTAATTATTTGAGGACAGCAGAGACCAGATAAGAATTTTGAATCAAGGGGTGTCTCTCTTCCTGCGACTGAGGAAGGACCAGGGTTCTTGGCTTGGTTGTGAAAGTCTCACCCAGAAAATTTGGCAGAGTGGGAAGTCTTCACATTCTCCAACAAGTTCTAACAACCTGACAAATTGATGCATTCGTCATCCAGACCTTCTTCAGCAGTAGCCATTGAGCTGCCTGGGCTAGCAAATGGCTAACCCATCCTATGTGCTCCTGAAATCAGCCTCGTGAAGCTCTGGCGTGTGATGCTGTAACACTTGTCAGCGTGGAGCCCAGAGAGATGGGAGGGAAGGGGGGCAGGCAGAAATTACGTGGTCACCTAAGGACAAGCGGCCTGTGTCTTCTGCTACCAAGAAAGATGTTCAGCATTTTGCAGCTTCTCCAAGTTTTCTTGCACAGGATATTGTGTGCTGCCTCATTTGGTATGCAAAAGGCTGACCTTAAATAAGTTCATTAAAGCTATTTTGAGAAAGTGATTACGATTCTTTGTAGCCAAGACATTTGGAAATTGGTTCTAGGCAGGAGTTCCTTTCTACCTTTTGTTGCTTCATTTGAGTAAATCTGCTATTTATTTTCTTTTGCAAGCAGAAAAATATGGATTTTTAGGATCTGCTTGATATAGAAATTAAACAGTGCTTGTTTGCAAAAGTATTTATTTACATCCCTAATGTGAAAGGGGTACACAGTGCCTTTTGTGCACCAAAATACATACTGAGTCAGGTAACAGTCATCCTTTGCTTGCAAATACTCCAGGGTATATTCTCAAGGTGCAACTGTATGGATACTAAATTCAAATTTACATTATAGGAAGTTATGTGTAACATTCTGCATCATAAGGGCAGGCTGTGAATATAAGTATGCTACTTAATACATTTAAATGAGTCTATGCATTTTCTCTCAGGGAACAGAGAACTGCTGTTCAAAAACACTAAGGCAAGTAACCAGCATAAGCAAAATTCAAAATTCAGGCTGTTATCCCAAAGAATAAATGTTTTAATGAGGCCATAACTGTGACGTGGGGCTTTCTGTGCAGTCCCACACAAGTCAGCAGCAGGCTGGTGGTCGGGCAAGGAGCAATCATAGGAGGCTTCCTGGCTCCTGAGGGTGGACTTGCAAGTCCCAGATGCCCCTGTCCCAGCTGACTGTCCATGTTTGATGGTGATCAGTGGGTTGGAACAGGGCTTTTCTTTAGTGGAAGTGTTGGCACTTCAGGCCCCTGATTCAGCAGGAAAATCACATAAGCAAGCTTGTCCTCTGCCAGACGTGCCTTTCACAGCCCGACAGCAGCCAGGGCGTCAGTCTTCATTTGCCCACTCTGCCCTTTGAGATGGATTCCCACAAATGGGATTTGAAAGGCAAACAGCCACGGGAGCTCCTCTCAGGGGTCCAGTAACACATCGTGGTGCGGGAGCCGGCCAGAGCTGAGCTTGTGCCGCTGTCTCTCTGTATGGCCGTGGGCAGCTGAGGTACTTTTCCTTCTCCAGGGAGTGCCATTGCCTCAGGTGACCCTCCCGCAGCCTTTGGAAATATCATCCCCTTGGATAGCACGCTTTTGTGTTTGGTGTGAATATATAGGAAGACCGGTGCTCTCAATTCAAATTATTTCATGCAAGCAGAAGCTGCGCCTTGCATTCTAAACATAATAAGCAGTGAACAAAGACAAGGTGGCTTTATTATAATCTATAAACCTTTTGCTGCATCATCACTTGGTATTCTGCTTTTCCCTGCCAAAGCCTATCTCTGGAAGAGATCTTCCACTTGCAGTTATTGTTGCTATCCTTTGCACAGTCACAAAAAAATGAAGTAGAAATTTATTATCCATGTCAGTTACTCACTGCTGATGTCAAAGAGCAGAGATTTAATTACAGCTTTGCTGTATTTCAGGGAAAGATAATCTGATCTCAGTCTTTTGCTAATGCTTGGGCGAAACAAAATTACAAATGAAGAACCTTAGAAGAAGAAGCAGCAGCTAGGAAATGTAAAATCAATTAATAGTGTCCATATCAACATTTTCTAAATTTTCTATTCAAAAAGTCCCAGAAAAACCCACTAATATTTGCATATTTTAATTGAAACACATTAGAGTACAGGAAAGGAAGTATTCCATAATTCTTTCTATGTGGCTTAGTATCCTGATGCTTGCTTTCTTTGATAAAATAAATTTAGAAAGGAAAAAAAAAGAAAATGCATTCTGTCATTACTTGCTTTTGTTGAGCAAGAGTGAGCTTTGTGGTAATGAACTGTTATCAGAATCTTTATTTGTTAGCTGCATTGGTGTGAAGCCAGCATTAAAGACTGAAGTATTTAATGGGAGAATCATCTTACACATCATTTCTGGTCCCTATTTTACAGCTGTCTAGACAGAGAAAAAAAAAGGAGAACCCACTTGTCTGAATGTGTACTAAATGCTTTAATGTCTCTCCCCAGTGACATACTGTTCAGATTACCTGAATTCATAAAACATGAAATGTGGGCAAATGCCTGTGTGAGTTCCCACTCTTTTTTAGGAGGAAACTTTGATCCTGTGTTCTGCCTTCCTCCATGCAGACAAAACAGATAAAATTAAGTGCATGCTAAATTAAGATAGCTTTTTTTGCGTATACAAATGTAAATTCTGAATTAGCCTCATTCATCCAAAATGAGATTTGAGGGTGAAATGCATAGTTATTAAGGGCCTCAGCCCAGTGGTCAAAAAAAACCACCAAAACCTCAGCAAATGAAAATGTTGTGAATTATTAAGAATTTTTCTCAATTAGCAAGATTATTTCTCAGTTGGCTTGCCCTGCTCTTTCACTGTTTGCTGGACTTCCCCTGCCAGCACCAGAGCCAGGAGCTGGCCCAGACGGGCTGGAGGTTCAGCATCACATGGAGATATTTCCTTCTTCCCAATCTCTAAGTTTTGCCAGGCAGCCCCACTCCAGGTCCCTGCGTTAGAGACATGAAGCAGATTATTGTGACCAGCAAACCTGGCAAGGAGCCCCCAGAATTGATGGTTATCCTGTGGTGCAGAATTAATCCCATCATCTTTCTTCTTTTCTCCCGTGGGTACGTTCACTGCATGCTGAAGAGTCTGGCACCTCTGCTTGCTGGCCAGCTTTTTGAGATTCATCTCAGGTGGTTTTGGGTGGGTTTTTTTGTTTCAAGAACGTAAGATGGATGCTGGCAGAGTGAAGAATTTTTCCCCCAAATGTGTCACTTCTTCAGTTTCCACCTCTTTCCTCCAGAAGTTTCACTCTATTTTGAAATAAAGGAGGTTTCAAGTTGTATTTTATTATGAGATTCGTGTTCTTTCGAGGTAGAATAAATGACCATCTAAGTGACTTTGTAAGGACATATTCGCTAAGTAACATAAAATATATCTTAACCTGGCTTACATTTATTAAACTTTTGCATATATATCACAAAACGAAGAGGGAGCTCAGAATTTCTAGTTCTATTTACCTTTCACATTTTCAAATATAATTCACTCCTTACAGTAAAAGATGGTTCTTCTCATGGGATGAGTCAGAATAATGACCCTATTTAAGTAATTATGTTTTTCTTTATAAAATCAGTATTCTGATCATTCTAATCTCCCTAAATAATTTGTAAAAAAAAGATTCCCTTTTGTGTGTTAATTATATACTAACTCCCAAATTTCTGGATAGAATTCAGAATTAAAATGTATTGACTTGAAAACAGAGAGAACTGTAAATGCAAAATGAAGTTTAGGGGGAAAAAAGGAAAAGAAAAAATTAAGGTTTTTTTAACAAGAAAAAAGGTTTTTATTGCATTTTTGTCTATTAATCTTGTTTAGTGTGTTGTAACTGTACCAGTGAGTGAGTGCAAAAGGTGTGACCTCCTTGAAATTGTGCCAAATTTGCTCTAAATGCGATTTGCCTCAATATTTATTGTTGCCACTACTAAATATTGTTTGTAGAAAGAAGTCTGGCACCAGGTTGGAAATGGAAATTCAATTGCGGGAGGATTTCAGGAACACCTTCCCATATTAATTTTATCCAGCTTTTCTGTTTATTTTAGGAATAATGTTCATGGAATTGACATGTTGCGATGAAGGAGTGTTTCCCATTGCTATACAAATGCTGATATAACCCTCAGCATTTATGGAAAACAAATGTTGAGATGAAGTCAAGACATTTATTTTCTAAGCAGGAGATGCTGATTCTCTGACAACATTCTATTGCACGGCCTTTATTTTTATTATGCCAAATGATTGATGTGGATTTAATCATTAGTTTGATGGCTGCTTTGCTCAGTGGAGAGGCAACTGAGCATTTTATCATCACTAGTGAGCTGCGTTTTGATTTTTCTATCAAAGGCTCTGCTGGCCCTAATTCATCCCAGGTGTAAAACCAGAGATTCATTTTGCCCATTGTTTGTTTTGTGACCAAGCCAAGAACAATTTGCTTGCAAAACACTGTGAATATTTGGTTTGATTTCTAGAGCAGGAAACTGGTTTGGATGAAGACTTCCATATATGTGTGTGATTCTTTGAAAATAATTAAGAGTAGTGTACCTTTTTTAACTAAACTGCTTACCACATGGCAGAATACATATATACTTAAATACATGCATATGTGTGTGTATATACATAGAAAGGAGTCTGAGAAAGATTTAAATTGCTAGGATTTAGAATGGTAGACAGATACTAAGCCAGAAAATATTTTGAGTGCTTGGGGAGCCAACACCACAGATGGAAATTACAAATTATTGTGAGAGAAATGCAGAAAGGTGAAAAACTCTTGGTGTCTGTAAGTTTTCCAGTGTAGTCAGCAGAAGACTGGGAGCTGGGGGCAGGGATTTTGACTTTCCCGGTACAGAACCTCATTTCCAAGAGCTGCTGATGCCGCTTGCTGAAGGAGGACGTCCAGGAGAACATTTCTGGAACAACTATGGAAGAGTTAATCCACATGGAGAATATATTTCACCCTCATAGGGTGATTTCTCCTCTGACGAGAAGAAATAAAAATAATAAATAGGGGACTTCCTAGCACAGACTCCAAGAACGGTCTCTCAATGTTTTCTTGTGCTTAAAAGTTTCCCCATGAAAAGCAGGAATAGTGTGAAATTTCATACGGAGACAGAATTAAATCAGTTTTTGTGATTTGGAAGCACTGTTTACTTCTATCTTGCTTGTCTGCTCAAGAGCACAAAGATTTACATATTTATCTGGAAATGTTTATCCTTTCTAGTGTAATTATGAAGTGAAGGTGCTCTTTAGACATGTCTGATCCTTTTGTCAATTTTATCTTTTAGTTTGAACGTGGTTTTTATGATGCTCAGTTTTTCGTCTTTCTTTTCCACATTTTTAAGGCTTCTCGTGTTGGTTTTTTAAGGTTTTGGCTTTTCCCATCTGTGCTGTGAGAAGGGGTGAGCACGATAGAGTGAAAAGGACGTGCTTATTTATCATTTCTGTTTCCAATTAGCTGAGGCTCTTTCGGAGAGCTGGCAGCAGCAGAGCTCCCTGGACGAAAGGGTGTTGGGTATTTCCTTTGCGGGATAAAGGGCCCATCCGGAGGGGAGCAGCTTTGAGGGGCTACTAGTGGCAGGGGGTTTACAAGCCAGAGATGGACATGTGCCAGCCAAGGACTGCCCTGGAGAGCAGGGAGCAGCCCCAGGAGTGATGGGCAGAGTTTGCAGGAGGTCTGGGCAGAGCTTACTGCCGCTGGGAATAAGCCATTGAGGAACTTGGACATTCGATATTTAAAGGGGGACAATGCAAAAGATGGGGACAAACTTTTTAGCAGGGCCAAGCAATGGTTTTAAACTAAAAGAGAGTTGATTTAGATTACATATAAGGAAGAAGCTTTTTACTATTAGGGTGCTGAACCACTACCCAGAGCGGTGGTGGATGCCCCATCCCTGGGAACATTCACGGTCAGGTTGGACAGGGCTCTGAGCAACCTGATCTAGCTGAAGATGTCCCTCAGGGAAACTAGACTAGATGACCTTTAAAGGTCTCTTCCAACCCAAACTATCCTATGGTTCTATGAAGTCCAAACCTCCAAAGGCATTGGATGTCAGGGTAGGGAAGACATAAAATCTCAGTTCTCTTCCAATATCCTGTAAGGTTTTTCTGCTTTAAAGTTAATTATCTTAGTTGATAGTTTAATAAAAGGTGCCTTTTTTGAGCTTACAACCCTTCCTCCTTCTTTGGGGCATCCTGTGCAGAGGAAGGTCAAGGCATATCACCTCAAAACCCACGGCTTGAAGTGCTAGCCCACAGCACTATCCAGACTGTCTTGTCCATTACATTACACCATGTGCCATGTCTTGGCTCCTGCATTCCCTGAGCCTGACCCTCTGTGTGGGGACCCAGTGCTATGAGCGGAGGCTGAAGGCTCATTTGCAGCAGAGGAGTAACCTCTAGGGAGGAACAGAGGACAGAGCCAAGCAGCAATGAATTTCTGCAGAGGAAAGTAAATGGATTACAGTTGATCTGAGACAGCCATGTGCCCAGGCATAATTGACAACACAAACCGTTTATTTAAAAATAAGCTTGGTTTTGCCTGTGTTTCTTGGTAGCAGACAAACACGCTAACAAGTAAAGTGGCTTTTCACAAGCCTTCATCTGTCAGTATCAGGGATCCTGTTTTGTATTCCCAGGACCCAGAGAGCTCTGAACAGCACATTATATTTCCATCCTACTGTGCTGCCAGGCACTGTGCTTTCAGGGTAACAGATAACATGTTAACAGCTGAAATAGGCTGTAAAAATGAGGGGGGAATTGTGTCAGCAATGGGCAATCACTCAGGTCTCCAGAGGGAGGGCTTTCTAATGGGATCTCAGCTGAGCACTGCACAGCTTAACTCCCAGGGAGCATCTGCCTGTGAACTGGACAGTCTCTCCTTATTCCAGGTTTCAGGGATCTTTCCCACACAAAGAGATTGATTTCCTATTGATAAAAATCCACATATTTGTTCTTGATCTTGGTGGTGCACAGTCAACATCAGTCCCAGCAATGTGACAGTAATCTTTTTATCTGCAGATATAAGGATGTGTCTGTTGCCCATATTTTGTGAATCTGTAGTCAGGCTGAAAGCTCTCTGCTCTCAAATGGCAAAGCTCTCATTTGCAATGACTCCTTTTGCTCACGGGAGAGTGAGGAATAGCAGGACAAGGACCATTCTTTGGGGAAGACCACCATTCTTTGGGGAAGGCAGTCCAGGAGCCTGCTCTTCCTCGTTATTCACTCTCAGTAGCCTTTTTTAAAATCTACAGAGCTTACTCCAGCTCTTACTCCAGCGCTGACCTTGTCTAATCGTATTGATTGTTAGTAACTGAAGGCTAATTAGGGAGCGAGTTGCTATGGTAATTCTTGAGTCATACATATAAAGAGAAAATACTGCTAAAACCACTAGTGCATGGTGACTATTAGCATAGTTAAATAAATTAAAAAATATAATTCATTCAGATATATGCTGGAATTCAAATGACAACCTAATACACAACGAGGAAGTTTTTCCCCTTGCTATGGCATTTTCCTCTTTCGTAGTCGTTTTGTTCTTTTATTTGCCTGTTGAATGAGTTATGCACAATTTTAGGACCAAATGATGAAGTAGGCTTTGGGTTGTTCTCCACCCCCCACCCTCCACCCAGCAGCCCACACAAAATATGTCACAACAAGTTTCGTGTGACAGGAGAATGACTCAGGCAGAGGGTAATAGGACTTGGAACCCCCCAGATTTCTGGATCATTTGTTCATATCCAGTCCGCATGTGTGTGATGAATGCTTTATTTTCACATGGTTAGGCTGATGGCTTGCATACCATGAGAGGGTGAGCTCAGCCTGTGCCCTCAGGAGGTGGTGATTCATTGCAAGCTAAGGCTGCTGCAGCTGGTTTTCAGCAGCAGCAGCCTCTTTTGGCCAGACTTAGAAATGGCTCTGCAGCAACGCTGGGGTCTCGGTGGGTGTCCACGCTCCTCTGTGGGGCACTGTGGGAAGGTTTGATTGCTTTGGCCATGCTGTGCCTCATCTGTGGACAAATGGAAGATTTTGCCAGTCCCATCTAATAGAGTCTTTTTACCTTGTTTTCAACTAAATGTGACCCAAAAGGAAATCGAGTGCATTCTTCCCTGTTTAACGGGGTTCTTTCTTCTCCTCCTTTGGCACCTTACCAAGTAGTCATGTCACTTACAAATGTGAGCTCTCCTAACAAGTCTCCATCTGCACGTCTTTAAGGAGGAGGATATAGAAGTATACATCCTGTTTCTACCCTCCTGGACAGTTTAAATGATGAGGCAAAATGTATCTAGGAGAGTCACAGGTCTAGACGGGAGTTAGTAGTGTCCTGAGTTCAGATCATAACCTGAAAGAACTCTGGGGGAGTTCCCCTGCCCCTCTCAGTCTTCAGTGGATTAATGTCTTTAACTTGACTTTAGCAGCACGTAAAGAAAAAAGTGAGCAGAAATGGAGTCTGTTTGTAGCATTAATCTCTTGTAACTGGTCTCATAGATAAATATTCTCTGTATGGCTTCTTGGGACTTGTATGGTCACAGAGATTCATTTGTTTAACTGAAAATAAGTTATAAAATTGATTGGAAGTATGTGCCACATGGAAGAAAAAAAAGTAACAACAGCAGCAACAACAAAAACACAAACAAAACTCCCCCAAAACCAAAACAAACAAAAAAATCCCACTAATGGAAAAATAGAAGTATGTTTGAATTCATGAGGATCAACTAAATCTGGAACATTTGATTTGGGGCTTTGCGTGGTCCTGAAGTTAAATAGGTGCCACTGTCTGACCCTGCCATTTCGAAGTACCCACTACACGATTCCAGTAATTCAGCCCCTAGGGAAAAGTCAAAAATTAAAACCCCATGTACTTAGGGTGCTACATAATCTGTCCTCACCAAAGGTATTCTCATGGGGCACAAGGGATTCGCTTGGGGAATCTCTTAACCACAGCCACACAGCAGAGCCATCTTGGAACTGATGGAAAGAATCTAATGCAACTCTATCACCTTTGTGTAGAAGAACATGGTGTGTGCTGGTGCTGCTGGTTGCTTTCTGTTTGCTGTGTCTTTCTGCACATAAGAAAAATGCACTCCTGTCCAAGGATCTGGTCCAAATTTTAGTGACTTCAAGGTGGGGCATCTTTTAGAGGGAGCTCTGATCATGTTCCATAATATGTGTCATATTTGTTTCTTCATTTTCTCGTTAAAATAATCCAAAAATACATGTTTTGTTTTCAGTCTGATGGGAAAAAAAATACAGTATAGCATTTGTCTTCTAGTTTTAATTCAGTATTTAACATGCAAAGACCACTCCTTTAAATCTGAGAGCTAATTTGTTCTCACAGGATTGCCTTTAAGTTTGTGTACTTCTGCGTCCTTCTGTGTATTGAGCTGTGTGCTTTCTAGAGACAACACTTATTTAAAATTACAGGAAAAATGTGCACTCCTCTAAAATGTAGAATGTTAATGTAAATACAGATCTACTATTAAAAACCAATGGATTTCCATTCCTTCTGCTGCAGAGTCTGAAATCTTCTTCAGTCCCAACTAAAGCAATGATAGTAATCAGAAATGACAGATTTAATTTTCTTTATTTATTTTTTAAGTGTATTCCATCAACATGATTTTTCCAAATGGTAATTTTTGTGGTTTGGGATCTCTTCAGGAATTGTTTTTTCCCCCTTATCAGTAGTATTTTCTCAAAGGGTTTTACTGGAAATACAAAAAGCTTTTGCCAGGCTTGCGTGCTGTGAAAACAGTGTAAGTTCCATTTTATTTACATCAATACAGGAAGTCAGACAGAAAAAATATCATAAGTATATGCAATACAGTTCAGCAAAGGAATAGACACAGCAACTTCTAAGGAAAACATGATTTTTTTTTATTCAAACCACATTTCTTTTTCAGCCTCCTCCCTTAGTGCTGTGGCTAGGGGGGAAAATTCCTTCCCTTGATGAAGAAGGAAGAACTAATTCCAATAAGGCTTTTTGCATCATATCTTGCTCAAAATTCCCTCTATGCTCCCAGTTAGATATGATCCAGGATAAGGTGGAGGAGAAAGGCTCCCAGGTAGATCAAAGTACTCTTACATAGGAGACACAGGTTGTTCCCAAGTGGCCAAGAATTGCCTTTGGGTTCTCAAGGGGTTTACCTCATTCCTCTGGAATGATTCTTCCTGAGGGCTCCCCATCAAAGGGCTGGGTCCAGCCTGAGGATTTCCTTGTTAAAGCCCCACAAGAGCAGACAACAGCAGAAAAGTCTCTGTCTGGTGCTTCTCCAGCCTGGGTTACAGAGCAGTGGTGGCAGTGGCCCCTCGCAGCACGAGCAGCCCCCTTGTAACTGGGGTTGGATGTGCAGAAAGGCAGCTGCTGCCTGCTTTCAGAGAGTAAGAACCACCCTGTGGCCATGGCTTTATTATTTTTATTGCTTTTATTGGCATACTGTGTGTATACACACACAGACATAGGAACATAATATTATATTGAATTCAGGCCCAAGTTTTATGACATTTTCCCTTCTCCCTGTTAAGACTTTCTTATCTGTGTGCAGTCGTGCTGTGTTTGCTGATAAAGGATGGTTATTTCTGTCAGGGAAACTCAGGTGGAAGCGTATGATTTTCCAGGATTTCATAGCGGACAGCTGTTCAGTTATTTGTAAAATAAGACTAGATGTATTGAATCAGGCTCCTTTTTGCTGCCACTTGGCAAAAGGTTTAGGGATTGTGTGTAATTCCTGTGTTTTTATGTCATCTCTGCATCCTCCAATACAGAACCTGCAGATTTGGGATTAATGGTCATTGTTTCTGCTCATGATAGTATCACGATCAGCTATATAACTCTCGTTGCACACTTCTTTTGTAAAGCTTTTGATTTAGTAGCTGCTTGATGGTGCTTGTGTGTTCTCCGGCAGTCTGTTGCAAGGCGGAGGTTTGGATTTAACTTTGGAAACATAAAATAATATCCTTTTTCCTGGTAGTCTGTATCTGAGGGCCCCAATCATACAAATATTTATGCAGTACCATCTTAGCTGAGCCTGGTGCCAAAGCTCAAGGATAAGAGTTTGTAGGGTCAAGGCTTCAGTGAGACACAAAACATAAGAATAGTAAATAGCTTTTATGGAAGGAAAGATTGAATGCAAATAGAAAAGGGGAAAAAGGAAATCTCTGTGCTGGAAAAAGGTATTTCAAGAGGAGACTCTAACACTGAGTAAGAGAAACCTAAATCCTTTCAGGAAGACTTTTGAAAGATTCAGTGCGTGGTGCTGGCAGCAGTTAGATGATGTCTATATTCATAATTGCTTTTAACATTAGGCAATGCTAATATTTTTCTCATGATGGGTCAAGTCATGGAGATTTATTTTCACTGAAGTGGGTTGTAGGTACTATATGATTTGCTCTGGTGAATAATCCTCAGCGTTCTCTCATAAGCCTGGGATGACTCTTTATGCCAGAACTGAGGAGTAAGAAGGATTTTTTTAGAATTTTCTCTCCTAGCTAAAATGTTTAATTGTGCCTATCTGAGGCACTTGCTATTCTGGATTTCCCTGTTTCTGTAATGTATTGGAATGAGCAATGAACTGTCCTCCAGAGGCCCCTTGTGAATGTGTGCTTCCTTAAAGCATTTCAAAACTGTCTGCTGAAGTATCTGAGAACATCTGCTTCAGGATGATCTGTTTGGAAAGGCTGTCACTAGACTTTGGGTTCTGGAAGCCTCATGTTCTCCCAGTCCAAGACAGGCTGCCTCGTGATTTTTCCCAGAAATTATTTGCCCCACTTCCTCATTCAGCTGCTCTCCTGAATGATTATCCCAAATGTAATTTCTTCATCTGCCCAGGTCATCTTAATAAACTATTCATCATTAGCTGGCTACTAAAGCCAAGAGGGAAGTAATAAAAGATAAGTGGCAATAAATGCTGCTATCCCGTTTCCATGGAAGGAGTTGTAATTTAGATACCTCAGCATCTCTGAAAGAGGAGGTCCCTTCGTCAGCTGAAAAACCATCTTGGTCTGCCAGCGTGGTCTCAACATCCTCTGGAGCCCGTCCTGCCTGAGGGAAAAAAGTGCCATTGACACAGTGGGTGTTTTTTATTTTAGAGACATTTTGCTGTCTTCCCTACAAGCTTTCATAGTCAAAGATAAAACTTAGTGATACCTGAATCCAAGGGCAGCAGATATGTCTGCCCCGGGGGCTGGAGGGCTCTGAGTTCTAAGCCCCATCTCTCTGGGCTGCGTGTGCGGAGCCAGACTTCTGTGGAAAGCTGCCATTTCCTCCAAAGACCCCTTTTGCTTGTTTGACCCTACAAACTTTCATGCATTTCCAGCTCTGCTGGCAATAAACTAAACNCAAAATCAATGCTTGTAATGGTGTAGCTTCGTCTGCGGGATCAGCTCGTTATCAGTTCCAATTCTGCAGACTAATCGTGTGCTTTTTCAGATTAGGGAGGCCAATTTAAAACCGTTACATGGGCAATTAATTTGATGCAACCAAACTCTCCACAGACTTTCATCTGGATTGCTGGCCTGGTGCTAAAGCACCGATAGAAATAAAATCCCCTTTGCTTCTGTCTGCCGTGTGGAAATTTGCATTTTACTTTTTCCCATGCCTGCACTGATTTCATGCCCTCTGGAGAAGACAGGAAGGCTCAGGTTTGGCACCTCCTGATAATCTCTTTCAAAGACTGATGTACACACTATCTGGCTCTCAGTGTGAAGTTGCTGTTAGTGTTCAGTTGGTTGAATGGGTGTTCCAGTAATTTAGTAAGGCCAGTACAACATGTGTGTGCATCCTCAGCAAAGTAAAGGGATGATGAGAAGAGTCAGTGCTTGATTTCATTTCTGAAACATCAATATCTGCTAAGGGATATTACCCTGTAACTCCCTGGTGTTCAATAAATCATGGTAGAGAGACAAGTTTTTCATGTTCACAAGGAAAGTGACGGGAGAAAGTGTCAACTATCTATTTTTAAAAGGTCAAAAGTCTCTAATATTTTTAAGAAAAATGGCTTTTCTTTTGTAACCCGTTTAAATCAATGTAGTAGCATTTTGCTGTCACTTTAGAGGGAAGTTTTCAAAAGTAGATTTCAGAACAGCTTGTTTCTGATCAGTCTGAAAGAAATAAGAGCTACTCCGTCCATGACAGAGACAGAGAGGCCAGAGGTAGCCAGGTGTTTGATTTTTCAGTTCAGACACGTCTCAGGCTGGTCCCGTGGGGGCTCACCCAGTGAATGCTGGGCAGGATTGCCTGGGTGACACCACACTGCTGCTATTTACTTCTGAAGCTTGGCATAAATTGTGGCATCAGTCAAACCACTGAGTAAAACTGACCCGGAAAATTACTCTAAAGAGTATTTATATTTAAAGAAAGAGAGAAAAATAAGCATTATTGGCCTTTTTTTCCTTCCTTTTTCCTTTGAATGAACACAATGCTATTGATTTGTAGCAGTACAGAGAGCACAGTGAGGCCACCTGCTCTGGGAATCAGTACCTTACACCTCCAGTATCACTGCTGATTGCATGTTCCTGCAGAGTGAAAGAAAAGCATTCATAGGAATCCACAGGATAGCTATGCCACAAAAAAAATGCATCAAAGGTTGATGATAGTAGGCCAAAAGACCCAATTATAATATATGATAGGAAACATGAGGTGAAGAGATCATAGCCCATGTATGTACCTGCTCCAGAAGGGAATTTATGGAAAGCTGCAGGAGTCTACGCGGGGTGAGTTGCACCGAAAATTTCAGAGTAGGGCTGCAGGACTGGAGAGGGGGGAAACCCCTCCTTCACACCATATGCCACATCCCAAAGAATGGCCAGAGAAACCTTGACAAACAGGGCAGTCCCCTCTGCTAATCTACCACAGGGAGACAAAATGCAGAAATCCATAAATCCCACATTTACTGTGGCCATCGTACAGCCAAACTCAGGTGGGCAGCAGTTACTCCACGGCATTCCTGTTGCTGGAATGCCAAGGTCTTCATACTTGAAATCATTCATCCCTGGGCATCATGTTAGGCTGATGCTGACCTAAGTGGGTCTTCTCCCTTGTGGATGCTCTGCTCTTCTTTTCACACAAGTTACCACTTATTCATCTGTGTGAACCTTCTGTATCTGTACTTAGACACACGTACATAAACACATATATTTTAAAAGAAGCAGATTTCTAGCAGGGGAAGAAATTACCCTATCCCTACCTGTGAGGTTTTCTCTCATCCTGAAAGGAATTCTTGCCATAAAAGACATAAACTTCCAGTCTATTTTTCTTTCGTTATTTTGAAATATGAGACCATGTGGCTCCAACATCATTAATTTGTGAGTTTAATACAGTCTTGTTTTTTCTGGAAGACTTTGATTAGTCTAACAGACTTTTTCTTTAGTGGCCTACAAAGAAGCTGCCATGAACTCTAAGTCCCTTGCTAACAGAATTTCTTAAAAGGCCATTTCAATATATCTTGATTTTTACGGGTCACCCTCTGAGTGCAGCTGGTTTGAAGAGGAATCCTTCCTATGCATCACACTGGGCTCTGCCACAGATGTTGTGAAGATGTACCCCCAGCCTTGCCTAAGGGCAGCTTTGCAGGCAGATTAAACAATTTTCCATCTCTTTCCCTACTGCCACGGGCTCTAGCTGTCACACGTGGGAATAATGCACTGCATAGGTAATAGCGATTCCAGTTTGCTACTTTAGTGGCAAATTACGGGAAACCCCTTGCTCACGTGTTGTCACATCTCAGAGTCTTACATCCTCTTTGCAGGAAATGTGAAAATAGTTGTCCTTTGTGCCTTTGTAAAACGTTTTTACTGAGTGCTTTTTTCATCTTTTAAGGCTGTATTTGAGTAAACAATTTGTGCTTTTGAGGATCACTGTTGATTTTAGTACAACTATGCCCGCAGTGAAAACTAAGCTCAGGCAGATGCCTAAGCACTTTGCAACCACTGGGTAATTCGAATATTTGGTGTTTTTTAAGAAACTGCCCCTGACTGTTTTGCACACCCTCTATTCAAAGGCTTGCATATTTCAGAAATGATGCTCAGATTGCTGGCTGGGTTTCCTGCCATAGCTACCATAGCACTAATAGTGTCATTTATTCCAAACAAACAACATAATAACAGCCCCATCTTCTCTCTTGATGACATATAATAAGGTATGCATTATGAGCAATCATCTGTTTGTGTGTATTTATACTGTAAGACAAATCACTTGCACAAACACTAACCAGCAATCCCTTTTTTCTCTTTGTAGCTGCTGCCTCAGGTATTATTTGCTCTCCTCTACAGAGGATCTGAGTCTGCTGAGTTGGTTGGTTGATGTGAGCAGTAGTGGTTTGCACTTTTAATGTTGCAGATACCTGTATCCCAAATAGTGTTCTTTGGGTTTTCTGTGAGCAGGTGTGCATTTTTTGCCAGGTATGAATAAACAGTTCACGTAAATTATGCAACCAAACCCCAGATTGGTGCTGCCCATTGTTCACAGTGTGTGACTGATCTCCTAAACAGAATGGTTTTATTTTATTTATCCTCCTTACCTGAATGACAGCCTTGTCAGCTTTATGTGCAGCCTAAAACTGGGGTTTGTCTGCAAAGAACAATGATGAGTAAGGTCATCACCAACAGGATTTCCTGGAGAGAGAGTAGCAGAGAATGCAGTTCGTTGTAGGGGACAGGGGGTCTTTTCCCTCTCCCCCACGATCCCCTGAACACAGAGAATGAAGCCCAGCACCAGAAGGATTCCTGCCTTCTGCCGTTGACAAGTTTCCCTTCTGTTCCTTTTACTGATCTTGAGACACTCGTAACTTCAACAGCTGCAGCAGTGGTTTGCTTCAGCTGGAAGACAAAAAAAAAGTCATTGTAAATGGACATATTTTCATTAAATGTTAAAAAAAAAAGACTGTCACCTTTGTTCCTGCGAATGGGAAAGTTAGAATGAAAGCCAAGTCATTGCCCAAGTCTCTGGAAGCCCCCTCATACAAGTGTTATTTAATTCTGTTTAAAACTTAATCTCTAAAAAACTTAATATTTTCAAAACCTAATCTCGCAAAAACAGTTTAGAGATTCCTATCTTCCTACCTCTCTTCATTCCTTTCCTCAGCCACGCATTCCCCAAGCCTTCCACAGTGCCATGGCCTGCTTGTGCCCTCCCTTAATCAGATCCGTATCTTCCATTTCTTGAATCGAAACAAAGCCAATAACCTATCATACTCCAGGAAGCCAAAACCCTCTTCTGATGCAGAAACATTCATTTTTAAGCAATCCATTAAAAAAGCTAAGTCATCCAAGTTGTTCCAAAGTTAGATAGCAGATTGGATCATAAAAAATTATTACCCTCAGCTGCACTATCTGCTGGGTGAGGTCACTACTGTATTATGGTTTCTTAATAACCTTTTTTTTCCCTGTGTAAGGCCAACAAATCTGCAACATTTTTCCCTGAACTGCTTAGTGGCATGAAATCTCTTCTGACTAAATGGATTTGTTGGTAATAGATGTTCTTCTTTTTCTGAAGATTTTCTTTCTTTCTAGACAACTGATTTTTAGATTGTGGGGAATGGCAAATATATAGCTGGCAGCCCAAAAAGAGCATGAGGAAAACCAAACCAAATCTTAAAAGTGTGAGACATCTCCCATGTTGTTAAATCCACTAGAATGTAATTAGGCAAGTGAATTGTGTAGTCAGATGAGTGAATTGTGTATTGCCATATAACTACGTCATAGGGGGTGACTGCTTCTCTTCCATTCTTCAAGATATTTCTACATATATCTTATAAAGCATTATTTTTAAAGAAAAAAGATAATGCAAAGTCTTTGAAACATCCCTTGCAATGGCTGTGTGTCTCACATGATGTGAAGGAATCCCTGTCTCAGCTGGGGCATTTTGTTGCTGCTGAAAATCAAATAATAAAGAGGGACATATTCCCATGTGAGCTGGTGGTTCAGCACTACTAAACAAATCCAGTTCCCGCTGCACCCTCCCAAGCACCTACTGTCAGTCCTCATGTACTTTTATTTTCTTTTTCTCCAGTCAGTTTAGAGCTCCTGGAGCAAAAGAGAGCTGGATTTCTTCCATAAAAAAAAACTTGACGAAACAGGAGGCAAAGCTTCTCATTAAACCAAAAAATCTTAAATCACTAAGGCATTTTTTAAAATGGAAAAGGTTAGATGAAAAATCTATCTTATTTTGAAAGGCTTTTGTTTGTCTCAAATGGGCAGGTAATCTGTCAGGTATGGTTCAGTTGTTACTTAGAAGGAAGTGGAATCCTTTTTTATATTCCTCGGATTAATTTTTGAGATTATTTTTTGACTCTGCACCCAACATTAAAATCTCTTATTTTACCTCAGGCCCATTTGAATCTATTTGCAACCATCATAATTTCAAAAGAACAAGATATCCAGGAACAGGTGTCATCCAGTTTGCAATCTGATTATTTATCCAAGGTTTCATTCCAAAGATGTGCATAGCTACCTTGTGATTAAAATCCAATAGATGATCACACTATCACTGAGTTACATCTGTGTTACAAATTTTACTTCCTACAGCTGACCTCAGCCTGGGAAAATAGCATTTTTGCACCATTTCCAAAAAAATGACAGCGGGGAGTCTTTTGGCATAGCTGTCTTTACCCTGACATTCCTGGTCAGTGCCAGCACAAGGGATGTAAATGGGACAGGGGACACTGCAGTAGTGCCCACTTGATTGACCAGGAGAACTCCTGAGCTCTAAACTACACCAGAGCCTGAGCCCTGTATTTGCCATCCCACAGATTAAGGAAGCAAAGAAATATGTGCTCTGGACTAGCAGGAGATGCACTCTGGTGTGTTGACAACAATAAACTGGCCATTTATATTCTGCACTTCTGTGACTGTAAGTGGGTATTAACTGTGTACAGACCATGTCAAATAGGGTTTTCTCCAAGGTGTGGAAGGCTTCTTCACTTCTACAGTGTCCAGCTCCTGTTAACAAGGGCTGTTAACATCTGTTGGTGGTTTAATTTTAATCACTGTACTTCCCATTTGGTCAAGACAACAGTGTCCCGTTGCTGAAGCTGTGTCATATTTCTGGGGAACTTTTTAGCTGTCTTTATTTCAGTCACCTTCACCCCCTCTATTCTTCACTGAGTTAAAAGGTTTCATTAAATTTCTTTCCCTAATTAGTAGTGTCAGAGGGCCAGTAGCCCATGATGGATAGGCACTGACTTCTAATTCACAGGGAAGGGTGACACCAGGAGATGCAGGGCTGATGCTACAGATGCAAACTTCAGCCTCAGATATCTGTTCCTGACTGTTGTTTGACACAGGAGTACTTTTGTTTTTAAAACTCATCGGTAATCTAGGAAGAAGCTCCTAGTGAATTTTTCTCTTGTCCACTTTCTGCTTCACCATGGCTTGAAATGTCTTGACTTCTAAATTATTTTTCAGAGAGATCTCACAGAATGATGCCTTGGAGGTCATAGAAGCAAATGTGTTTTCCAACCTTCCCAAACTACATGAAATGTAAGTAATGAGCAATCTAAATGCAAAGGAGACAATTATAAAGATTCATTACAGGCAGGTATCAAAGGTTTTGCAGTTTGGTTCAGGTAAGAACTGAAGAATTTGTAGCCATATAGGAACATCTGAAATCTCCCTTTGTCTTTTTCATCTTCCTATCTAACTGTCCCTTTCTTTACCTCGTCAGCCTAAAACTTATCTTCGGATCACTGCCAGTATCAGAAGGTGGTGGGGTCTGCCAGTCTGTGATAGGCTGCTCCCTGAAATCACGCAGATCTTCTGCCGCCAAAAAGAAAATCTCAGTGTATTGTTCCACTGCGTCATGGGACAAACACAATTTTAAGATCAATATATTGATATATTTTTCTCTGACGTCTCATTTCCTCTTTGCAGAAGAATTGAGAAAGCCAACAACCTCGTGTACATCGATAAGGATGCCTTCCAACACCTCCCGAGCCTCAGATATTTGTAAGATCTTTTGCTCTTTACAAGTCCTAGACTCACTTTGAATTACACGCCTGTGTTTCTGTCCAGCTGCTGCTGAGCACTTTTGGTGATAAGACAGGATAATGCCCTCTCCTCACTACCAGTTGCACATTGTCAATCCACGTTTTCACGCCTGCACAGTCCTCAGAAAAGCTGAAGATGAAAGTTCCTGTGGAGCAGTCCCACACACAAGTTCCTTGAGCCTTTCTAAGCAATAGGTTGAAACCAAGTGATGAGAAGAGGAGCTGGACCTATTTTGTGTCTATAGAAACAGGCTTAGGTTGAAATTCCTTCTGAGCACTTCGGGACAAAAAAATATCTCTCATCTGTCTTTGCTGTGAGTCAGCCTTCTATTATACACCATAAATATGGTGTTAAGCGTTCAAATTCTTTTTTTCTTTAGCAAAAGCAGTGCTATAGCAATTGTTTTCATTAGTGCTTGGTGTGAGACAAGCACTAGGGAATTAGATCCCCAAAATACAAACATACTGATGTATGATGGTACAGCTCTATTTCATCAGCCAGCCGCATCAAGAATGTCATTCGCACAACTGTGGTTGCCACATCTGCTTCCATGGGGTTGCCATCAAAATTCAGTGGTAATTGAATGCTTCCTTAAAATAAACTACTCCAATTTATTTTCATATATCTCTTTTAGCCCACAATTTTAACGTGACTCGTAATCTCTCCTCTCCAGTAAAACCCCAGTGAAGTCCAATGGACTCCATTTAACTGCAGCTGTGTTTAATGGTCATAGCTTAAACAGCTTCAATGGTGCTCTTTGGTGAGCAATGGGACATTCATCCAGCAGAACACCAACTTAACTTTTGTTTGTCCATCCACCTGAGCACACATACCCTGTTTTGTTTTCCTAACTTACACAAGAAACCTTACTTATACAAGAAGCCTTGTTTTCCTTACTCATCCAAGAAGCCTGGTCATGATTTCTACATTTCAGTACATAAAAGTAAGTGTTTAATTGTCTGGTTAGATATTTCTTGAAGACAGTATGAAATCAGGTCAGTGGTCTAATAAGTGTAGCTCCCAGTAAGCTAAGGAGTGTTTAAAGTCTCTGAAAATCACTAGCATCTGACAGGTTCTTGGCTCAAAAATGCCAGGAGGCATTGCTTTGAATTTGTACTTTAAGACTTGAGATTTTAGATTTGGACTTTAGGAGATAAGTTATATTTAGCACTACAGAAGCCATTATAGTTTAAATCCTCATTGAACTGGAACATGAGGATAGATTTGGAGTAGGATTGTCGCTCTTCCCAGTATTTTGACTGACTCCTACTTTGTCAAATTCATCAGGAACTTTGATAAACTTTAAATTTTATATGTGCATAACTGAAATAAAGATTTTTCTCTTGGCAGTAAGAAAATAAAACTTTAAGTTTGCATTGTAATGAGGCCTTTTTCTTCCCATTTCAAGCCTGAGTCATTCAGGAGTGACTGCTGTGTTTGAGTAGCTCTGGCTACCTGAAAACAAAACCACGGCATTTGTTTATCTCATGTAAAATCCCCAAAACAAGCTGCTACGGGTAGTAGCTTGTCAGATGTACAGATAGGTAGAAAGAATGAGATCACATTTATCTCCTACAAAATTGAAGAAGAAGAAAAGTGAACAGACTAATGAACACACTAATTTTAGTGATGGTTTAAATATGAGACACAGAAACCGTAGGTAAAGGTAAATTCCTGCTTTAAACATCTGAAGGAGTGAAAGTTTTTCTCTTGGCATTAGTGGATGTTGCTTCTTTTGAACATTTGTCATTCCACACTCCCATACGTGTTGACTCAAACACTCAGCGATTCCACCTGTGTAAAAATTCAGCTGCAGCAGCCATACTGTGACTTACAGAAGCAACAGATTAAAAATATAGAGGATTGCTTGTCTACCTAACCGTTCCCCACTCCTCTTTAGCTGCTTTTGCGTGCTGGCTGATATCAGAGGAAAATGTATTTTGGGGGTTTTTTAAGGTTTTTTTCTCTGGTGGGCATACAGGGCTGGAAGAGACTCTCCAGCTACCATATTCTATTTCTTCCCAGATCCACTTCATGTATCCCATTAATTAAATGCTTTATTGATATTCTTGGTGCTCTTCACTGTTCTCTGCTTTCCTCTTTTTTCCATGAGAGGCTTTTGCAGAAACTCAACAATTTGGTGACTAGAATATTTGGTGACTAGGATATACCTTCATGTTCTCTCTGGGCACATTTCTATAGGAAAGACTTCCATTTTCTCCATCCCCTGCTTCACTCACTGGTGCTTGCCCTTTTAGAAACTGAAAAGGCAGAAAGCTTTACTGTTTGAAAGGATAGGATAGTTAATTTAATGAGAAAGCAGAAACCTTGATGGAAGGCTATAAAACAGCATCTGGTAAAGGTAACCCAGTCCTCATATTCACCTTCCTATGACGTGCAAGGAAAGGTCAATAATGAAAATATAAGGCAAGGTGCTGAGGAGGTTAATGGATTGATGGTTTTTCAGTTCAGTTTGTGGGGATTTTTTGTGGTAGTTGTTTGGGGGTTTTTTATACAATACAGAAGTAAAAGGTGGTAAATATGTCAGACTACAGTTTAAAATGATTCAGAAAAGGGTTAAGCAACTGTGTGGATAGAAAAGGTATCAACAGCTATTGCAGAAATGATAAAAGTTTTAAGGCCATGAAATGAAATTTATAAACCTGTAAAACCCAGAAACTTGTAAACCCGTAGATCGCTGCCTAATTTTCACATTAATTGCTGTAAGTTAGGAAGGAATAGCACATGGTTCCATCAATACCTTGTCATGTAACAGATTAGGAGATTCTGTCTGACTGTGTAAGGGGGTACAGCGAGACCGAGCTGCAACCACCATGACAAAGCACAGGGACATTCCTGGATCATTGTGGTTCCTCTGAAGCTCCAGCTCTGGGGACAGTCTGGCAGGGTGCAAGACACATGGTCTGACTCCTTACACGTTTCTGTGGCTGTGACAGAACTGTTAAAACACAATTCAGAAAACCTCACAGAAATATATATATTTACTGACAGTTTTCATTTGGAAAACACGGAGAGAAAAAATTAATCAGTCTCAACGTCTGAGATTGAGCCCAGGTACTACAGCTCGTTAGTTTAATGACCTTTGCAACACATTGCTTGCACTGCCTTCTCTGTGCTTCTGCAAAAGTAGTTGTACAGCCACTAGGTCTTATTTACGGGCAGGCAAGAAGCTCTGGCTAGCCTTGTCAGTCCTCTCATCAGCTTCACGGGCTCATTACAGCCACCAGCTGCTGAACATTAATATGCTTTTATCTCTGTCAGCTTGGGTAAAAATACATTTCCTGCTCACCCCACTCCCTTTGCCTCCTGCATCATCATTACCAGTGTGGCAAAAACACGAAGGAGAGGGAAATGCTGAAAAAAATGTAATACTGGATAAACTAAACTTTCTAGAAACAGGCAACCTTAACTTTCTCACCAGTCTTTTAGAAGCAGTGAAGAGAATTGCTAATTGGTCTTCTTGGGTATATGCCAGAGAGACAGACTGCTTCAAAATGGTAACTTACTGACCTTTTCATGGGTACAAGATTATTTATCTGGCTCTCATTAGGGAGACCTGTGGCATAGTCTGTTTAATAATGTAGTGATGGCTTTTCAAACCCATTTTCTTTCCGAAATTAGTTCTCATATATAATCTGTGTCCTTTGGTTCATTTTTAGAGGGGTGTCAATGGCCTGTCCTAAGCAATCTCATCTTACAATAGAAAGATTTAAATGTAACACTCCTTTCAGGTCAATTTTGAGGGTGTACAGCTGAATTGTTGGAGGGGAGGGGAAATGTAGCTCCCAAAACCATGTGTTTTGTCTGCAAAAGGGGCAGAGCCCAACTCCAAAGTCTTGCAGCTTCTTGTACCAGCCTGGTGCTTCCTAAACCCAAATCTGCATTAGCTGCAGATGCAGCCAAGTCCACAGAATTCCTGACCCTTTGCTTGGAGTTGACTCCTCAATAAAAAGGAGTAATGCTCCACTCCTTCGTTTGGCACGGCGGCCTCACAGTTAAAGACCTTTCCCCAGAAGTGGGTGTTGCAGATTTAAGGAGCCTGGGATACATGAATCAGAGGAATGCCTCCCTGGAATCAGGCTCACATGCAGCATAAAGTAACCAGTGTGATTAAGGGACACAAAGATAATGCTTCCTGAGTGATGCTGTATTTATCTCTGCCTACCTTGAGTTTGCAATTTAGCAAATACCCGGAGTAAATTGATGAGGTAAACTGTGTTCCCAGATTTGTCAGAACAGCTCCCACAGTTTGGCATAAAAAAGAGCAGACGTGTTGCTATATCTGGAGATAAGCAGCCAGAATCTTCCAGGAATTAGTTTCTGAAAGGTTTGTTGTTTTTTTTTTTCTCTGCTGATCATGGTGCTATGTTTTCCTAAGTGCTGACTCCAGTAAGCCTTTTCAGAAAGACAATTAATGCTTTGGAAAGCAGCCATCAGCCATCTGAAAAAAAACAGGTTCTCACTGAGCTGTTTATGCCTGGCAAGGGGGGATTCAGTTATAACACAGATTAAAGAGGACACTTGTTTAAAGTGAGGCTACTAAGGATGTATACATTGTATGGTAAATATATTGACAAAGCTGTCCTGCAGGAAAGATATTCAGTAAATTGGATTATCTACATTCTAAAAAGATTATCCACTTAAAGGCCTCTGGAGATTTGCTGGTTGAATAAAAAGAGAGGGAAGATCTAGGCTGCAGTCTAGCTAAATATTTTTTCAGTTCTTTTTCTGCATTTAATTAAAAGAACATCCTCTCCTGCTCCTAATCACCATTCTGTGCCTCTGTGCAATCAGTGCCTAGTGCCACCTGTAGATTTACTTCAATATGCAATGATTTGTCAGAGATGCTTTCCTCTTCATCTCATGCTGCTCGGTTGACACCAGTGAAAATTGAGCCCTGAACACTTTGGAATTAACTGGAAAGATCAGAACTAACCCAAGGCACTGAGGATGTTTTTTCTCACATGTATGGTGAAAGCCCTGCTAACCAGTGTGGAATTTGATATGCTGGGAGTAAGTTGCCATTGGGAGCAGTGTTTGAATAGCATATGTTAAGAGTCCTGTCACCTTTCAGTGCTGGGCCATGGGGACTGAGATTTTCTCGGGGAAGGACTGTAGAAAGGAAAGCTTCTTGTGTCTTGTCTGTCCTGCAAGAGCCGCACACTACTTGGCAGTAATTTCCTCCTTCATTTTCCCACAAAAGGGAATGTATGCCATAATTTGTATTTAAAAGGGGCTTGTAAAAAGGATTGCAGGAATTTTTAGCATATGACTCATTTAAAATTAAAGACAGCTTTCAACTAAAACCCTGTGTATCTCCAGTAATTTAGAGAGTGTATTTTAAAATATTGTAAGGGGGAGTTACAGGTTCTTCTCCTATTACATCTAATTTTTTTCGGCAAACTCCTTCTACAAAGTGTAAGTGCAGAAGTATTTAAAGTAACCAGGGCCTTGTGTAATCCACCTGCTTCATTAATCATGCTTTCTATTTGACTATATGTAATTGTTTTTCAAAGGCATTTTTGTAGAGCTTTCTTGGTCACATGTGACAGCTGTTATTTTTAAGTTAATGCAATGTCAGACCACTCTGACTCCCGAGACGAAACAGTCATGACATTTTGGCAACTTTCCCAAACTGGCTTCTTGAATATTCTGTAATACTACTTTAATTTTTCCCTGCATATAAAGTATTGCTTTCTGTTATAGGATGAGACAGATCAAAGTTGACTTTTCAGCATCTGAGGATACCCAGATACCATCTCAGGGAGCTCAGAGAAGTATTTATGCAAGTGAATGACTATTTCATGGACTTAAGTGTCACCCTGAGTTCCCAAATGTAGGATTTGGTTGTCACATGGAGGCATTCAGTTTCAGTTCAAATTATGAAACCTGAAAGACTACAACTCTCCTGAAATAATCTAGGTTCATAAAAAAACATCATATGAACAATGTTACCTTTTTCCAGTCTCAACCAGTCCTTTGATCACAATTCAACTATTCAGGAATGATTCTGTTAAGAAAAAAAAAAAGTCATGTCTAGTAATGAAAGAATATTGTTCTGCCTAAGTGCCAAGATAAAAAATACCTTCCATATACTATTAATATGTTCCTTAAGAAACCAATATTCTCAGTGAAAGGTTACCTTCTCGTATATTAAAAATAAGATAAAATCAAACTTTCAAGAACCCAAATTTTCTCTTTGTTTGGCGGGGTAAACACAAGAATTTTTTGTGTCTGGAAAAAACACCCAAATGGTCAGAACTCAGCCCAGTCCAGCTGCTCCCTCCTTCACTCAGCCCTTCTTCCAGCCATCGGCTGCCACCAGTCATCTCCTGCTGCATGACAATGTCACATTTGTCCTCTGCTTGCTGCCTCAGGATAAAAAAGTTTGACTAAATCAGACATGGTCCATCTCTGTGGATACCTGTGACCATGTGTCCTCACTGGCTGTGAGCACAGGGTTGTCCTTCAGCGTCAGCAGTTCTGGGATGGTGTTTATGGACAGGAACCACAGTACAGGGGCCAGTGATGCTCAGTGCAGTGGGAGGGTGGAGGTAGTTAAGTACAGAGGCTCAGGTCCATTTCCAGTTGCACAAACTGCTGAAGTGTTCCCATGTTTAGCTCCTCACTATCAAAGGTGCTGGGGAATAAAATGTCCTAATTCTCTCCTGATTTCACCAATTAATGTTAATTTCCTGTGGAATTAATGTATCCTCTGTTAGAGTTGTAGTGAGTTGATACTTTTGTCTTAAAGCAGCTACTGTGGAAATAATTATCCCATATGAGTGCAGGTGATTTCTTAGAATATGGTTAGGAAATTAATACGGACAGTTTCCTGAGATCTTCAGGAGGGACTGTGTAACTATCCAAGGCAGGATTTCTCCCTTTTACCTCTATGGAGGAGAATTCAGCTTGTGCTGTAGAGAAAATCCTTTCTAAATTGCAGTGTCAAGTTTCCTACCGGCAAACCCCACTTTTGTGGCTGAACTCTGCCTTTTGTGGCGACCATTTTAAGTCCAATGTTCTTTTTTCTTTGTTAATTACTGCCTTCTTTCCTGGGGCAGAGCGAATAATCTCCATCTTCTCTTCCCCTTAGGTTAATATCAAACACTGGCCTTCGGTTTTTACCTGCTGTCCACAAGGTTCACTCTTTCCAGAAAGTTTTGCTGTAAGTTTGAACGCTCGCTTTTCACTTTTTAAAAAGCTCCCTTTGAATGCTCTTCTGCTCCAGCAAAACCTTTCAAGACATGATTCGCCTTGCGTTCATTTATTAGCTCCACGGCGGCGTTTTGGGTTGCAATTTTGCAGGCGTTGATGGCGATGTGGCTCAAAAGGTCTCAGTTCTCTCCAGGTCTCCCTTCTACAAAGCATTGGAGCTTGCACTTTGCAGACCACTCTTCTTTAACTACGCTGTGAGCACATGTCTGGGTGGCCCAGGGGACACATAACAGCCTTTTACTCCTCTTTCACAAGCTGAAATCCAAACCAGGATGGCGGCAGTGGAAATTTGTTGCCACCTGGTGACAATTTTCTGGCCTGCATGGGAAGAGTCGCTGATCTCAGAGCTGTGCTCCATGAGAGGAGGCCACAGAGGAAAGAAGAAAAAAGGAAAAAAAAAACCCCAGGGATTATCTACCATACTCTTTTTTGTTTTCCCTTGGCAGTATAACTATCCAGAGAATGAAAATATTTTCAAATGGAAAATTCCAGTGCCAACAGGGAAAAAGTATTTTGCAAAATTTTGAGTGAAAACAGGCTATTTTTTTCTTAAAGCACTTCTTCTGTGAAAAAAAATGCATATCAGATAGACTTGATTTTTTTTTCACTGAAAAAAATTTTTACATAAGTTTTTCAAACAGTTCTTAGAATGAAAGCATTCTTTTGGACAAGATTTATTGTCAATTCACACACAAAGTTCTGCGTCTTCAGATCTTCGATTAGAAGATTTCAACCTGCAGAAACCTTAATCCCACAGTTGCCTTAGTAATAGCCATTAATATAAATAAAAATGCATATAAAGCATAGAAGGGGATGCCTGAATGTAGTATACTGATATATGAGACAAGAAATCAATTGACATATGTAATTCTGAGAACTTCACTTCAGAGCTTGTCAAAACCATCATGGAAATGCAATAGATATGGCACTACACAGCTTTCTGCCTGTATAGCTTTGTGTTTATCACCAGTCTTAACTAGATTGGAATTACTCTGTCCTGTTGAGCAAGAGGAGCAAGAGGTTTTAATTTTTCAGGTGTAACTCCTCGCTTTCCTGTAAGAATAAGTAGGCCTTGACTCTGCTTGGGTCCCAAACTAGACCTTGGTTCAAACCCTAGTCCCAACAGAGATCCATAAGAAAATTCCCATGGGTTCAGTTGTGCCAATATTTAAGACCCCAAAATGAGTCTTGATGTTTATAAAGGGCTCATGCCCTCCCTATTCCTGCCTGTGCTGACCTCAGTTTGCAGAATGAAGCCTCTGTGTAAGAGTCACTTAGTGCAGACTTGTGGCTGTATTGAGCTGTCAGCACGGATAATTTTGGAACCGCGCTTAATTTCAAGCTTTGCAAATATTTAATTTTGTTCTGTGCTTTCCAACAGAAACAGCATGGAAACAGCCATATCCCCAGTCTAAATTATGAGTAACACTATTTAACTTCTTTGAGGCCTATTTTGGGCCAACAACAGAATGTTCCTTTCACGAGTTTCCTCACAACTGAGGAAAGACGGAAATTCCTACTTAGTTCAACAAACTGCACTGACAGGGGTCCCGTGTTTAAGTTCTTAAGCACATACAAAGCTTATAAGCAACCCTGTTGACATCCGCAGGGGAATGATTCATGGGCTGGTAGGTACCCTGCTGAATCAGGCCAAAAAGGCTAATGGCTTTCCTCCTTCTCGTTGGGAGACGGGGAGAAGGGGTGGACTCACAGCACCTCCAGTTGCATTTTCTGGGGAGTATGTTTGCTGGAGGAGCTATTTCATCCACCTCAGGGTTATAGTCCTGAGCTTTTATGCATTTTAATGACTTCAGCCTATTTGGGAGGAAACTATGGGGGTGTTGGAAATGTTTTCCTCCAGTCTTTTTCATCAGGAAGGTTTGTGATCTGCGGGAAAAAAATGTCTTGGAAACTTACTTTATTACCCTCTGTCTGTAGCACTTCCTCAGATCTAATATAAGGGAAAATACTGTGTTTGAAGCAGCATATTGTATTGAAAGGCTCACAGAAGTACAAAAAAGTGTCGTTTCTATTGTATTTTATTTTTCAGAGATATTCAAGACAATATCAATATACGTACAATTGAAAGAAATTCATTCATGGGCCTGAGCTCTGAAAGTGTGATTCTGTGAGTAGACATAGCAAATTCGTTATTCTCCTTGTTAGCTCATTTCTTTTCCAGAACAGGGTCAAGGATACCGGGAGTTGGGCACTATTTCATACGCTTCCAAATTCAATTTGAGATTTTACATTTCCCCTTGCCCCTGAGATCTCTGTATTCTCTTTCCCTGCCACGAAAAAAATGGATGCTTTTGGGGTTGTTTTTTTCGTTGTGTTCTAGTCCTGCTCTTTATTTTAGAAGCACATCAGAGAGCAAATTTAGTAATTACCGATGCCAAGGTTAAACACCTACTGCAACAGTTCCCTGTGATCCAAATTGTGTTCAAAAGGATGGCGTGAATCATAAATATTTACAGTCAGACACATCACTCAAAGACATTTATTACTTGGGCAGAATGTATGTAGATGTTGTGGAAATGAGGTTTATTTGTACACAGTGTTAACGCATCGATACAGGTGGGTTCAAAATGCAGTTTTGAGCTGCACGGTTAGGTGACTCTACATTTGATTTGAACAGTCATGTATTTTAATGAGCTAGCTGGCTTCTTTGATCCTTTCTGTCTGTATATCAAAACATACTGTTTGCTTGCTAACAAGCTGCCTTTGTTTCACCTAGCCAGTGGCCAGACTGGAAAAATTTCCCACCGTGGGTGTGTGGTTCACCCAGCACACTGAGAGAGACAAACGAGGTTTGCATTGATTGATTGGGCTCACGTCGATTTTGGGGGGAGCAAGGTCAGACCATCAATGATGAAGAGAGGCCAGTAACAAGTCATTTAGCTTTATCTCTCCTTTTCCCCTATCAGATATGCACAACCTCTGTCTGCTTCAGGTTCTGAAGTTTTAAACACACATGCACACATACACACAGAGTTTTCTCCAATATATATTCAAGTAATTATATCACAAGCGCACTGATTTATCTTTTCTCCTGTCATGATAATATTTGCTGCTCAGGTAGAGCTTTGCATTTTCAAAGCACTGTGCAACAAATACTGTTTGTTTCCATAATACAACTAAGGAGTGAGGTAAATATCCCAGATTTTTGCTGTTTTGGCCTCTCTATGTCATTTGAGCAGCATGAAATTGGCTTCCCCCTCTCTCACTAGGATGTTTCATTGCTTATATGAGGAAAAAATTCTTTATTGTGACAGGGGTGAGGCAGTGGAACAGGTTGCCCAGAGAATTTGTGGATGCCCCCTACCTGGAAGGCCAGGTTGGATGGAGCCTTGGGCAAGCTGGTCAAGTGGAAGGTGTTGCTGTCCATGACAGGGGGTTTGGAACTGGGTGGCCTTTAAGGTCCCCTTCAGCCCAAACCTTTCTATGATTCTATGCTATGATTACTTCCTGGGTATTGAAGGATACCTCTCTGGGGCCTTGAGGGTGCTGGTTTGCTAGCAAAATTGTCCTGGTGGGGGAATCATGTCCACTTCCAGTTGCCCACCAGTGTGTGCAGGAGCAGCAAGAGCTATGTGAGCAGACCTGGCCACCATCACCCTGGTCAGACCATGTCCCAACTTTGCTGCAGTTCTCCCTTGGGCCAGAAGCCCCGCCTGTGCCTTTTGAGAATCCCTGCTTAGGCTTTCCATGTGCTGTGATGAACTTAGCTCATTTTAGACACAAATTTGCTGGTTTTCTATACAAAACTGAAGTCACAGCAATGGAATAGAAAGTTATGGCTACAGCAATATCATTTAGTGAAACCAGGCATATCAAGATGACCAAAATCACCCAGGACTCACTGAACCCCCACATTCTGGGGAGAAACCATTTTAACAGGTTTAGCTGTGGAAGGCTCCAAGCATATTTAAGACAGTAATTTGGACTGCATTTGATCTTATGCTATGCATGCAATCTGCACAGGTGGGAACTGAGGATACACTTGGTAATGAAGTGCTAGAAATTTATGGAATAAATTCACCTTTCTTCCAGGTCTGCATGCCACTTAGGTCTTCCAGGTCCTGTCCTGAAATAGGGTGTAAACGGTATGCCCGTGACAGTGACCTTTGGTACTGGGTGAATTTTAAAGTGTGTTTTAGAAATCTGCTCTAGCCACGAAATGGTGAGGAAAAGCCCCCGTGTCCAAGCTGTGGATTTCCACCTCCACTGTCACCTGCTGTTAATGTAAGAGTTAGTGGAGTTAGTAAGGATGCTGGTTGAAGTGGGGGCAGAATTTGTCTCAACAGAAGCTTCTCTATATGTAATATAAGGAGGTCTTGGGATTTAGGTAATTTTCTTCTGCTCTTTTTACTACTCAAATGCTATTAGCTAGGTGACAGGAGTATATAGTCCACACTGTATGGCAACAGTGGCTCTGTTTTACAACCTTAGTATCTCATTGCATTAGCATCATGTTCAGTGAGAGAATGCAGGAAGTGCTGGTAGTGTGATTAAAAATGTATCTATCAGCCTGCCAGCTACAAATTTATAAGATCAATGTAATATAATAAATGTTTTAAATGTTGTAAGCAGGGACCTGTCTCTCCTTTGTGCCTGCTCATTCATGTCTAATAGTGCTGGCAAGTGAAGGGGACGGTGACAGTTCTCCTGATCCAGCCTGACAGACATTATAGACACAGAGCTCTGCACATCTGCCTGTCATGGTCAAAAGAGCAATCCTTTTGGCCAGACCCATGAGTGATTTCCGTGCTGACCTTAGCTCACCACCTCAGACCTCAGATAAGTGGGTCACTTGCATGCCCAGCTTTCAAAGTGAATTAGAAAAAAGAGTCCAGGTTTGCTGACAGTTTAATTAAATCAGGCCATTTTTGCCATCAATCAGACCTGTCACTGCCTGTTGGAGAGGGCGTGAGCTGCAAAGTGACGTTTAAGGCGAGATGAAAGACTGCGCCGTAAAGATGATAAATATAACTGACCCAGATGTAAATTTTTAGGACCGTGAAGGGACAGAGGGAAGGACGTTAAACATTAATTAGGTAATGCACCAGAGTAAAAATTTGGCAGAGAGCCCCAGGAGCTTCAGTTGCCGGGTTCACTACCTGTGTCTCCTCCTGGGGAAAGAGCTGGGGGGGCTGAGACCGGGCAGCAGAGCAGACGAGGAGTGTAATTTGTCAAGGCAGCAGAGTGGGAGGAATCACCTGCTTCCCGGGCAGTTTGGCAGCACGGCTGCCCTGCTCCTGCCCTCCTGCCTGGCTCAGTGGCTGTCAGCCTCCCTCCTCTACCTGCCCACCTGAGGATATGAGCCCATGGCACACAGCAGCCTTTTTTCTCTCATAACTGGCAAAGATGAAGCCATGGCCCTGCGTTTCAAAAGCACCTTGCTAAGACTGAAACTGAGGCACTGACTGCACCAACAGGAAAGCCCCTGGTCTCACTGGATCCTCTGCTGCCTTCCCAGTGGAGCCATGAGCAGCACCAGCATTCTCACCAGCTATGCCCTTACTTCAGGAACCTACTCCAGCTGTCATCTCTGATGGTAGCACTCATCTGCCCTATTCATGTCTGCGCTCCCCAAAGCCTTCCTCCAACTGTTGGGATCTTACAGGCTAGGATTCATAGAAATTTCACCATTTCAGTGTCCATTGAACAATATTATTTGTTTGAGATCCATTTCGATGCTTTGAATTGCATGCATTTTAGTCTTGAAACATGAATAAGAACACAACTCTCTTTTTCTTTTCTCTGTTGCAGATGGCTGAATAAAAATGGAATTCAGGACATTGAGAATCATGCGTTTAATGGAACATACCTGGATGAGCTGTAACTATTTCTGTTGCTTGCAATTCTGAAAAGGGATCATTAGAAGATAGTAACAGCTACTAGATTTTTTCTTAATCTCAGATTGTTTCAGCATAAATATTGTGTTTTTCAGAAATCTAAGTGATAATCACAACCTAGAAGAATTGCCAAATGAGGTCTTCCACGGAGCCAATGGACCCGTTGTTTTGTAAGTAATATTTGGATAACCTTTTTCTCATTACTGACTCCCTAGAAAAGATCAGAGAACACAAGAATGCCAGTCTGGATTTCAACATCCCTCACACCTTGGAGTTCAAGACCAGAGGTCTAGTTATGAATTAAAAAAAAAAAAAAAAGCCACAGCTGAAATTTCAGTCCAGAACCTTATTTTCACTTCATCCTCAAGTTTTTGGGAGTATTGAGAGTGAGAGATTTAGATCCAGATTCCTGTCCGTGGTTTATTAAACTGTGTAAGAGAATAGCAGTTATGCTTTTTTTCTCTAGAGAAAAATGCTTTTGGTTTTCTGTTTGAGGAAAATCAAGCCTAGGTGAGTGGTTCTCAGTGCTTAAATCTGAATTACTTGCCACCCAAGATCTGCCCCTGCGTCTGTGCAGCTTAATTCTGAAGAAAAATTCCTACAGGGATGGGGATTGGGATGTCCCCTATCCAGTAGGGATGGGTATGAGATGCATCCCACACGGTTATGGCAGGGTGTCTTTGGTGGGTGATGAACTGGAAATCAAGGTCTCAGCAGCAGAGAATTCAGCAGTAGGATGCTCATGGATCTCAGTCACCATTGCCTCAAGCCACAGTTTGCCATGGGGTCTGGCAATGCATGTGAGTGTGCTTCTTGTGTTTCTGAGCACAAGCCACCACACATAAAAGCTGCAAGAAAGACGTGGGATTCTTGGTTTGTCTCACCAATTCATCAGAACATTTCTCTCTTCCTGTCTACCCTGGTTGTCCAGAGAGGGCTAAAAGTCACCCAGAAAAAGTGAAAGGGGTCGCTGGAGCTGCTGGAAGATTTTACACAGATGCTAGAGTGGTTATAAATCTGAAAAAGAGGGAGAAAAATGTCTGATTAACCTTGAGTCCAGTCCAGAGCTGTTCTGAAGGCCTCTCTTTCCACATTGTGATGGTCAGTGCACCCATGACATAAAGGTCTGGGTTACTGCTTTCTGCTCCACTTTCATCGTTTCCTCAAAGCACCTTCTTTATTTGGAAAAGACTGCCAGTGGAGCATCTTTTCATCAGTAATGCCATAGGCATTTCTTTGGGAAATCATTGTTTCCTGCAGCGAAAAGTAAATGCATCTTCTTTGCAAGCTATAGTGGATACAATCATATTCTGGAGGTTTATCAAATTGATTTGCCTGTAGTTGAGATTCATTTGATAGTTCAATTTCTAACACTGAGTTATTTGTGTAAAAAGTTTTCTGTTCCATTACCAATACATCCACTATTCCGTGGATGGGAAATTACCTTTTTATCCTGGATAAGATCATGAGAGAAGAGCCTTCTTATTCATCCATCACTGTAGTGTACACCAGGGAGGTGCTTTCACTTGTGGAAATGATTGACCCATAATCATATCTTTGCTGGGACAAATCATATTTTTGCTGTTGCTGCAATCAAATCTGTGTAGCAGACTGCAATGTTTTAATAGAGTGAGCATCAGGGTGCTTTAACTCTTGACCTTCCTGAACCACTGTTCTAGAGTCAATTAATGCCAACTTCTATTTTGTAATTCATCATATTAAAGTCATGTGAAAGAAACACAAACACAAATAGACAGTGCCAATCATAGGCCTTGTACAGGCTACAGAGCTCCACAAATCAATTCCTCTCTCAGACTTACAGCTCTTGGCTGAATTACAATATCTCTTTGGGAAGGACATCAAATTTTGAGTTAAAGGATTTCCGCATTGACACTAGGCCAGTAAATCAAATTGCTAGTAAATCCCACAACTGTATATATTCCTTCTATACAGAAATACACCGTGTTTCCAACTTGGAGTTTCATGGCATCAGTTTTCAGCCACGTTGTTTCACTTAATTGTCTTCTGCTGCTCTCAGAGCTGTAGTGGCTTCCACCACCTTTTGCTGGTGTGCTTAGCTCTCTGGCTTTGCCCTGACTCAATGCAGGGCGAGGTTTGGCTGTGGTCCATCCCACCCTTGCAATTAGTCTTCGGTGGGAAACCCACACTTGGAGGCTACAGGAGAGCTCCTGTGGATCCCTGGCTCTACAACTGAGTCCCTGAAGCACCATCAGAGATCAGTTTAGATACAAGCACAGAGAAAATCGTTCTCTTCAATCCACCTACCCTTCTTTGATTCCTGCTCCAGGAGCTATTTTTCGCCATTTCTGTAGGTGCCTTTTAGACCTCATCAGCTGGTCAGTATGTTTGCTAATCCAACAGAGACTCCCAGTGGGAAAGGGAAGTGATTGGAAGAGAAGACAGATTCATTTGCTGTTCCTGCACCGGCTGCTGTCAAGGCTGATGACTCGCAGCCAAGCAATAATAACAGGAGAACACGCGTTTCGGTCGCTGATGCCTTCTGCTTTGATTTCCTACTGCCACTTTATAATCTTGTTCATCATGCTTATTGAATTTATCAAGCCTCTAACTAGAAAACAGCATCCCAAAGAACCTCTGCACTGAGGTCTGTGTGTGGTAACTCGGTGGAGTAAGTTACTAAACCACCTCCACAATGCCTGTGTTTGCTGTTTGGGGGCTTGTCGGTGGTATATTGATAACTATCCCTCACAGACATACCAAAAAAAAACTCACAAGAGCATGAAAAGCACTTTCCCTAACTCACTTCTGTTTATGTGTGATAATGAGCATGAAAAGAAAAATTTATAAAATAAGAAGAAAAAAGTTTTGTGGGAAAAATGTTTAATATTTATGAAATTATTTAGAGATAATGAGAGATTCAGTAAAATTTTAGCTATTTTTAAGTCTAAGTGGTATTCCTATTTATATTTGCTCATTTCCCCACAATGTACTACCAGTTTGGACTTGGTAATGATTTTTAGCTAACAAGCCAAAGAAAACATTTTCCGTGCTCTTGTTCAGAACTATGAAGTTTCACACTCTCTTAATGATGCCATGAATGATGCTGTCTGTCGATTTAAGCAGAAACCTGATGTTTAGTTTTTGACTCATGAGCATATACTCTGGGTGACAGTTTTCATTAGGCAGTGCACCGAGGGCAGTAGTCAGCCCATGTGAAAATCGAGGTTGCACGTTGCAACCTAATTACCTCTTCAAGTGTCAGAGGCAGGAATCAATAGCCTAAAATTTCTCATCAGCTGTTGGTCTCAGCTCCTGTAAGAAACAGGCCCAGGACCTCAGGACCCTTCCTGTTAGAGGTGTGGCTTCTCTCAGTCTGCCCTGCAGGAGTTCACAGCACTTTTGAATACACCAGTCTGTCTTCCAGTAAAAATCATGATCCCAGGTCGGGGCAGTGGAGTGGAGTTTGTGTTTGCTCCTCTGCTGCCACAGTCCATTGTCCAGTTGTTGAAGGCAGTACATTCCTTCGGAGCCTGGATGTAAAGACTCAACTGTGAGCACAGCATGGACCCAAAGATCATCTTTACCCACCACCAATTTTACAAACCCCTTTATCAGCTGCCTGTGAACTTCTTAGGCTTGGCTGGAGTTCAAACAGAGCCCTTTCCTGGGATTAATTTTGTTTCTTAGACCAGAGAACAGAGGTGCAAATGTGTGTATGGCACATAGCAACTGTCTGAACTTTATTACTTGCTGCTAAAACCTGGTCTCACCCCCACATGGCACCTCTATCCTGTATTAACACAATAATAAAAACAATTTGTGCATGTTGGGTAATAGAGATCAAATAACATGTCCTGACATCACAGTTATGGATGAATTCGAAACTGTACCTTTGAGGGGACATGGAGAAAAGTACAAATATTGTCAGTCCAAGTCTTTGATTAGGTAGAAATATTTTCTTTTCTTGGAGAAGGAGCAGAGCAGCCTCAGCAAACACTGCATCCTGGATCAGTCTCAGGCTGTAAGAGCACTGAGGGGCTAAGAGAGGACAGGGTGATTTTGTGCAGTTCACTTTTACCTTTATTCTTAAGAGGAAGGAGTTGATCTCATGCTGTTATGATACAAGGAACATGGTTTGTGCTCCTGTGAGGGACATGTGGAAATGTTTTGCCCCAACTGTTACACTCTGGAGCTATGGGGATGGACTCCCAATTGTCTCTTAGCCTGGAGATGGAGCACCCTTGGTCCTTCTTCCCTTTCTGCATTTGCACGGCACAAGTCAAGATTGAGTTTTTGCAGAACATGTTCCCTTTTAAAAGCCCCTCTAATGCTCTCTTTAGTACATTCATGGCTGCTGATTCCATCTCTGCCTCTGATAGCCTCTCCCACTGTACCTTCCACATAAACACATCTTTCCCAACCTCCTGTAATCTTGCCCCTTTCTTCACTTCGGTCTGTGCTATATTTGTTTTTTAAACCTCTGAGAATGTTTTGTTGGGATTGTTTCATTCCTAACAGTCTGAACAATGTCACCCCTGTCTCTCTTTAAACTCTTTTTCTTCCTAATGGGTACAAAACCTGATATCCCCAACCTGTCCTCACATCTGTACCCCCATGTGAGCTTCTCTCTTTGTGTTTATTGCCTTTCCCACAGCAGCCTTCCCATGATGTGATATTCATATAGCAAACTTCTGTTGTGATTTCATCAGCCTTTTTATCCTTTAACAGTATTCTGGGATGATTGCTGCATTTACTGGGTATTTACTAAACCCAGTACCACAGAGCACTAACAGTTTATGTCCGTGCTAATCCTTACGCAGAACATTATGGGATTTTTTTCTTTTGTTCTCACAGACTAACATCACTGTATTGTTGTTTGCAATGGATATTAGCTCAGTTTGCTGGAGGAACACCTAATTGAGCACTGGATCCTCTTCTCAGTGTAGATTTCCAGCTGATCTGTTTCCAATCACTACTCTGAGAATGAGTAGGACAGTCTAAGACACATATCCATTGCTGAGCAGAACTAAATTTGCTTTTTACCAAGACTTTCATGTGTTTTCTTAAAGGGATATTTCAAGCACGAAAATCAGTTTCCTGCCAAGTCATGGATTAGAACTCATTAAGAAGCTAAGAGCAAGGTCTACATACAATTTAAAAAAGCTTCCTGACTTAAGCAAATTTAGATCTTTGATTGAGGCAAACTTCACCTATCCTAGCCATTGCTGTGCATTTACAAACTGGAAAAGACAAAAGTAAGTGATTTGATTTGTTTGTTCTTTTTGGTACTTTTCAGCAGTTGACAGTGAATTAAATAAAATTCCTCAAAATCTGGATAGAAAAGGTCTCTTGAGTACAGGTAAGTAAATGGATAGAAATAAATAAATACACAATACATTCAGGTTTATGCATGCTACACAGTGCACTGCCTCTCCGTTACAGGGAATTATTAAATTTTGATAGCTGTGTTAGGATCAGCACTTTCCCCAGCCACAATGCTGCCCCGACCTCTCATAAGTCCATCTTTCACTGGGACCTGCTGTCCTGGATCAGCCTGGAGCCACACCGAAGACATTAAACACAAAGTGCTTGATAACTTTTCAGAAGATTCAGAAGGGTTCCCTTTCTGGAGGGAAAGCTGTGTTTGCAGAGAAGCTGGTCAGTACTTGTTCATCGGCCCAGGAGGGCAGCAAGACCACTGAGTGACCCCAAACTCTGCTCTCAGAAAGCCTCATTGATGTTGGAGCACTGTCCAGCCAAGCGTCACAGATACGTTATCTGTTGAGTTCACACACACAACGGTTTGCGACGTGACTTCAGAAAAGCCTAACCTAGAGCAGATCCACTTCACACAAATCAGCAGAGAGGGGTGGTAGGCTAGGGTGTCTTTTTAGACTCCAAAAGTAATTTCCCATTAGCACGTTGCAGTGAGACTTCAGGTATCAGTGATTCTTGTTGAGTATTTTCATCTGCTCGTACAGTCCCGAAATGCACACGTTAAGTAGTTCATGAACCTCCTGAATTTGTGCCCCTGGAAAACAGGAGGAATTGATACCTGTGGAAACCCCTGCTATTGTCTGAAATTCTTCCTTTACTGGATGTCCTGAAAGACTTGGGCTTTGTCATGGCAGAAAAAAAATTATGAATCATTGTTACAATTCAAGACATCATCTTCCAAAGTGGCATAAAACTTCAAAGAAAACCATGCAGACAGAGCCTAAACTGTTAGTAGCTTCTATTTCAATACTCTTAATAGCCATTTATTTTACTTTCAGCATCATATTGTCACCAGACAATGGAAGATAACGGAGTTTGCTTGTGCTGATAGTTAATAAATATCACCTATGTGTGTTTGCAAAACAGTCTGTGTAAAGAGTGCAAGTGTGGTGGCAGAGACTGCAGTGATAACAGAAGCATCTGACAGAATCCATCCCCTATCACCCATTTTTGATCCAAAATGCCAACTTTTCACTAGATCATTTTATCAGCAGGAGAAGTTTTCACACATTTGTGCAGTCTAATGCAGACACAGTGCCAGGTGTCTTCTAAGCAGAAATGGGTCCAGTCCTTCCAGTACTGGTGGCAAAGTGTTATATTCCAATGCGCCCAATGAAAGCATGTTTAGTCCTGAATCTGCAAAGGAACATTGACATCACTATGATTCATATTTTTGAAGGTACTTGGCTTATGGGCTGCTTGGGCCTAATCAGGACCCAAATCCCAGAATCCACCCCTGAAATTAGGCAACTGGACTTTCCAAAAACAAAGTAAGAGTTGGTGTTGAAGGAAAGCTACAGGAGGAAATAGTCCTGACCCTGTGGTAGGCTCTCAGTATCTAGTCCCCTCATTTGGGCTTTGAATAACTTCCATGCCACACACTCGCTCCAGGGAATTGAAGTGCACAGTATTCATTTCCCCACCAGTATAGCCCCTCTTTTGGAAGCCTTTCCATGGCTAGCAAGAAACCAAGGACAACATAACACAGACCTTTCCACAGATTGGGTAAGTGTAATTTTTCCCAAAAATGCCAATACAGCTGTGCAGAGCTCATGTAACCCAAGTGTGGATATTCCAGGCTGGGCTGGAGCACCACACCATGGTGGGGCTGCTTCTGGAGCAGGTCTGGTCACAACTGTACCACCCTGGTCAAGAGAACAAAACTGAATGTATTTATCCATGCCTTTAATAGTTACCAGATGTATTTTCTACTAAAAATTAAGCATAAATGCAAAATTATGAGAACCTATTGTTTTGACAAACCCTTCCTGTCAGCTGCTTTTTAACCTAATTAAAAATGGTCATTTCTTGCATACTTTCATACATGTGTCTTGTACTGAAATTGGTGGGAAGCCAACATCCTCTCTCCAGATGAAAGGGAGAAAGTGGATGCATGTGTTTGGTTTGAAGGCTCAAAGTATTACCAAACACTTCAGCAGAGATTAGTCACACATACAGTAGCTACGCCCGCTTCCATTTCAAAGCAGTTTTCATGACAGCTGGCACAAGCTGTCTGTGAACTGAAGGCTGCTCAGGCTGTTTAAAAGTTATTAATATTTTCCATAGTGCTTGATCAGACAATGTGTAATATTCCTTTGGTAGGAGCTGTGCTTGGCTCAGAGCAGCAGGCATTACTTGTGGTGCTGGGAACTGCAATGTGACGTGGCCTGTCACGCACCTTTCACAGGAGGTGGTCATTCCTTGTGGCAATTTGGCTCTTAGAATACTTCCAGGCAGTCCAGGGGGTATAAAAAGGGTACCTCATCACCCCCAGAAGTGCATTTCTAAGGGTCACAGCAGCAATTGGTGTTCGCACAGGAACTCTGGGAAGGAATTAAGACAGGGATGTGTGACCCCTTTCTGGCCTGTCTATGTTTGATTTCCCCTTTTTGAGACTTTTCCAGCACCCAAAACCTTAGATAAAATAAGTTGCCATAGTGGATCCTGCTCGATCACCTCTCCAAAACCTGTCTGCGGCAGCAAACAGATGCTACAGTGATAATGGAAAGCTTAAACCTGTTACAGCAACAGTGCTTTCTAAATTTTGGAGGATACCACATCAAGCACAGCTCTGCCAGTCTGAGACACAAATTAAAACATACGAAAGTTTTTATGTTCTTCCCATTTCAATAAGGATTATATGCTAAATATTGGTCTGAAGGTTGATCATACTGGAGTATTGTGATGCTGGCCTAACATAAGGTAAGCTGCATTCTTAAGACAGTTCTAGTACAGTATGTCAAACTCCCCTCACGTTTTTCTGTGACTGGAAAATAATATCCTTGAATTGTGGAGAGGGCAGAGGCCGGATGTTAAAGCCCTCAACTTGACATAGACCATTATGAACTTCAGCAAGACTTTAGCTTTCTTTGACATAAAGATCACCTTCTGCCTAAAAGAATGACATTGATATGATTCTGTCCTTACACTTGATCGTTATTCTTCGGAGGAGCTGTCACTTGAAATCCTATTTTTTCAAAAAATACGGCAGCATGAGGAGTAGTGTTTGGGCCCCGTCTCGCAAGAATGTACTATCAGTTGCTCACAACTCACTTAACGGCATTTTTTGGTGAGGATGATTGGTTTGAGATAGGACTTATTACAGAACATAGGTCAAGAGTATTTATTCTGCTGAGCGTGCTTCTCAGCACACAAGATCCTGCTGTCACCAGATCTGGACGAGGCACATAAAATAACAACTTGTACAAAGGTAGTAATTTTTGTTTATTTTTTTGTCAGAGCACTCTGCCAATTTCAATTTTGTTCTCTGAGTTGCCCTTTCTCTAGTTTCTTTTTCTAGTTTACTTGAGCAAAATAGTGTTAAAGAGTAACAAAAAGTTTACTAAGAGAGGGACTAAATTAACTGCATTGCAACACCCACCGTCTCAGCAGCAAGCAAGGACCCACACATCCCTTGTCAAACCATGTTTTAACTCGTTGCTGTGAATGCACGGCACAGCCCAAAGGGTCAGCAAGAGGGGGCAGAGATGTGGCAATTAATCAGCCATCAGAGGATGGCTTTTCCTTCCCTTGGGAGTTTGCAGCTGCCCATCTTGCCTGCTCGCAACACAGGGAACCAGCCGGGACGCTCCTCATCACCTGTCCTCAGAGCAAACAGCTAATTCCTTGGGGCTCTGGACCCAAGGAATTTATTTTGGACCATTTGGGCTGTAAAATAATGCAAGAATTAATGAATTGGAACAATCAGAAATATTTAATTGTCCTTATGTAGCGCTCTAGGCAGGGGATATATTTAGGTCCTTGACAGTGCCTCCATCATTTTGGAAAGGTTTTTTTTTTACCTCATGCTGAGAAATTATTGGATATAAACATTTCCTTCCGTTCATTTTCAAAGAACCACCAATTGCAGTAGCTTTCAGTGCCCCCAAGTGCCTGTTGCACTAAAAAATGAGAGACTTTCTCTCCTGTTATTGCTCCTTGGAAGCCTATATTCCCTTTCTGCTGGAGAACTGTTGATATATTGATCAATAGTCTGGACCCTTCACTCATCCTTATGCGAGTAGAACACAGGAGAGCAAAATGTAATGCCTTGTTATTGCTACTGTGACCTTCATAGTGCATATTTGACCTCAGAGAAAATCAGTTTTCTGCCTCAGCTGACAGGCAAGATAAAAAATATTGATAATAGTAGAGGATGTTCAGAATCTCATAGGAAATGTCCCTCACCTTCTGGTGCTGGACCTTCATTAGTTTTCCTTTCTTGCAGACCCTTTAAACTCAATTTTTGGAAGATGTAGTGAGTGCAGAAAGTCAAAGGGTAAAATTAGGTTACAAAGAAGAATTCTCCCTTTTAAGCTGCCACTCAATTGTTCAAAAATTTTACTTAACTTGCCTAGAGAGTTTTTCTACCAACTGTACTCAGAGTCAGAGTGGAAGATAAGCTGGGGTCCTGTCCTAGAAATTACATGCCTAAATTGCAGTCTGGGTTGTAGTTGAATGTAGGCAGAGCTGAACTGTGTTGTTTTTACAACACATTGTCAACTGGTTTACTCCGTAGCTCAGATTACGTCTGCATCCAAAACAGTGCATGCAAGTTTCTGGGACAGCAAACTTCTAAGGCAACCTAGGAGCTGTTGTGAAGACTGACACTTCATTTCATGTTTGTACTTGATATTTCTTTATATTTTCTAGCTTGTTGGACCTGATCATTTTTCTATCATTTCAGCCAAAATATTTGTTTCTTCTGTAGGTCTAGGCATAAAGAAGGGCATAGAGCTAAACCTCTAGGAAATAAAGCCAAACACAAAACTATCAAAAATACTAGAATTTACCTGTGCAACTAAAAATTCTGAAAATGTTTAAAAAATACTTTCTGACAGAAACAAAAGCGACTACTGTTTCCATTAAAACATTGCTGTGGTTGGGTTTGGTTTGGTTTGGTTGGGTTTGGTTTGGTTTGGTTTGGTTTGATTTGGTTAGGTTTTGCTTCAGTTTTGCTTCACTTCACTTGATTTCTAATCCGTTTTCTTTGAAAAACCGTTTTTAAGAAAAATGGTCTTCTGTGCCTTGTGTTTCTGTTGGCATCTGTCTTCTAGAGATTATCTGGAATCCTGCATGAATTTACTAGTGCTATTTACTTGTCTTAATGGCCAGTCACTAATATGATATGAGATACTTAAAATGAACAGCACAAACTGGAGTTGTTATGTGCCCTGACAGAGTAAGAGGACAGTGGTGACCAAAACCTTTAGGAAGAAGGGAATCTGAGAATAACACTAAGGGATAATAGCATTGTTGTGATTATACAGACCCCTTATGAGCAAAGCTGCATTGACTCCTTCTTCCAAGCTCAGTCTTACATTGGTATTCATCATCATCCACCTCCCCTATGCACAGATCAGCTTATCAGTGACAGGTAAAGTGAGAAATTCAGTTCAGATAAGGGGGGCCTCTTACAGAGTGTGTTATCCAGATGGGTAACTGCATCATGAGGGTTAGACAAACATTAGGCTTTCCTTCCCCTGACAGTTTATGTAGTTTCCAAATCATTTACATGTTCTTGTAATATTTTATAAATAAGGACCAGCTGGACTATTACTTTCAAGCTCCAGGGTAATCTATATAATCAGCTAACCAGAAAAACTGAGCTGTTAGTGGAAAATGGATGACTTTGTGTTTGTTGTTTGTCTCACACCGTGTCTCAGCTTCCAACTCTACTCTTTTTACAATTTCAGGACCGAATTACATCCAATATGTAGCATATCTCAGGTGAAGAAAGACTTTGAGGAGAAGCCTGGCAAAACACTACAGAGAAGATCTGCAGCTGAAGATTATATTTCCAACTACGGCATAGGATTTGACCCAGCAGAGAATGAATTTGACTACGGCTTGTGCAATGAAGTCGTTAATGTAGCTTGCTCACCTAAACCTGATGCTTTCAACCCGTGTGAAGATATCATGGGATACAACGTTCTGAGAGTCCTGATATGGTTCATCAACATTTTAGCTATCACTGGGAACACCGTTGTCCTCATTATTTTGATAAGCAGTCAGTACAAACTCACTGTTCCTCGCTTTCTAATGTGCAATCTCGCCTTTGCAGACCTCTGCATAGGGATCTACCTGCTGTTTATCGCCTCTGTGGACATCCAGACCAAAAGCCAGTACTACAACTACGCCATAGACTGGCAGACTGGGGCAGGCTGCAACGCTGCAGGATTTTTCACAGTGTTTGCAAGTGAGCTCTCAGTCTACACCCTGACAGTGATCACCCTGGAGCGCTGGCACACCATCACCTACGCCATGCAGCTGCACCGCAAGGTGCGGCTGCGCCACGCCGTGGTTGTCATGATTTTCGGCTGGGTGTTTGCTTTCACGGTAGCACTGCTTCCCATATTTGGGGTCAGCAGCTACATGAAGGTCAGCATCTGCCTGCCCATGGACATAGAAACGCCGTTTGCCCAGGCCTATGTTATATTTCTCTTAGTGCTGAACGTACTCGCGTTTGTCGTTATTTGCGTCTGCTACATCTGCATCTACTTCACCGTGAGGAACCCCAACGTCATCGCCTCCAACAGCGACACCAAGATCGCCAAGCGCATGGCCATCCTCATCTTCACCGACTTCCTCTGCATGGCACCAATCTCTTTCTTCGCGATATCAGCCTCACTCAAGGTTCCTCTCATCACGGTGTCCAATTCCAAGATCCTTCTGGTTTTGTTTTACCCCATCAACTCCTGTGCTAACCCTTTCCTCTACGCCATTTTCACGAAGACTTTCCGCAGGGATTTCTTCATTCTCTTGAGCAGATTTGGCTGCTGTGAAATGCAAGCCCAGATTTACAGAACAGAGATCTCCTCCTCTGCCCATAATTTCCACACAAGAAATGGCCATTGCCCTCCTGCATCCAAAAACAGTGACGGCACTATTTATTCCTTGGTTCCTCTGAATCACTTGAACTGAAACGCTTGCCTGAATTTGTGTCTGAGGCAGTGTGCTGATCACATGCAAATGTGGATTTGAATAATGACTTCAGCATAGCATGCAAACTTATGTTTTATGAGAAAAAAAAATTATTTCCACTTTGCTATATTTGTTCAATGAACAGCCATCAGAGATGACATATCATCTTCATCAGTTCTTGAAGAACAAAGTGCCAAAGTGTTCATGTAGAACTGTCTCCAGAAATAAATGAGATCATAAACTGGTATCTCCCACCATGCAGGCAGAGATTCCCTTCATTCTAGGAAGATGTTAGCTGCTTATTGAGAATTAAGTAGTGGTTATATACAGTTGAAAAAAAAAAAAGTAGAATTAATTTGTTTTCTTGTGAATTGTGTTATAACAATGACAGATAATTAGCTTTTTTCATTAATCTTATCTCCTGGGGTTACAGGAGACAGAAGGCCAATTTAAGCCCTCCTACAGCACAGACTTGCTAGGAATGAGAATATCTTGTGTTGTTTCCATTGCTGTTGAGCACAGCAGGGGGGCAGGAGACATCTCCAGCTGTGCTGATCTTTGCTGTTCCACACTGCATGGTCCTGCCTTATACCGCACAAAAGTGTCACTTTGGGTGGTATTTGTGTTGGTTTGGGTTGGCAGGCTCAGAGAAACCTGTTTCATCTGAGTTTGTATCAAGAAATTGGTTTGGTGTGGGGTTTGTTTTCAAGGTAAGAAAGGGCAGGAACGAGGGCGGTAGAAACACCTCATAATGAAAGGGGTGTCCTCTCCAGTTTTTTTTCACCAAGTCGGGTTGAATTCACTTGTGTGTGTCTGGGTGCCTTGGATATGCCAACATGGGCCAATGGGCTGCTCCAAGAGGATATATGAGGCAGGTTTGCCATACATCTGTATTTGTGTATTACACTGCTGGGACTGCACAAAAGACAATGGATCTATGTGGCTTTTGAATCTCTGAACGAAAGTTCATGTGAAATCCTAATTTTTTGTATAATCCTTTTAGTATTTCTCCTTCACCTGCACATTATCACGTGCTGGTCCAGTTCAGAAGGCCTGAAATAAATCATAAGTTGCATATGTTGAAATAACAACCAAAAAAAAAAAAAGAAAGAAAAAAAATTTAATCAAGGTTTCCTGATTTTACAGAGTTTTTTAATAACATCTCGGTGAATGTACGGGCTTTTCACATTATTTGAATATCAAACTTTTGGATGGTTAGTCATTCAAAATTGCAACAAAGATTTAGGGATGGGTAGGGTTTTTTCATGCTGTTTGTGTGTCTGTGTGTGGATATGTGGGCATAAAGAAAACGCCAAGAGAGATGTCTGGGCTTCATTCCCATCTCACGAACAACTCATGCTTCTGCCCCATGAGATTATAAAAGCTTGGAGTCTTCATGGTTAAATGTGATGTGCTTTGAATATTTCCTGCCTACAACTCATAAAACTTCAGTAGCAAATCTGGATGCTTCTATCCATAATTTGCCTTGTCATCAGCTTCACATTTCAGCATCTGAATTTTATGTGAATAACTACAGGAGGTGATTATTCATTCAGTCCTAGCCAGGGAAGGAACTATCAGCTCCCCAGTGCATAAAACAGGGGAGATCAAAGATAGTGTGTTTTGGCAGGGGAAATTTCATTACTCAATACGAGTAACACTCCCTCCAAGATCCAGGAAAAAAGAAGAATGAAAGAGAAAAGCAGGAAAGACAGTTCATCTCTGGGAAGATCATCTGACTACTCAGAGGAATCCTTTTTTTGCACAAATGCTTTCTGTCATATACAGTGTGCTGGTGTGCAGCCATTAAAACCCATCCCGATGGAAGTGACTGAATGATGATGTTCCAAAATGACAAATACTCTGGTTATATTTAAAAAAGGCTCCTGAGTCTATTATTTGGCTAAAAATGAGGGATGTTTGTTGGCAAATACTACCCCACTTTTGATGATAAATAGAGAAAATTCTTGCAGTGTGTCACATCACACTTTTTTGCCTGAGCTCTGTCCATTTACCAAGAATGAGACCTGGCAGCTCAGGAAAGCACAGATATAATGGACTAGGAGCCAGTCTTGTAAATCCTCTCACGGATACATCAGGCCCACAAGCTTCATACAGCTCATCTATTTCATGCAAACCCATTGCCCAGACATTTGCAGAATCAGGACACAGTTAAATACGCTTTTCAAATTAACATCCCTGAAAAGAGACCTTGCAGGATCGTGTCTTGTAGCCAGAGTCAGACCAGGATCCAAGGGATTAAGCCATCCAGCCCATGGCTCTTCCTCTGAGGAGATAAGAGTTGATGCTTGAAGAGCATGTAGAACCTGCATAGTGGGACACTTTGCCTTGTCCCCAGCAGGAGGACATGTCATCCTGCCCACACATGCTGCCCAGGAGCTCTGGTGGCAGCTCAGGCTGTGGAAGCAGCTCTAAAGCTGAGAGATTGACTGTGTGGTTACCAAGACAAAAATCTTCTTCTAGTCCTTAGATCTCCTTGGTTTTAGCTATTCTTTTGATTTTAAGTTTAATAATCTTCCAAATTGTGAGGGGTATTGTGGCACCTGTGTCTTTCCCTGTGTGAGACATTGGTCTGTTTGTATCAATATTTTTAGCAGTGTTTTTATACGAAGAAAGCGGTATAAGAAAAAAAATTGCAAGATCCATTTTGTTCATGCTTGTAACGTACAAAAAGCCTGCTGGTGTTTGGTGTGGATTTTCTCAGCTCAGAACAACATGTTTATGTTGCAATCTTTAAACCATTTTACATTTCCCTTTCTGAAATCTATTTTAATAAAACCAGTATCAAAACAAAGTGCCTTGAGAACAAGTGTGTGGCCAGAGATATGTTGACAAAGTATGCAATAAATGTTGCTGCTTATCTGGAGAGCTCCATTTATGCAGTGCAGCCTCCACAGTCAGGTCACCGTGACCTACAGATGGAGCTCGACTGATGAGAGGCTCTGCAAAGAAAACCCTCCTGTAGCCTTCTGGAGAGTTAGGACAGCACAAAAAGGTGAGTTCAAAACCTTTTCAACAAATAGTGTAGTAAGAATGACCTGTCTTTGTTTTAACAAATCTCTTGTATTAACTCACATTTCTTATGAAAGAAGATATTAACCACTGACAGAACTTGAACAGGAACAGTTTTCCTCTTTAATTCATATGAATGGCTTTTTGATTTTATATATTTATTTGATAAATTTGAATTTTCTTTCTCTTATTTTTATAGTCCGGGTTAGAAATTCTCTTTTGTTGAGTATTCTGCTCAGACAAATAAGTGTGTGTCTGTGTGTGCACACGTGCCCACGTGAGTAGGAGGCACAGGCCACAGGTAACAAGGAAATTGAATCAAAGCCTAGCTCTGAGTCCCAGGAAAAACCTTGGAGTTGGTCTGTCTTGGAGCTCATTGCCAGCTTGCCCCAAAGGCCACCTGACAGTGTACAATATTGTAATACCTTCTGGTTTTTCTCCCTGCCCTTATGTGGCCATTCATTGCATTTTAGTGTTCAGCAGGCCCCAAAAAAGTGCCCAGTTAAAGAGTTATGACAGTCTTTGCATTTATGGTGCCATCATCAGCTTGACACAGACAGACTGTGCTGGCAGTGAGGACACGATAAGCAAATTCTTGCTCTGTTTGATAGAAGCATCATTCCTTCAGGCATGTACCTTGTGGAGAACCCAAACTCGACCTCTCCAAGAAACACTCATCTGGTGTTGTGATGGGTAGTGAGAAAGGGGGCCACTTCAGCTTGGCAGACTAAAGGCAGCATCACAAAATTGCCACCATGGGTAAAGGTAATTGGAGCACCTGGTCAAAAGCGCCAGTAAAAGCAAAAGTCTGGCTCAGTAGAGAAAATGAACCATGATCCATTCTCTTTACAACTTTGCTCTGGGGGTTGCACAGATATGCCAAGCAGAGTTTGCTCATTAGAAGGCAGGTCTATGTTTGAGCTCGTTAAGAATGCAAGATGAGATTTGCATCCCATTTAGCAAGTCTTCAAATCATTTGACCACATTTCTTTCCTGTAGATTCCCTCCTAATCATTCCACTGAGGACACAGAAGATAATCTTACATTTAATTTATGCAGCTTTGTTGTTAAGAAGAGTTAATAATGCGAAATGATTTATCCTCTAGGAATAATTTAACCATCCCTCCCCCTCCCTGAATGAAAGAACAGAAAAGAAAGGTGGGTCTGGTTCAGACGGTCAAGTAAGCGCATCCGAACCTCCTCACAGATTTGCATCCTTAATATAGGCATACGAAATCTCCCATTGTGTATGCAAATGTGAATTGCACATACACCCTCTTCTTCCATGAGAGCTTTTGTCTAAGTACTTGGCTACAAGCACATATTTGAGAATCTGGGCCTTGTCGCTTTAAAATATTCAAGCACAGGAGTGGGATTTTATGGCTGCCATCTGGATAATTAAACTCTTCATTAACAGTTGTTCACGAACCAGTAGGTGACCTTTAATTAGGGATGAAAGAACTCAGGAGTGGATTTCGAACGTTAAGAAACTGCAGAGGAACCCTTTTCCCTCCGCTTCCCCAAATCCATAGAAAACCTTTTGTAAAGCATCGGTTTTCCAAGAGAAATGATGCTGGGTGAGTCAAAAATATGTTTCCAGGCCCAACACATCAGATACGTGCTTTGCTTAACCTTGTTGTAACTAAAATATTGTATTTGCTGTTTTCTGTCTCATGCAGACTTTGCCACATGTTACCTGGGTCTTTGTTACCCCAGCCTGGACACCTGCATCAATTTGACTCCCCACCAAAAAAGAACAGGAAAAATCAACAAGTTCACAATGAGAGAAGTGCACAGATGGGAATGTGCTGTATTTATGAGTGGGTGGAAGATTGCAGGGCAGAACTGAACAATATGGACATTTCTGTTGAGTCATTTGAATATACAGCACTAAAATTCTGCATTAAAGAGGCTATTTTGGCAGAAGTATAGTACTCAGGAAGCAAGCAATACAAATTCGAATGGAAAAATCCTATGGAGAGCTAAACTTTAAAGGAAGTTCAAGTCAGGGGGGTTATTTCATTGTTGAGGAACTGTGCCAAGAAAGAAAGATTGATATGAAGAGAGAGTATATGCTGTCTCTGGAAAAAGAGATAGCAGCTCCTTTAGGGGCCATCCAGGCGCCACACTGCACCATCACCTGTCACCTTTGCATTGCAATTCTGTGTATTCATTGTGAGCTACAAATGCCTGATTAGCTCTAAATGCTCACAGTTTCTTCTTCTCTTGGCTGTGTTGTATGGACAGGCAGGTACCCCTTGGACATCTGTACTCTTGCTTCTTCATTGCCTCGACTTTACCCCATCTTGGTCCTTTCCACAATGATGGTTTGTGCTGCCTGTGCTTGGAAGTGCTCTGTTTTTACCTGCAGTCATGTGAGCAACAGAATTCACATCCCTTAGAAACATTTCTCCAGAAATCAGCAGTTGAAAGACCAGAAGACTGCGCACAGCTCTCTGTTCTAGGGTGCACACGTCCCCTCATGCTGCGTTCCAGCTTCTCTCACTTGTTTTTGGTTATTTGTTTGAGTGACTGTTGTGAGGATAACTGGATCTTTCCCACGCTTCAGACATTCTGTTTTGAAATAGTCATTGTTTGAGCCAGCTGATTTCCATAAATCAGGGTAATGCGAATAGATCCCTCTCCCTTTCTCTACACATTCTCTGGACTTCGCTGGGGGGAAAAAAAATCTGATTTTTACATATGTGATTCACAGCTTTCCTCTCCCACATTGCCAGCTGCATTCTTGCGTTGTCCCACAGGTGGTGGCATAAGGCAACCCTAAGTGCCCTGAGGGAGGGTGGGGAAGGAGGAGGAAGGAAACATTGTCTGGATAAAGTGCAGACATCAAAAGGTAGAAAAGCACAGCCAAATGAGGGCAGTTTTTAAATTATCCCCAAAAGACCGCCAGAACACACAGAGAGGAAAAGCCCAAAGCCATTCTCTTTTTTTCCTTCCTGCACCAAGGCCTGCAGTCAGACAGGATTCGCTCTGCCATGGGACTTCTGTGTGTGTTTATATAGCAGGAGGCTGTGCCAAATACCAAGTGTAACAAGGGCACCAGAAACAGTGGCTTTGCTCAATGCCGTACCTGTGCTGAAACACACTGTTTCTCAGCAGAGCTAAGAGCCTGGACTTGGCAAAAAATTGAGTTGAACTAGATTATTTTCCTAGAGGTGGCGTATCCAGGGCAGTGTTTTCAACCACATCAACTTAACCAAGGTTTGGGGCTTTTTTCACAGCAACTTCAGCTTCTCTTGCTACCCAACATTACCATTCTCCTGGACTACTTGTTCTTCCTTCCTTCAACAACCACTGCTGCCCACAACCACCACTTTTAGTATCAGTTTTCCTTCCTTCTGTGCACGGTGGTGTCTTTTCCTGTGGTTACACTGGAGTCACAACTGAAACACTCATTAGTCACTGAAAGAGCTTTCAAGGCATCAGTATTCTATTTTTTTCACACAAAGGTGTTGTTTTTCTTCATGGTAACATTCAGAATATTTTTTTTTCACACATTTAATACCATCATAGCTAGTGCTCAGCTTTGGCATCTGTCCTGCAGCACAGCGTTAATGGAGGCACAAGCTTGGTGGTGCCTTTGGTCTCGGTTTCACTGTCTCTTCTGCTCCTCTGTAAACCAGAAAAGTGTCATCATTCTCAGATCCTCAACAGACACCTCCCTGTTCGAGTGCCCTGACTGCAGGTGCCAGTCCTGTTTTGATGTTCATCAGTGCCAGCAGAAGAGATCTTCTTTTGTCCCTGAGGGGGCCCAGCCTGAAGTCGTGAGAAACTGGAGAGGAAAAAGGTGACCTGTGTTCAGAACAGCCTCACCACTGCTCAAAGACCTCGAAGGGCACTTGAAGAGCAGCGAAATCACAACATATAGAATTACAATTTGGCCTCTCTCCTTGTTGTTATAGATAAACTTCCATGTATCACACACCACCGGTGCTGTGTCCCGGGGCTCACAGTGTTGGACCTGCAGTTTGTAGAGCACAGTGGGACCTCTCCTGTGAAACAAGCGTGCATGGATTTGACACCACAAGTCAAAAATGTCACTGAGGGTTAACTAGTTAGACAATTAATTATGCAACTAATTAGATCTGACCTAATTTCTGGAAAATAACCATCCAGGAAACCTTTAGTTTGTTTCCTCTCTCAGAATAATTCATTAGCAAATACATCCATTTTCTTGCTGTGAAGGGTCCCATGTGAGTTGTAGCCCAAGTGGCTTCTGGTTACTTCTTTCGTAATTAAAGACCCTTTGTCACTTTTTGCAAAAGGTGAGAAACAACACCAGTGCTGTGTCTGGCGATCCCTCACCTACCAGACACAGATGGCAATGCCTAAGGCTGCGAGCGGGGATCCCAGGCTGTTTGCATAATGCAATCTCCACGCTTCCCTCCCTTTTGCAAAGCTCCTCTTAACACTGGCATGTAGACAACAGTGAACAATGTAGGCAGAGGGCTCCAGAGGGACCCCAGGAATTAGGTGTCCAGGATTCATGGACATTCATGGGGAGAACTCCTCGGAAGGCATGAGGTTTTAGCATCCCGTTAGCCTTGGAAAACTGTTTGAGGGAAGGGGTTATGGTTTTACAAGAGACAAGAAGATGATCTGCCCTATTTTAATTAATAGTTGCTGACACAAAGGCTTGTCCCCAGCAGCGCCCTTCTTACTCTCGTGGTTTTCTCCCCCTCCCAAAAGACCAAAAGAATAAGAAAGGCTTTTGAAAGGTAAGCCTGGAGAAGGACTCGCTGCTACTAGAGTGAGGAGAATTACAAATTAGGGAGAGGGGGAGGAAAGAAGAGAAGGAAGGAGGTGGATGGATGGATGGATGGATGGTCCCCAGGAAAACAAGATGCACTTAACAGGAGCTTTTGCTGTACTTCAGAAGTAGAAATTATTTTCTTAAGGCTGCAACCAGAAACCAGATGGTATTGAAGCAAAACCTTCCATGTCCTGTGCTCTTCAACCAGCAAAGAGAACATGGCTGTCTGAGGAGAGAGCCTTAGTGAGGCTTTCAAAGGCTCTATACTTCTTTTTAATGTTGGCAGACTCTGAGGAAAAAGTGTTGGGGAAGGAGGAAAGGGGATGACAAGGAGAATGAAATTTCTCTTATTTAAAATAAAACTATACAAATAATTCTTATGAGGGGAGTGAAAAGATTTGCGCTGAGGTGGCTCATAAAAAAAACCACCAATGTTTAATTTTTTAAGCTGGGCCTCCTAGAGCGAGCAATGCTCTGCATGGAGACCAATATTCATCCCTGTTCAGAGAACCAGCACAAGGGCTATTTCCACAATAAATGACCTTTTAAAGTGGGGCTGACATGATGTGTAAGTTTTGTGCTGGCCCTCTGCACTGCAGCAAATTGCGTGTTGAGGAGGGAGCGCTTGTCTTCCGCCCATGAAAAATTGCCCACGCCTGCCCCGCCACCCCCAGCCACTCCTAACACACATTTGTTTATGTGCACTTTGGGCTCCCAGGCTCTGCAGCACGGAGCAGTACCGGAGCAACACGCTATTTTGAAATAAAACACATGCTAAAATTCCCCCCCAAAAGATAGGTGGCTCCTGCCTGCTACCCGGGATCAGGATGGTCTTTTTTGGGCTGGAAATCACAGAAAGGAGGCAGACAGGCTACAGGAGCACCTGAGCTCCTGTCTGTTCTAGCTGTATGAAAAAAAACTCAGGGAGAAGAAAGCCTGGGCAAAGAGAATGTACATTGGATCTGGGTGTCTCAGCTCGCAGCCTCTCCAAGCCAACACCCTCCCCTCTGCAAGAGGGTGGTTGAAGGGCTGGAAGATGATGAGAGGGCAGGGTAGACCCCCACAAAATCTTCTGTCTTCTGGGCTGGTCATTGCTTCTGACAGGGATTTGTATGTATTCTTACTTAGAAACAAACCAAACGAGCTCTTCTGTTGAATTACGGCCATATTTACACACATACACATAAAAAAAACCCATGTTTCATCACTAAACACCACTTTCATCATTACCAAATGCAATTCCCTCACTGCCTCATCACCTCCAGGCTTTATCTCCGTATTTTCTTACACCTTTCATGAAAAATCTTTTTCTAATCAAGTCCTTCCTATTGGCAGAAAGCCCGTCATGACCCACCCTTGCAGTCATCCCAGGATACTGATACCTTCACTTGTGGCAGAGCAAACTCCCTTCCTGCCTCGTTGTCTGCACAGGACAGGCAGGCCAGGACCCCATCCCTCGCTATTTCCTGGGCAATAATGTCAAAAATCAACAATCATGGTGGGGTCTGCAGGCTGACTCAAGCCTCTGCTTCACCCCCCAGAGGTCACCAGAGCTGCACAGCCTGACAAATCTAGAAATGTATATGCAAGGCTTGCTCTCCCCAGGCAGAGTGGTAGGTGCTGCAAAATGAGAGCAAGACCTCGGTGCTTTTGCAGAATTGCTTTCAATCACACGGTGCAGTGGAGCAACTTGCAGAGAAAAGCCTGTGAAATGATTGAGCACGTATTGTCCCACCTGCTGTGTGGGCATTACAGCAAAACAGACAGTGGGGGCTGCTTGGAGGAGGGCAGGCAGCAGGCTGGAGAGTCCCTGACCTCCCCTCCATTTCACACGGGTCCTTTGTTCCGGTGCAAAATTTTTTTGTGCAGGTGCATATGACGAGCAAAGGAGCAAGGCTGAACATGTGCTTTGGTGGTGCACTGTTCTTGCTGCCTTTTAAGAGCCAGGACACCAAAACAAGATGGTGTTGGACACCATGAACTACTCGATGGCACCATGTGCAGGGTCTGTGAGAGCAAGCTGAGCTCAACAACTACTCAGGGGCCCCGGGGGAGGGAGAGTTTGCCCCCCCCAGTCTACATATTCTCTATGCATGGCATTGTAAAAGCTAAAGCATCCTCATGCTCAGAGCAGGAGAAAGCACAAAGTCAGTCTGGTTGTGAGGATCAGGCAGCACTTGCAGCGTCTCCAGCTCTGCCATAATTACAGCTCCTTCTTGTCATTCTTCCTTCATTATTCACCAAGTTGCACCACATTTCTTGTCTGTAATCCCCTTCCATGTTTTGCTCCATCGCTTTCCAAGGCAAATGTGTCCTCTTTTTCTTGCCCAAGTGGTTTCTATTTCTGCCCTTTCCCACTCTGTTACATTTCTTTGAACCATCCTGGATGTTTCACTTCCGATGGGAATATTCTGCACTCCTCAAGCATACAAGCAGTTTAGTGGGGAGACTAGAGGGGCTCAAGGCGGGAAGCCTGAGCTTGATCAAGAGGCTGATGGGTGGGACAAGTTTTTTGAGAGATTTAGAAGAAGTGGAAGGATAAACCTAGGCCTAACCCAAAAGATTTGTCCTGTTTGGTGTAGACTTGTGAAATCAAAGACTGAACCCTTCAGAAGGGCTAGATTTAGATACATTATGATGGGGAAGTAGAGATGTTAGCAGTTATGAAAGCTGATTGTCACATCATCTACAGGACATTGGCTGGCATTTTCCAGCTAATAAGAGCAATAGTAAAGAAAGCTGCTGTGCTTTAAAAGCACTGTCAGACAAAAAAAACACTGCTAAGCAGCCTCCAGCCACAAAATCAGGCTGACTGAGTGCATGGACCCCACACTCCACAGGTGGCCCAGCCAAGCTCCTAGGATTGAGAAGCTGCTCCAGAAAGCAAAGATGCCAATTGCCGGGAAATTGCTGTGAACATGCAATTTTCCTCTCTTCACATTCGTAGCTCTTAGCACATTTTCTTTCTGCCTGGTAAGCCCTGTGGGCAGAAAGCAAGAGCACAGCATCTGCAGATGGGGGTCTGGCGATGGGTTGTCCCCACAGGTGGGTTTGGTGGGGCCAGAGGACAGGGCAAGCTGGTGCAACGCACCTGAGCTCTCCCAGCACCAGGGCTTTGTGATCACCTGCTATTTTTGTACTTGGGATGTTTCGTCATGGTTTCTTTTCCACTCCCTCTAATGGGATTAACTCAGAGTTGCACAGAATATCCACTCTTGACCCATCGATATTAATAATTCAGAAGCTTCCCTTTCCTCCTAAAGTAGAAGGCAGCTGTCCTGGATTTCTGCAGTATCCACTGTTTAGCATATGAATGGGATGGCATTAGCTGCCCTGCTGCTCAATAGCTGTTTGTCCATCTAGACTCCACCCATGCACCTGCCAGGAAAGGACTTCGGGCTTTCCAGGAGCACTGAGTGTTGCCTTCTCCTTTCTCATGCCTCAGCCTCGACAAGTTTTTCTGAACAGCACATTTAACCTTTTCTCTTGCCACGACTAAGGGAGAAGAATCTGCTACACTCTTCCTCCTCCTTCTCTTAGACCAAAATTGTTCCTCCCATAGCTTTTTCTTGTCTATGTAGAAGAAGGACGTGACATTTTAGTGTAGCATGATAAAAATGTGCACATGGTACTAAAAGAAAAACCAGGACCAGGTTGCTCCTTTGAGTTTAGAGACCAATAGCCTTCATATTGCCACATACACTCTATAAATTTGATCAAGCTGCTATTGACCTCTGAGCCACTTTGGACAAATGGCATGAATTTTTCTGCAGAGACTTAAGGTCCTGACACATTCGAGGCTGTTGCAAAGTAAAATGTAGTGACTTGCACAGCTGCTCAGGCCAGAGGTCCGTTTTGACCTCTGATTTATTTTTCCTTCTTAGAAAGTAAGGTTCCATAGACTGGCAGAGACGTTTTTGTTTACCAACCAGTTCAACTGGTAAAAATAGTGCGGATTAGCAAATCCCATGCTTTCACACCCCAGGAAAATGTGCTCATTATACCAGAGAACTTCTGACCTTGCAAGGCATTTAAAAAAACAAATCCACCCTTTTAAGGCACTTAAAAAAAACAAACCACCATCCCTTTGTCATAGCCCATGTGCTGGCTGCCATCAGGACGCTGCTGGGCACCTCTTATTCTCCTCTGCTGCAGTCCTCAGGGACACCAGCATTCCTGGCACACGTGCAGCAGCTGGAAATGCTCACTCGCCGCTCCACTTCCCGAACATCTTTGATCAGTTTCAGGCCATCGCATCCCAGAGGAATTTATCGTGATGGACTTTCACAGCAGTCACTTTGTGCTTGTGAAACAGTAAAAATACTAATAAATTCTGGTCTTGCTTTGTGGCAATACAATAGGCTTTTATGCCGAAGGCTCAGGCTCAGAGAAGGACATGAAAACCAAGGCTGAGCAGCAGGAGCTGACAGAAGTTTCTGAGTAACTGAAAACTTTTGAACAGTCTGAAAATCAGACGTTTTGCCTATGGGAATACAGAAGAGCTTGCAGCCAGGAAAGCTGGCGCACAAATGATGGGCATGCCCCGTGGCAACATCAGGCTCCTGGGGCAATCCAGCCATAAACAGAAGAGGCACATAATCCCAAAGAGGTGGGTGGGCGGCACTCCAAAGGGCATGTCCAACCTGCTTGGAATCATCAGGGTGCTTGGGTAGCTCACCCTTGCCCTGGTCTACAGAAAATGTGCCACTGATGTCAATGAGAGTGTTTCAAGCTGCTGAACATCACGGGAAATTTATCCCATTGCCCAGGGAGACATTGACGTTTTCATTCCATGCCTCATGTACCTCAGTCTTGCAAGGTGGTGGAAAGGACCGGCTTTCATTCCTGGGAGATGTCTGAAATCTCCCACAGAGGGCCCAAACTGAAGGATACAGCAGCTCCCTCCTGCTGCAGCCTCTGGCTCAGGAGAGAGCCATGGAACCAGAGGTGAGATGAACGAGCCATGTGGGACAGGTCCATCGCAGGGAGCCAATTCCGCGGTGCTCAGCTCTGCCTCATTCACAGTATGCCTTGCAGGGAAGTTTTGCCTGGATCCACCATCGCTCCCAGATGGCAAACAGCAGGCAAAGCAGCCTCTGGCATGACAGTCTCCTGGCTGCTCCCCCCATCCAGGTCAGCCCCGTGCCAGGGAGTTTCCTGCTCAGCGCTGCTGTGCCTGGAAAATGAGTTACTCTGAGCCTGGCATTGTGGTGTGCTCCCACACACAGCTGCAGAGTGAGCTATTTAACTGCACAGATATTATTGAGGCACAGACTGCAATGCCTGTTTTCTTTCTGAAGTGAAAAGAGGAGCATTACATCATGCCTATACCGAGAAACACTCCTTCCTTAGGGACAACAGCAGAAAGTTTATCTCAGAATGTGTGATTAAAATGCAAGGGTGCTCTCAGGTAGGGAAGGGAGAGGCTGGCTTCTTCCACCCTGGTGCTTGTGACCTTGCCTGCATTGTTCCTCTGCTTCCCACCTGTGGGAAGCAACTGTTTGGAGACAGGATGGGGTGTGCAAGGGAAATTTTGTGGTCCCACCTATATAAAAGCAGTGAGACACCCGGCACCTCCTGGGGGTCTGAGGGTCCCTGAAGTGCACACTCAAGTTTGACACAGGAAGGTGAGAGGGGACTTCAGGGGATGCTCACGTGGTTGGCCCTGACCCGCAGCCAGCCCTGTTAACCCATTCTGGAGGGACCTCAGCACAGGCAGGTGATGAGAATTTAACCCTTCTGCAACCACTCTGCAAGTGTTCAGCACTTTCCTTCCTTCTGCATGTCAGCAGCATCTGAAATGTGCACAGGAAAAAAAAAGAGTTGTAACAGGGCTGAGTCAGATCGCTGACCATGGTGGGGTTGTAGTTTCTCCTGTGCTATGTAGAAGACCCCCAAATTTTAATTCTGCTGCCCATGCTGTTGAAGATGACAGGAATTAGGATGCATTTAATACCAGGTGAGCAGTTGGAGACAGTGCTGCACACAAGAATGAACATTTATAGGAGTCTGACAGAAGAGATTTGCTCACTGCAAAAAGGCAGATTTCGTCTTGATACATCTTTGGTCACATACTGCTGCAAATACATCATTCTGTTGCTCTCTCTCCTCCCTCTCAAATAAGCATTGCACCTTGAAGGAAATTCAGAAAGATAGATAAGTTATTTTCAGCCCTGTAAGAGGCGCAGATTCACTTCAGGATTTCTCTCTTTGCACTGGTAAGGACTTACACTTGCTTTCAAGGGCTTTCTTTAATGCATTTCCAGGTTTTTCCATTTATAGGACAAAAGATTAATTGTACCAATAAAAAGACAATGTGCTCTGTGAGTCAGTTCTGCCATACTGAGGTTACAACTCCTGTATAGAGGTCAGCTCTCTGAGGTCCCCAGTAACTCCTACAAAATGCTCCACACGCTCAAGAGGAAGAAGATCCTCGGAGTATCCTTGGGAAGACCATGGAAATAAGTATTTTCTATATGTCCTTGGACAAAAGTTCACGTCCAGGTTACAAATTTTGAATACAGGCAGCTTAAATGTGCTTCAGTGTTGGTGCTCACTGAAGATTTACCCCTAGTCCATTTAATGATATCAGATACTGTTTGGTGATTACACTGAAAAATCTGGTATTAAGTCTTCTTTAATAAGAAAACTTATTTTGATTTTTCTGAATTGCTAGCTGTACCACCATAATCTTGGTAAAATACCAAGAATTTGTCATATGTTGGCCTAGCTTTTTCACACTTTTTTTATCAATTATAATGATATAAGAGATGCTTTCTTTGAAAAATTTGAGAAAAGCCTGAAAATTAAAACAGCAGCAGCAAAACCCCCACAAAATGAAACTTGAAACACAACCATGTTCCTGGAGCTATTCCTGGAAAGGTTGTCATATTTGTGTGAAATCCTGGGGAGAGAAAGTATGCAAGCATTCTGCTCATCCTGAACCCCAAACACCCACAGCACTGCTAGATTAAATGTAAGAATATATTCTGAAAGAAGAAACACTGCAAAGCAAATTAAACAACCCTTCAGTCCTTTTTGACACCCAGAAGGGAAAGGTGCCCGTGGAACCTTGTTTTTCCACCCGACGCACCAGATCCACAGCGAGCCACAAGGCTCCAAGGAAAACATACAGCTGGATTGCCAACGACAGCAAAACCCGACCCCACAAGGGAGAAGTCCATGTCTGAGGGAGAAGGGGTTCTCTGTGAGATGGTTGCTTCAATTAAAGCTGTAGCTATGGTCTCCAGGACCAGGCAGAGGCTCTGCCCTGGGAAATATTCATTTCTTCTCCGAAGCAGTGTTAGTGAGCATACATGTCTGCTGAGGAATGACCTTATGGGTTTGTGTAACAGGAAAATCAGAACGTGAAATAGAATTCCTGCAGTTTGCTGCCTTTCGTACTGCAGACTGGAGAGTCATTCCAATGGGAGTGCCTGAATTTCATTAATTAGTAATTAGTGAAGTAATTAGTAAAGGAATACCTGCAACATGAAGTGTGCTCATGTGCTCACAACATATGTGGTTTTATATCCCAGAGGGTGGTTGGGCACTGGAACAGGCTCCCCAGGACAGTGGACACAGCACCAAGCCTGACTGAGTTCAAGAACTGTTTGGACAATGTTCTCAAGCACAAGGTGTGACTTTTGGGGTGTCCTGTGCAGAGCCAGGAGTTGAACTCAATGATCCTTGTGGGTCCCTTCCACAGCATGTTCTGTGATTCTGTGATTCCTTAATATTTCCTTCCTGCCACTGATCTTGTAGGAGTACTGAAGTCCTGAGGACAAAGGACATCCTACCTCAGGTACCCCACCACTGAAGTGTGCAGGGTGTGTATGATTTACCCTACGAACACACAGAGTGCCACACCCTAACAACACGAGTAGAGGGTGGGGTTAACCTTAAACCCACAAAGGGACAAAACTGGGCAACTCAGTGCCTAAATCGTGGCGTGAACCCGGACTGAAACATCCACTTCTCCATTAGGCATGCACATCCTGCTTTTCAGATTGCTGGAGGACTATATTCTTCTCAGGGCTAGCTCAAGGCTCCTCAGCTGTTTTGCTGCCTCAAGGATGAGGACAAAAATAACTAATGCAGACACAAAGCAGAATTGCAGTGAGAGCCCTCCAGACACACCCAGCACTGTTCCCCCTGGCTAAACCAAGCCTGACTGATTTTGGAAAAAACTCTTTCTTCTTTACCATCTGCTTGATTGGAGGGTCACGGGCAAAATTAGTGTTTTTTAAAAATATTGCTACACATTACATTATTGTTCTTCTTCTAGAATCTGAAGTGACTGGCCGGTCTTTATTGGAACAGATGCTCTCTGGCTTCGAATCCTGTATTAATTAATTGCCTCCCTGCAGTTAATCAGTGTGTCCATTCCTATAGGCAGGTTGGAGAATTGTGGTTTGCAGACCTGGGCAGCCTTCCACATTCAACTCACTGTGGGTATGAAAAACACAAGGAAATAAATAATCTGGTACATAGCAAATATCTAGCAGGGACTGGCATCAAGTCTATTCTATCAGCTCCAGCATGTGAACTCTGAAGAATGAAGGCCTAGAATATTTGCCATGTGGATTTTATTCATGGTCATGAAACAAATCAATGGAGATTCCGACAAAAGAAATTTGTGCTGCTCTGGAGGCAGCTAAATTATTCCATTTGCAATTTCTGCTGAAGATTTGCAGTCTGTAAGAGATCTCAAAGAAAACCATGCTGGAGCAAGAACCGGAAACCAGTTGAGTATCACATGACTTTTGGGTATGATGGAAAATCTTTCTCACTGCTGGGTAGAAGAGAGGTACTGAGCTTAAATATTTCAAGCTGCATTTCATAAGAAGGAAGAATGTATTTTCTGAAGAAATTCAGACATGTATGTCTTTGCTTCACAACACAGGAAAGAAAGAAAGAAAAGGAAGAAAATTACAGGACCTATTGTCAAATTGAGCTAGGAGGGGTCGTTACTGTTGTTAGTGGAGTCTGAGTCGGTGTAAAGAGGATGTGTTAAATGTGTGAATATATTCAGCACATCTGCATACGAGCCCCAGTTGTTTATGGTGGCTGCCCCCCTGAGGACAGACACTCGCTGGAGCCAGGGCTGCATGAAGCTGCAAACCCTTCTTCCCAGAGGGAACACATCTCCTTGTCTCCAGCCGAGACGTTCTGCAGAGATGCTCTGCCAGCTCCGAGGCAAAGGCAGACACATTAATGATGTATTAGTGCACCAAAGGCTGTTCTAGGATTCAGAGCTGCACTCCAGTGATGTAGTTTAACCACAGGAGGCTTGTGCTGAGTCTTGAGGTTACGCAAGGATTTTTCTTTCAGAAGTAATCTCACTCTCAGTTTATTTTTCTTGGTTTCAGTGTTTTGTTGGATAGCTTGGGAAATAGTGAAATTTTTTTTTCTGAATTTTGTGACTGATCTGAAAACTTATAAGAAATTTGTTTCAGGTCAGATCAGAATATTTACATTTTACCTGAAAAATGTCACAGTAAAACTAGAAAACATATATTCTAGATGAGGTACAAAAAGTCATAATTGACCTAAAACTCAAAGGCTTTGGATATAGTTTTCTGTTGGATATGGTATTCTGTTATATAATCAGGCCTTATATTTCAAACAACATTTGAATTAAAATGAAAAATAACATGTTTTGTGGAAATTATAAAAAGAAATGTAAAGCATTGAAACAAACCCTTTCATTTCAAAAATAAATAATAAATTAAAACCAATTCTTAAAAAACCATGGGGGTTTTTCAGTAAATTAATTGTCAGTGATCTTTTTGTTTCCTTTGCTCAGCTGGTTGTTAATTAACAGCAATGAGAAATTTCTGGTACCACAAAGAGGGAAAGGTTCCAAAAATTGCTGTGATCACTGCTGTAAGCATTCAGCACAAGTCACCAATAACTGTAATGATCTCAAGAAAAACCACAAGTTAGTCCTGGCTTACAGATGCAAAACATGGGGCACAGATCCTGAAATCACCTTGCTGTGGTCGTGTAGGACATCTAAAATTGATGAAGTAGCACATCCCAGGAGCAGTGGAGCTGTAGGGAATAAAATCTGAAGAGGTCCACAATATTTGTGTCTGGTTCCCAGCACCCAGATGGATAGTCCTTGCTATGTATTCATTTCTGGTCTGAGCCCATAAAGCTGGACCCACATTCACAGGCAGAGTGCATTAGGTGCATGCTCTGAAAAGGCCATGTGGTCCAAAACTGCTCCACAGTGGGAACTAAAGGTAGAGTGAGGAGGGATGGTCAGGAAATTAATTTCAAAACACACTCCAGTTCTGCTTGAAGATGCCAATGCAGATACTGCATTGTGTGTCCTAAGAGAGCCCAGGTCTCTGAAATGCTAATTCTGGACTCACTTATATAATTTTCTCACTTCTAACTTGCAAGAGGTCTATTGTGAAATGGTTTGAGTGTTTCAGCAGTACTAGCCAAAAAACGTAAGTTTCAGAAGTAGTCACAGTCAGTCAACAGTTACCACTCATTGCCAGAAGATGTGGCCTGTCCCAATTCTGTTTTTCAAACAGTTTTCTTGGTGACATCACCATTATCATAATTATTTTTAAATGGATTTCAAAGCACATACCAAGAAAATAAGAATTGTTTAAAAACAATACTGATACAAAGTCAAATAGGTATGAGTGAATCAAGAATGAATTCAGACTGGTAATTGAAAAACTGGTTCTGATTAATAAAAAACATGAAAATGTGAAGCAGCCTACATAGAAGATAGTGGGAACCTGGGACCTCCCACTGTTTTAAAACGAGGATGATATAATGGGATTGTATAAAGAAGGGACTAAAACATAGGATTGCTGTATCAATCCTGAAACTTCCAAATTCTCAGTATCTGCAGAGCAGGGAGTTGATTAGAGCTCTCTTGTTAATAGCACTTGTTCACACTTTACTTATTCTACACTTAACAAATGCCTCAAATCTCTGAGAGTACTAGGACAGGGAATGTGGGAGCTTCTTTTCCTTTTTTTCTTTATACATACATAACATGGGTTCTGGGGGGCTGGGCTTTTTCTACTTTCTTCTGAAGCACAGGAGCTTGTCCACAGGAGACAGTGCAGTGTGCGCTCAGTGATATTAAACCCCTCCAGGTGGCCATATTTCATTTTTCCCCCATTTGTTCAGGGTTAAACTCGTCTGGTTTGGACTCAAACCTGTTTTTCTTCAGATCAGTTTGCAACAATCATTGTTTCTCAGCTGACTGCTTTTAGTTTCTTTGCTTTCCATCTTTTTCTTTTGCTTGGTATGGCCTTCTTCAGGGCAGCGTGGGAGACTTTCTCCAGCTAAAACCTCACCTTTGCACGTCTTGGGACACTGGAAACGTCCTCAGGTGTCCTGTGGCACACTGTATTTGGAGGTTTTGGTCTTTCACCACGTTTCTGCAGTTTATTTTGTAGCAGGCTAAGAAAGCAATAAATGTAAGAGTCAAAGGGATGCCGGGACAACTACTTAGAGTTCTGACCTTGGCTCTGTGTCTGCAGTGAGTGGAGATGAAACCCGAGATCCAAATAGGACTGAACTCTGGCCAAACCCAGAGTCTGACAGCAGATTTGTGATATAGTGCAGGTTTTTTAATTTCTAGGTAAGCCCATACTTCATTCTTTGAGCGCCACTGTGTGACACATTTCACCTGAAAGACACAATTTGAAGGAGAAGCTGATGAGGAGTACAGACCATGGCTGATATTACAGGGTTATGTTGCTACGGCTAAAGGGAGCATCTCTTCTTTACATTTCTCATGGATTTTGCCAGTGGTGGATAATGTCAAAGTGCCACTGAGCACTTTGTGCATGTGCATTGTTCAAGACATGCACTTTTTTTGTGATAACTTTTACGAGGAGGAAGCAGGGATGGGTAAGATGTGCTGTGTAAACAATACGTGGAGAAATTATCGGTGTGTACGCAATGGTAATATTAAGCAACAAAGGTGCTACCAAAATTGATTGATACACCTTAATAATGCCTTTCCACCTTCCTAAGGGAGCCAGAAAAAAAGATGGAGTTGAGAGTTTCTGTGTTGGAGATGATATTTTGTAAGTTCATATTTCTTTTCAATCACTTTCTAGGAAAGGATTTTGCACCGAGAGAATAATCTTCTCTTAAAGAACTCTCCTAGTGTGCTTCCCTTTATGAACCAACATTAACTGTTATTAAAATACATATTTATTTACACGGAATTGAAAACACTCTTGTTTCATTTGGCTTCTACAAGTATATGGTAATGGTAAATGTATCAGGTCACTGCGCTCTTTGCATGAGATGATCTCTCTTTTTAGATTCTGCTCACAAATATAGGAATAGATTAAACCAAAATATATTTTAATACATAGCAAAATGCAAAGTACTTCAAAATAAAATCATTCTTTTCCAACTGCTTTTTTTTTTTTTCTTAATGAGTTTTGCCTAAGGGTTTGATTTCATAAAAGTTAGATGGGTATTCTGCAGTTTTTGCCATCCAGAGACTTTTATTGCAGGGATGGAGATTGTAAAGGTGGCTTGAGATCTCCAAGCTGAGCACTTGTGCTCATAAGAAAGAACCAGTTTCCCATAATGGCAAAGTTACATCCGTACAGGATCATTAAAATTCTGGAGGAGAAAAAATACAGTGTGATTCTGTCAGTGTACACAGCAATACCAATGGATGCTTTGTCCGAGGAGCACAACCCTTCACTGTCCTTAAACCAAAGCCTGGCAGCAGATTCCCACTCTTTTGCGAACTGGGCCTGCTCACCTCTTCAGACTGATGTCCCTGCTCATTTAAACCAGGGAGACATTCCTCATTTCTAAGATTTTAAGGCCAGGAAGGCAATACTGACAGTGGTACCTGCATGGCCCAGATAACCTCACCCAGCACCATCTGCAGCAAACTTACGGCTTTGTTGCACTTGTGCTGAGTCCCCTGGGAACGTAACTAAGCATGGTAAGAAGTGTAAGTGACATAGTGAACCCAATATAAGATGCCTACAGGGGTAATTGTATCATTGTTTGAAGAGAAAGGAAGGAAAAGCATACTTTTATATATTTATGACCATCCTGAATAATATCTCTCCCATCGCTTTTTTTCTGCTGCGTTACAGAGCTGGCTTTTACCAGCACATTCTCCTTTAGTTAGGATAGGTTCTATACAATGAACACCTTGCCTCTTTGCCTTGGATAAATGAGACACACACTAGCAATAAAAACAACTTTAACCTCTCTTTTTAAAAAAGGGGTCACCACGATATCTCCAGACTACTAATATTTTCATCAAGGTGGCAAGTTCCAATTGTTTTTCAGAAAACAAAGTGTACTGTGTTAACATCATTAAGATGAGCAAACTGATAATTCATAAACCTAAAGCAATACTTCTGCTATTATTTTTCATTCATTACTTATGGATGCTCTGCTATTTTTACATGATGTCTCCTCCAGAGAGTTGCTAGATTAATTGGTCTATAATTCGCTGGGTCATTCGATTTACTCTTTTAAATTGTGATATAATATTAGCTCTGGCATCCCTCAGCCCTCTTGCTCCAAGACTTGCTGGAAATCAGTACAAGCGGTTCATAAATCTCCTCAGGCAACGCTTTCAATGCTTCTGGATACAAGCACTGTAGTCCTGAGATTTTAAAGTACTTAACTTCAATAGCTGCTGTTTAACATCCTCCCTAATTAAGAACAGAAGACAAAGTGTTACCACACATGTTCCCCCTCTTTCTGAGCCCAGAACAAACAATTATTGAACAGTCCTGAGGCAAAGTTTTAGGAAGAGGTAATATCTTTGTTAGACTAACAAATAGTTTTGATCATACTGATAGCAGGTCTAATAAAAGGTTTTATCACCTGACAAATCTGCTGTACCTAAATCTTTAAGCTATCATTGTTCCAAAGCCACCATTATGATAAAGATTTCAGTTTTTTAGTGTATCAAGATAATATTTTTATCCTTCTCTATGACTCTCCATGTACCTCAGGCTGTTCTGAACTGGCTTTAGCCTCTTTTATCAATTTTCTGAATTTTGTATTAAATTTCAGAGCCTCACATTCCAATTTCCTATCTGGGAATGCATATGAACGTCTACGCGTGTATTTGGTTTCACATACAATCACTGCTCTTCCTTCTAAACAGCAGGAGGTTGCGGTCTGGTTTTTCCCCACTGCTGAATTGCAGGGGCTTGAAATTTAATAAACCTTTCCTGAAGAGTTTTCTATTACTGTGTGTACTCTGGTGTTTCAATTTTTCTCATTACAATTTTGTCTTTTGAGAATTATCCCTTTTTAAAGCAGAGAGGAAGCAAGAGAGAGAGAGACTGGGGGATATGTCTGCCTTCCGGTTAGGATCAGCAAATGCAGTTTGGGTTTTCTTAATGATATCTAAAGCGTGTTGGGTTTATTTTTGTCCCTAGAAAACTACCTATCATATTTAGAAACTCTCAGGTCATGGTGTGAATGAAAGAATGTACACGTGCTTCAAAATTTTGCCTCCTTTGTTTATTCTCTCTGCTTAACTCAGATTATAAGGGGATGCTCTTAGTGACCTATAAAGGTCTTCAGTCTTTCTCCTTCATTCAACCACCACCTCCAGGGCCTTCTGTCTCTATCCTGTGACCTATTTATTGCCCAAACTTCTTGTGTTGATAGAAAGGCTCCTACAGAACTGCTTTTCTTTAAATGCCTCAGTGCTTTGGTTCTTTGCATTGCTGTAACTCTGAGTTTAAGCAACATGACTAGAGCAAACGTGGAGCATTAGTGTTTCTTAATTCACTCTCGTTTCTACACTGCTTTAAAATCTTTGGGGTCACTTTGGTCAGGCAGCTCCCCAGAAGATGGGGAAGCTGTATCAGACCCAAGGCACTCACCCATGTTCCAGCCACTGCCCTGTCACCCCTCCGGTGTGCTGCCACCCACAGTTCTGCAGGGCCAGCACACACAGGTGTGAAAATCTCCCTTTCTCACTTAAAAGTAATGGTGTAGAGAACCATGCCCAAACCCCTTCTCAAATGTACCTCCTCCTGTACCTTCATGTCTCCAATATACATTTCATGATGCTTAAGCCCAGCAGTCCCCTCCTCCTCCTGAGTGCATTCACTGCAGAAATCTTCTGGATGCCCATATAGCACGGTGACACATACCTATTACACTGAAATTATTAACCCTCCTGCTTTTGCTGACGACTATTTGTGCAATTCCCTGCTGCAGCACATCAGAAGCGCCTCCAGCCCCATTAATCACATCATTTCCCTAGGATGTTAGGCATTATGACCACCAGGATACGACCTGCTTCTCCTCTAATATCTGCAGGTTATGGGCAAGCCACTTTACCGCGATGCAAACTTGCGGCATCAAGAGGGGCCTGAAAGACTGAATATTCATTCTGTACTGTACAAACCCACATGGAGAGCTCTACCCTCCTCCAAGCACTGTTCCTCCTGGTCTCACTGCTGTTATAAATAAAGTGCATGCTGGCTATTTTGCCTTCACTAACTGGTGTTCCTCAGGCGGCTCTTCACAGCCTTGGGATGAGCTGCAGAGATTAGCTCCGGGTGTGCAGCCCTCAGGGATGAGTTGTTGTCAGCTTTTCTCTCTCTTTTTCTGCAAGGCAGAGGAAATTTGACAAGTCCATCTAGTCCTGATAACAAAGCCATTATGGGAAATGGAGTGAGAGTGGTGCCGGTTGCTGTGTTGTGTCTCCCTCTGTTCCCTCGGTGCTTATGAGCCTATTTAAACTCTTTTCTGCGTCCACGGACCAAGTGTGGGGCACGGCACACTTGCAAAAACCAGCTTGCTCGTCTTCACGTGGTAAAGCACGAGCAAGCCAGTGCAGAATATTAGCTGGGCTAGAGAGCCTGCCTCACTGACTGAGGCATCTTGCACGTTTTAGCAAAGCCACCTAGAAAAAGTATTTGAATTTCAAGGCAGCAGCAGAATAAATATTCCCCTGGTTCTCTACAGTAAACAAACATTATCTTCAGCAGGACAGATCTGCAGATAATCAGTGCAGTGTGAATTCTTGGTACAACACTGTGGCCCTCGACAAATGCAGTCATTAGGTGCATAATTAAAGGGTATTGATAGAAGCGGGGAGCTTAGATTTCTCTCTGCCTATGAGCCTTACCCATCTGTGATGAAATTGCAGCATCTGCCTCTCAAAAAACCTCTGAAAAGTTAGAAAAGATTCCAAGAAATTTCCTGAGAATTTTTGGGGGATTTCAAAGCACATTTATGAACTGACTCCGGGGGCTCAAGCTATTTATCCCACCAGGTCTGACGAGTTACTTGGATATGTCCTAAAAATTCCTGTCTAGCAGCCAAATCCATCAAATATCAAATGGCTAGAACGTGATACTAGAAAAAAATGATGCTCAAAATCCAGTGCTATTTTTAAACAATGTTTGTATTTAATCACTGGATCAATTTTCCAAGGGTAAATTTGATTCTCCATCACAGCAAAATGTTGCATTAAAGGGGAAGGGCTTGATTTGGATTCACTAATAATTCAAAAAAGAATTACCTCAGGGCAGTCCCGTGGCCTTTATGGCTGTTTTGGGCTTTCCAGTCTGTGTAATTTCTGTTCCTGACCCGCAGAAGAGGCGGAGAGCTGTCCTGCCTTCTGCCACTCAGCCCTCCTGCCACAGCCAGCACAGATCCCTCCACGGGAACCTCGGCAGGCACAGCAAGAGGCCACAGCCACAGCATCCCCTTCTCCTGCCGCTGCAGGCAGGGGAGCCACTCCAGATCATGTACGAGTCTGTTCATGTCCTCACTCCCTTTTATTTCATTTCCTTCCATACACGCAGCTCTGACACTTCTGAACTCACACCCCTATGGGGCTCAGCTCCTTCAACACCTACCACACACCGGCACATTTTTTCTTGAAGTGGGTAATACAGATCTTTTGTCACTCAGCATCCCTGCCTATAGCAACAGGCTCAGGCTTATGGCTTTAGCAAGAAAACATTAAGAGGCAAACAGCAAAAGTGCCTTTTAATTCCCACATGATTATTCCTGGGGTGACCCCAGGTGGCAGGAACACTCAGCTGTCCTCCCTCTCCTGTTTGCCTGGGCAGGGCAGAACCCCCCCCTTTTTAGGGTCCTGTTTATGCACTCTGGAAGGTCAAAGCAAACCTAGTGCAGGCAGGAGAGGATGCACGTAACTCAAAGCACATTCAGTCTGCAGGACAATGCTAAGGTGGCTTCAGGGTCCTAACACATAAAGTCTGCAAGATTTAGCTGGCGTGACAGAGGACACTGCCTTTTCCACCTGCCTGTCCTCTCCGCTTATTCCTACCACCAGAGCAAAAGTGCAGGTGATGGGGAAGCTCTAATTCCTGGTGCCACAGTTCATTGCCTCGGGAGTTAATCCGAACTGCAATTGATTGTGTAAGCAATTAATAAGACAGAGTGATAACTGCAGCACTCACTGCGGAGAGGATGAAGGCAGGCCAAGTTATGACCCTGCTGGAAGAAGTCTCCGGCTAAAGGAGGGAACAGCCTGATAATCGGTTAAATCTTCCCCACATGAATCATTGGAGTTTGTGCAGCAGAGTCTTTAATTCACTATAATTTAATTCTCCGAGGCATAAACCACAGAGATCTACAGCCACTTAAAACCCCTGAGTGAGAGCATCCAGGCATGCTATGAATTTTCCCGTGTCTTCACACCTCCAGTTCAATTTCCACCTCTCACACAGACGTGCACCTAGAGCCATATAGCTGCTTTGCAGGCTCAGCCTCATGCAAGGTCCCAAGGAGAAGTCTGACCACACAATGTCTCATCACTTTGACCAGAAACCGGGTTTTTTGAAAACCTGTATATGTGACTCCCGCCCTGCTTAGCTGATTACCTCTTTTACCAGTCCTGCTGTGAGAGGTGCATTTTCTTCTGTGTCTGTGATTAGGTGGGAAGTGCTTACCTCTCTCAGTTGGACTTGATATTGTCTTCTGCAGCGATTTTTTTACGTGGAGGTATGCAGCAGAGTTCCAGCTGACATCAAAACTCCAGCTCCTTGCACTGAGAGGTCTATAAATTTTGAATGCATATTGTCTTAAAAATTGAGTATCTTTAATAAGGTACGGATCATCAGCACTTCTGTTTCTCCATATCACTAAAAACTACTGTGAAGACTAAGGCAGCAAGGTTTGGAATTGTATTTTAATCATTATGAGTAGTTTATGCAAGAATTGTTATTTTAGATGCATGTTGCTGAATACATACCTAAACCTGGCCAGGGTTTTATTCTTAAACCTCTTTTGATTTGTCTTTTATTCAAAGTCAATTCATATTTATTTTTACAGAAAACTAAAACTAGGCTTTAAGATGAATGAATTCTTCGTATTTGAAACTATAACTTGCAAAATCATCCTTGTCACAGAAAGTTGCTTCTTTTAAACTGTAAGTGTTGTGCTTCCCTGTACACTCATTTATAGGGAAAATAGAGAGATGGTAAGGAAATGTTTAACTCCAGCAGAATTCCATCAATCTTATGAAAGTTACTATGCTTTTATGCTTACTTCAGAAATTTGGGTGGGTATTTGGCTGTTTAATTTTGAGAATTTTTTTTTTTTAATACATCACAAGTATACCACTGTGAGCTTGTTGAAATTACCACAATGCAAAAGTGGCTGATCTGTACCAGTCAAGATTGATATGTAAATAAAATACATTGATATGTAAATCATCTCCTGCACTAATGCAATGCGTAATTCTGTCTATTCTTATCCGATCCTTTATAGAAGGGGAAACATTGAAACTGAACATGGAATATCATATTAGATATGTCAGCTGCAATTGAAAGGCAATCAGCAGGCCAGGTTAATCATCTATATCCAAATTCCTTCAACCAACAGCTTTTATGCAAAAGTTTAGTGGTGGCCTACAAGAAGAGAAAAAATAAACTGGCACACAATTCCCACAGCAGCTGATGAACCTCAGAGACTTTGCAGCAGAGCTTTGTTGGCTCATCAGCTTCCACCTCTGCCCCAACAAACCTGCACCACAGGTGTCCAGGCAGCGCTGGAGAGCGGATCTGTACCACACCAGCACTTCTGCAGCTTTCACCCCTGTCCCTGCTTTTGCCTGTTGTCTCTCTATAGCTGAGGACCCCCAACCTTGTATTTTCTGTAGGGTGGGAGCACGGGTTAGCGAGCACAAGCCTGAGCAGTTAGGCTCACCCTTCCTGTCCTTGCTCTTATCTGCTCCTGCTGTTATCAGAGCCCAAGAAACAAACACCTTTGGGAACAAAGACTGAGATTTTGTCCTGATTTCACTGCAGCTCCCTGCTGACAGATACTGTGAACAAGCTCTTACAACTTGTCTCCCCTTTCTGATTAAAAGCATTATCTTTATGTGAGGCTAGTATTTAAGGCATCAGATTGGAGTCTAGCCACAGCTAAGTGACAGTGCTTGCTAGATAAGTATCCTGAAAGTTTTGCAGAGGGTTTGCTCTCCTGAAACACGCTGTAATGATACCATAAATAAAGAGCACCACACGGGAGGGCTCAAATTGGATTTCAGCCTTAGCTGAGTGATAAAAGGGTGGCACCTTTTAACTAGGATACAAAAAACCCTTCTGTAAGGGGTCCTCCAGAAATGAAATCCAGTAAACACACAATTAAAAGAGTGAGAGAAAAGCAAAAGGCCATGCAAGGACAGTGAGTTTTCTTAGGGCAAGTGGAAATAATAAGAGAATATGGAAAGTATCCAGTTATAAGAAAACACATATGAGCACATCAATCACTTTAAACCATAATCCTCAAGTAAATGCTAGTCTTTTTCTAACTTCTAAAAATAGAAGCAGATCTTTAACCACGTCAGAAGAGTAGATAATGACCACCAGGAACCCACAGAAACTTGATTACCAACATTAAGACTCTTCTCTGCATGAGAAACAGCACAATTTTAGACTTCCACACATAAATAGGACATGGCGTAGGGGACATCATAGTGTGCTGAGGGGAATATTTTGTCTGGGTGGGATAGTAATAGTTTTTTCAGCCTATGTTGCACAGTTAATTGGTTCTCTTCTTTCATTAATGAATTTGTCTCTGACTTTACACTGAACTAGACCTCATGAACAAAGGTGATCTAACAAAAAATAATACACTTTACATTAGTAAAATCAACCATTTGAACTGTTGTGTGGGAGAGGAGAAGCAGATCTCTGGAAGAGCTTCTCTCCCATACATTCATATAAATGAATGATTTTACTAATGTAAAGAGAGGTCTACCACTGTTAAGCCTTGTCAATGAGATCAGAGACAGGGCCCTGCTGTCTGCTCCTTAAAGTATATTATTTTTTGTTAGATCACCTTTGCTCATAACATGGCCATTGAGAATTTAATGTTCTTACATATTTCACTGTCAGACTTTATTGCACATTCACGAAGGAAAGTAATTTCATCAAGTGATAGACTATGAACGATACTAAATATAGATTTATTGGAAATTCTGGTGGAAGGTAAGTTAATTCTTTCTGCCAGCTGGAATAGAGAGCTACAGCCAAGCTATTTTCTTACCTGTCTATCATTCTCAGGGTAAAGAAAATGATGAGTGCTAGTTCTAAAATCAGATTATCACAGCCATGCCTATAAGCTTATTTTTCAGTACCCAGCATTTGCCTTACTTCTGGAAGAAAATAAGTTTTAATCTGTAGACTAAATATTTGGCCAGAATCTACTGATAACAGCAAATTTTGGGGCGAAAAGAAAAAAATTCCCTTTGCAATGAAGCCCAGTTTCTACACCTTCTATGCAGAACATAGGAACATATTTGGTAACATGGTAACATAGTTAACAAGCCCATGAGAAGATGACCATGGCTCTGAACTATCAGTGTGCGGTTTTCTCGTCAGCACTCACTGAAGATTGCTTTGAGCAGCATTTAAAATGTGGGCAGAGCGGACTTCAGTAAGTTAGAACCAAATTTTGATGAAAATTTAATATTTTCCTTCTAACATACCCCAGAATGTTTTATTTCCTAATTTTTCTGCTGCTGCTTTCTTGTTGCATGCCCTGTCTCACCAGCTGATGCCGTTCAGCCTCGAGTGTTTGCATCCACGCCCCGCAGGTTCACTCTCCGTTCCCTGCTCCCGTAACAAGGCACAGTTTCAGACACTGCACTGTAACCAAGGGCACGCCTGAGACTCCCAGCACCAGGAGAACACCGCGCGAACAAAGACACAAAGTGTTTCCCAGGGCTCTCCCTTTTCTATCACTTCTTTGTGGGCAAGCGGAAATGTCTCTCTAATCTGAAAAGAGCTGCAAGACTCAGCCATCCTGGTGAAACTTCGCCTGTACGTGGTTGAAAACACTTGTGCAAATCCCTGGGAGGTCAGAACTTGACTTGAGAGCCCCTTTCTGCCTCTGAGGCAGAAATATTGTGGTTCACCAGGAGTTTGGGGCCCCTCCAGCGGCGAGGCTGCCCTTGCCTGAGTGACCTGGACAGCACAGTTCCACTGGGCACTGCAGGCAGCCTTGGGGCTGGTCTTGCTGGGCCAGGAAAGGAGTAGGTGACCCAGAACTAAGCTACAGGGGACAAAGGTAGTGAAATAGTGTGCTGATCGGAGAAGAACTGTAAAATTAGGGACAAAAAAAAAAATTAGTGAAAGAAAATAATGAAGAACAATAACATAAGCTGCCATTGCTTAATCTAAAGCCAAATGCTCCAGCCAGCTGTAGAAGGAAGAGTGACCTCACTGTCAGCAATACCCCACTCACAGATTTTGAGCTACAAGTTGTGCTTGATCATCCAGCTCTTATTGAAAATTACTCAGATCAAGACCATGAAACTGAGGTTATAAACTGATGCATATACATACAAAATTAATTTTAGAGCATTTTGAGGAATCAGGAACATTTCAGGAATATGATTCGTTGTCCCCCCTATCTCGCATCCCAGTTAGGCACAGCCCTGGCACAATAATAGGTTTGATAAAGAAACTTGTTACTTTTGAAATGCAGAGAAGGAGGGTTTGGCCTGCTATTTTGGGTGTTACTGATGACATTCATTATCAAGTCCACTGTCCCATCGTTCTTATTATCTCCTATCACCTAGTTTGAAAAACCCATAAAGTAGGATTTATTTCGCTTAACTTCTAAGAGTTAGAATAATTAAGGTTTTTATTTCATTCCATTTTCATGAACAGTCAGGAATATATCTGAATGCACCTACCTCAGATTTTATCACTCGAGTTAATTAGCTTAATTTGAACTAAGTTACCACGTTAGTAAGGGGCTGGGTGTAGACTCTAAATATTCCTTCCAGACCAGTAAAGCTGGAGGTTTGTCTTAAGGCTCTGCCTTGGGCACCAGATGTGCCTACCCAGCCACTCCATTTAAAGAAGGAGCTTTATCACCATCATAGCTGGCTCCAGAGACCCTCTGATGGGTGAATGCTACCTGCCCATTTTCCTCCACTCCACCAAGTTTACCTTTATCATCAGACACTGTTTTTCCATGGGGATGGTAAGTCTATCCCAAAGTCAGCATCTTTATTTGAACCAGAGCCAGAACAGTGAGAAGATCTCCAGAAGTTCACAATTGCTAACACAGCTCACCAACTAAGCCTGACTCGTACCACTACCAGGAAAACACCAGTTACTGGAGAGAGGCAAAGATGCACTCACCAAGTTAAGGGGAACAACCTCTTCTGTTTAAAAGTCAGCCATCAAAGTACTCAGGTGCTGATTTAATTTACCTGGGGTCTGTACAGGGAAGGGTTTGAGCTCCACCTGGAGATATTAGAGCACAGCTGAAAGGAGTGACAGGTTGACAGAGCACCACACTGTCCTGCTAATACTGACCCAAGGATCAGGCAGTCAGATCCCATCCTTTCCGTCTGTCACCTTGACAGCCCAGTCACACTCAGAGCCTTCCTTGAACCCTCACACTTCCCACACAATGGGGCTAAATAACAATTACTTCAGTTAATGGCATCTACAACACACCTGATAACAGTACCATTTCCAACAGCATCCAGTGAAGAGATAAGTTCAGTGGAGAGATAGAGCTTGATGCTCATAGACCAAACAAATTGCATAATGCAGGCCAAATAGCTGAAAGGCTGTCTAGCTGCCAGATTTCACATCCACTGGGTAGCTTGGGGGGACATGCAGTAGCCACCAAATCTGACCTACACCCTGTCAGTGTCGGCTCACATAGGAGAGCTGGCAGGAGCCTGGAAAAGAAAAACAAATGTTGTTGCCACCTGACTCTGTCGAAAGGGGTTTTATTATAGAATTTTGTCTTGGGGAGATGTGATCTGAGAAGAACAGAAGATGCTTAGCAGTATTTTCAAAGAGAAAGTGACAAATTCTTGCAGGGAGGTACTAGGGAAGGGGAAGCAATTATAGGTTGGGCAAAAGGAGAAAATGGGACGTGTGACAGAAAAATTCAGAGGACTCACGTAAAGAACAGAGGGGCACGTAAGGGTGAGAAGAGCTTAAAAATAATGTGAGGGTAGGGAGCCAAGCAAGGTAGGAAGAATAACAGCATACCAGCTTTCATGCTCTACTTTCCTCTAACTGATGAACAAAAAGTTGGGGGTTTCTTGTAAGATCTTAGATCTAAGTGCCCTTGACTCCCAGGAGGATTCTGTTCCCTTTTGTGAGCTTAACTTGGGAAAGCACATCCATTTGGCGTTATACTCATGTCCTGTGCATTCTGTATGTGGTGTGTACCCACCCTTGAAAGGTCCCTGAGCCGCATCCTAGCAGCCCCACAGACTGGGAGCCAGCACTTGGGGCCAGGGTGGGAGGTGTGGGAAGGGGCTTCAAGAAGCAGGCAGGGAGGGACCTGCATCAAGTACTCAAAGAGTTATCATCACCTCCTTATAGTAAAATAGACAGGACTTTTCAGCTGGAGACACTGGCCTGTGGGGGATTTTGGCACATGTTTCAATACCAGGAGAATATAAACAGAAGAGGGTGGAGAACACTTGAAAATTACACGGACCTCTCACCATGCCATAGCATGAACTGAAAATATGGATGGTAATTACAATGCCCTGTATATTCCTCACTCTTACAAATAAGGATTTCATTCCCGGCAGAGAGAAGAAGGAATTGATTTGCAAAATGAAGAGCTAAGGTTGGTTGATGGAATTTTTCAATTCAGGAAAAGGCACGTCTTGAAAATCAGAAATTGGTAAATGAATGTAAATCCACATAAGACCTTAATTCCGCTCTGTCTGAATGATGTCTCTGGATTCCCTTATCACTTTACTGTGGCTCTGCTTTTGAAGTGAGCCAACATCCCCAGACCTGCAGGCTACCACTTAACTTTCTGCACAGACAGAGCAGCACAGCTGCTGAATATACAGCACTGTATAGCACTCTGTCCCTCCTACAGCCCCACAGCCTTTTGCACGCAAGGCCACTGACGCTGCACTTTCCTTGCTCTAATCACACCAGCAGCCCCTGATCACCCCCCACTGAACCTCTGGCACTTCCCTGGCCAAAAAAGCACCGTGCCTTTCTATTTCCACAGCTGTGGTGAAACTGGAAAAGGCACTCTGGTTCTATCCAGGGACCCACCAACATCTTTGTTGGCACAGTGGTCAGGCAGAGGGCTGTGGCTTTCCCAGATCATTCCAAATGGGGCTGCTCCAAAGTTCCTACTCGCTATGCAATGCAACTGCCTCTGGTTCTGCGAATGCAGCTGGTGTGCTTGCTGCTGCCAGGTTCAGGGAGGCCAGCTCATATTTGCATGTCTATGCTTTGTTACTGAGCTTGCAGAAATGTAGTATTTATAGGGACAGACCTTCTGGGAGGACCCAGGCTCGCTGGGATATTGGGCAGAGTCAGCTAAGTTTCTTATTTGATCTAGTTTGAGACTTGCTGTAAAAGAGCGTAGCGAAAAGTTTTATTCACTCATTAAGCTCTGTGAGTTTGCAGGCTTTTCAGGACCTAATATATGGGGGAAAAGAAGCAGAGAAGGGAAGAGCAAGATAAATTATAATGAAGTCTGAAATGCAGTTAGATATTTCATACACAAAGGGGATGATTGTGCCAAACTACCCTTCTGGGCACGGTCTTTTCCTGACGCAGCACATGCAGGTCTGACCTGGAGAGAAAGTTGAGATTTATATTATTTCCTAATTCAATTAGGAAGAAGAGTTTAAATGCAATTTACATTTGTATAGCAGAAGAAGGGGCTGGAGGCTTGTTTCAATTCCAGAGCCATGTGAGCCCGGATTGGGAATTGCTGCTCTTGGGGCGCGCTTGGTGTGTACCGCACCAGGAGCTGTCACCCAGGCAGAGGGTGTCACTGTGCTGCCACAAGGCAAGCAATTGATTTGGTCATTGAATATCCTGCTGTCCCAAGCATCACCCATGGTGCAGGATGGTACCGGTGGTAGTTTTTGCGCTAGAAACACATCACGAGCTTCCTGAGGGTACAGAGGGGAATTAAAGCCAAGTGCCTCCATCCTGAGCGTTTGTGAATAAAGACTCCTCTTTCCCTGTAAAACCTTTAAAAAGCATTTCTACCCCCAGGACTGCCCCTTTCTCTCTTCAGAGGCACTGTGTGATGTTTTGTGTCATGATGCACAGTGCTGTCTGTCAGGTCGGGTTAAGCTAAAGGAGTGGCCTGCAGCAGAGACTCGGAGCGATTCCTGATAAATCGTCAGCAGAGTGGAAAGCAATAGTTGCCCGTAATTTGAATTTCATGCCAACTCGTCACGGAAATCTTACGTGACAGCTTGATGTGCCCAAGAGCTTGCTCAAATAGATGCCTGCGTCCTCAGAAATTCTGTTTCAGCTGCATTGTGTTGCCCACACGGCTTGCTGGACACTCGCTGCACGGCTTAACGTGGCTCTACCGGCACCATGAATGCTCAAAATGAAAGCTTTGTCAGTAGTTTAGAGGGCCCAGCTCCTAATTGTAACAGCTGTGTAGAAGTGGAAAGCTGGAGCTGAGTTTTAGCTTGGCAAGAGGAATAAACAAATGGAGATGGTTTTGTCCTGGCTCAAAGAAGGCGTACATACACCATCCCTCTGGGCTGCCACTCTGGTTTAGGCTCTGGTGCTGCCCAGGAGAGCTTCTTCTGGCATCTCCAGGAGGCAGATACTTCTGCAGCATCTGCTCAAAGTCTGCAGGAGCTCTGCCCAGCCCCTGGGCATATCAAAATTCCACCATTCACATGTGAGAAGAAATGAAGGCAATTCAAAACTACGTCACCTGCTGGGAGAAAACACCAAGGTCATTGCAAGGAACTATGGTCTCTACACCCAGGGGTCTGTTCTCGAGGAGTTCCTTGTGGGTAACATGGCCTAGGAGAGTTTTAAAAGGAATTTAAAATAAATAATTGAGGGGGTGGGGATGAATTTTTACAGGAAGTTTATTCAAGAATGAAACGCAGCATGGGAGAAGACAGGGAAGCAGTGCCAATAAGGCAACGGTATTGCTGCCTTGGGCAGGAAAGAAGCAGGACCAACATCCTAATGAGAGATAATACTTGAGGGTAAGATGTGTCATTCAGTGAAGTGAGGACAAATAACAAGGATATTTACTGCTTGACAGCAAACGGAGAGCTGTGGAGAAGGACAAAATGAAATACACAGCCTAAGGGATTGGTTAAGAAAATTCTCTCTGCCACAGCATTAGGGACTGATACCTGCAAGATGTGAATAAAGGGTAGTGCTTGCCCGTTTCGCATACTTTACATGGATGTGGGTGAAATCGAGGATCTTTCACTCGGAAAAATCCCTGATGAATTCTACCCTTCTCACATCGTTTCACAAGACAGCTAGAACACCTCCAGGACACTCTGGTTTGTTCCCCAGACTTTTACAGTTATATCTGTTCAAGCTTTTAATTCTAGCATGAGCAGATTATATAGGTTTTATTTGCTGCGAGGGAGCTACCAGTGGCTTGTTCCAGCCAACATTTGTAGCATTGGGGTGTTCACTCCAGCCTTTTTTGACTCCTTTTTTGGCCACCAGTTCATCAGCTATTTGAGGGAGAAAGCAAATTCCAAGAAGCCCTGATCAAAACACTCAGAGATCCTTCAAGCTTTGTATGAACACCAGCACAAATTCAATTCACAAGCCAGGTTAAATAATAACAAACTGTTTAACTTCAGCTGGCATCTTTCCTGAAGTTTTGCTTATGGAAAAATCCAGCAGCCTCGTGAACAGATTTGAGGCTGTTTCCAGGGGTTTCCAGGCACAAATACATCACTACTGTTATTGCTGTGATGATTTCTTCTACAACTAATTGTTCTTTAAAAATGAGACATCACATGCATCTAAAGGTGAGAGTGCACCTGAGATAAATGGCAATCTCTAATGTCTCCTGCTAACACAAGGCAAAGTTTGTTCCAGCTCTTTGCTCAGGATAATAAGCAGAGGGCAAATGGCACCACCCCATTTTTCCAGGGAATACAGAAGGTGTTTTTCTCTTGCACTGCCAGTGAACAGGTTGAATCTGTTTATGATGCCTTGTAGAAGGCAGGTGGTGTCTGCTCGGGGTGCCAAGGAGCAGGTAAGTGGCATCTGCTCATCATGCTACCCAACTGTGAGTCAATTAACATTAGGGTGGATGTTTAAAATGCTTAAAAACGTTGAAATTAGAAGTCAATTATATGTCAAAAAAAAAAGGCAAAAAAAAATAAACACAACATTTTTATCCCAATTTGTTTAACTCTGACAATTTGGAGACCGTCTCGCTGACAGTCCTCAACTTAGATAGCCAGCAGGTAACTGGCTGAACCAAACTCCTTTAGGGACACCTCTTGAAAAGTTTTGGCACAGAACTTCACTCACTGATGAACCCAAGAAACTGAGCAATGGAGCAGTGTCTGTGGAGGCAAAATACTGCAGGACTTGCACAGAGCAAGGCAGCACTCAAGGATGAAGTCAGTGTGGTCTGGCCCCTCTCTTCATCCCCTTTTTTTTCATAGTTCTGACATATGAAAACCCAAAATGCTAAATGTATCTCATGCTTTTCCTCCTTGGTGGTAACAGGCAGAAGACCACAGAGAGGGAACTCAGTTCTTTCTTAGTGAGATGCACTCTCATAAATGGCCTTCAGACAAACTCATATCCTTGGACAGAACCTAGTTTTCCCACATACCCTCTTCCAAGAACAGAAACAATGTGAGAAAACTTCAGACAAAATTATACACAGCAAAAAAAATTTTAGAAAAACAAGATTGAATATTTCACTTTGTAGCCAAAGCTGCATTTCTAGGTTATTTTATTATCTTCTATCAGAACCAGTTCCTCTCACCAGCTTCCCACGCTGTTTCCAAAAGGATGGACACACTTACTAAGCTTATCTCCTGGAAAAAGCTGTTGTGAGCACCTTGCAGTGCCTACCAGGTCTCCCCTCTAAGTGTTTAACTTGCTGGGGCTCTCCCAAACATCTCCCAGGATCCATTTGGGAAGGGGCCACTTCTTCCAGCCCCGGTACCAACTGGTTTACACCGGGAAAAGACATTTCAGCAGACATGGTGTTTAAATACAGGCCAAAAAGGAGCTGCATGAATGCTGCATCAGTGATTCAGGTAGTCAGACAGTGTCTCTTCATGGGCAATAGTCCCTCTGGAGGCTGCAGGAGGCTTCAGCCAATGCTGGCAGTTACTGGTGGAGGAAGAAAGTTCAAGTCCAGTTATTAATCCCACTGACCTTAGAAGATCACACAAACTCTGAGTCGAGACCCTAGAGAAGCCCACTCAGTTTCTAAGCCCCTAGAACAACCACCCAGGAGAAATATTTATTACAGTGAAAATAAACTCCCACGGACTTTCCCATTCCTACTTCAAAAATGTGATTAAATACTAGAAGCAGTCTCCTGATGTGAGGGTTGTATAAACCCTCAACCTTTTAATTAAATGCTTTATGTGTTAGCAAAACCACAATTATTGCAGGAGATGGCTAAGGGCCTGACTTGTAATATTAACTCAGCTCACCACCTTTTCAGGACTATAAGAACAGACCAAAAGGATAGACTGCTTAATTTTTGATAAAACATAAGAAAAAGTTAAATTACCTTAAACCTTCAGGTTCTGAGACAGCTTCCTGCCTGATGTGTTCTCACACCTCTGCTGCAAGGCAAGCCAAATCTACATTTAATAAAGACAGACAAATTATACAGGTTCAGTCCACTGTTAGATAGACATCCAATATAAGGCTAAATACAGCTGAAAAATGAAGCAGAAGCAGCATTAGCACATCCCTTTCATGCAACATCAGTATGCACAAGCTCTGTTAGTCTGTGATTTACAGTGTAGCTGAACATTACCTGTATCTGACAAACACACACTTGAGGCCATCAGCTAAAATGAATTTCAATGCCTTCAGAGGAATAACTCCATTTATTGTTCTTTTAGTCTTGGAATACACACCTTCTCATAAAGTGAACTACACCAAGCATTCTTGAATGTGATGTTTCCTCATGATTGTGCAGCAATAATTACTGCTATGGAGTGGAAGCGTTTCTGAAAGGTGTTTTGATATTTTAAGGTGCCAATTATAATTACGTGTTCCCAGCAGTTTAGCCAGAAAACAGGTACTTCAGCCTGACACCGTCTCCCTTCGCCCCCTGCTCCCAGCCTCAATCCTCTGAACACGCACAGACACACTCAAATAAACAGGAAACAAATCTTATTATGCTAGCAGGAGGTCTAGGGGGCTCTGATTTTCAGATCTCTAAGATGCTATCCAGGGACTGAAGAAATATGTGAAGAGAATTGCAAGTTGGAGTGCTAGTAAAAACTCCCAGAGGTATTTAAAGTCCCTTTTATGAGCTGATAGGATCTGTGAGGAAGGGCAGGATATTGCTCCCCTTTTTGAGGTTTGCCTGTTTGCTGCACGGCAAGGTGTGCCACACATTTTGGAGGAGTGGAGGAGTGTAACCTCAGCTCTTCCCCAGAGCTGTTCACAGCCTTGGCTGCCTCCCTTCAGCGGGATCACAGGGTACAAAAGAGTCCTTGGCCTCCCTGCCCTGCTCATAAAACATTCTTCCTTCTTTCTCCCTTTTTCAGGGGTGAGTGGAGAGAACAGGAGACCAAAAGCTGTCATGGTTCAAGCTCTGTGGAAGAAATCACGGCATGAGTCAAGCTCTCCCACTGCTCCCAGAATTACATCTCTGCTTGCAAAGATAGGGCCAATAATATGCTTCCACCTCTCCCAAATACCAGAAAAATAAACTTGAGCAATCCAAAGCTAAAGAGAAATAAAATGAAGGCTTTGTGCACACAGTGAATTATTTATATTAAAAAAAAAAATCATTCTTTGAGGGTTGCTGCTGCATTCAGCTTGGATTTCAGATAACCCAAAAAAATTTTAAGCACACTCATTTATATTCTTAACAGCTATTCGTTGCAGCCATGTTGATTTCCCATGATGTTTAATATTGGCTGCAACAAAGTTTTGTCTGGACAGATTAGCGCAAAAGGATTGTTCTTCATGCAAGCATACATTTATCCCCACAAGAAAAAAAATTCAGCCTGCAAACAAGATCATATGTGATTAATTATTTAGCAAATGCTATCTCCCAGTCTTCCCATTCGAGAATTTTAAATTACCCAGCCAGAAGCCAGAAACAGTGCCGTTTAAGGTAGCTGTTCTGTTACACAGAGGTAACAGGAGACAGTGAGACTGAACTGTCTGAAATCAACAGAAAATCTACAGACACTTAGCTCAGACTGGGAAACATTTAAGAATACATTAACAGGAAAACCCTCTCATTTCAGCAATGCCATGGCTGCAAAAATCCGGGAACGCTAATGCCATATAACTCATTACAGCAACACGGGCACAACACACTTTCCCGCAGTCCTGATGACAGGACGGGATTATCACCCAGACATTTCTCCACCTGTCGTTGCCAAAGGTACCGTGTCCTGAGTTTCCACATGCACATTCCCTGACACTGACTGTGGCTTGCGGTGTACACGGAGACACTTGACAAGCCCATCTGGAGGGAAGCCACTTCTTTACTCACCATACAAGTGGGCTGAAAGAACCACATCTCTGCTCCCATCTCCACGAGCTGCCAGATGGGTGCATTTCCAGGCACTGCCTGCACTCATCACACCAGGGGGTGGGTTATTTTCACAGCATGTACTACATCTGTACTAACATCTGTGCTGCAGGATGAACCCACTTTACCACGTCCTGCAGAAGATGGATCTTGCTGCCCCAAGGCTGTAACTCCTTGGATTTTTCTTGGTGGTGGACTGGCCCTCAAATTCACCCCAGATTGAACCACCTGGCAGAACTATCCACGTTAGTATGCGTCCCCTTTCCTCAATCTAATCAATTTTTATGATTTGTAACTCACCAAATAAACCATTAAAAAAGAAAATCCTCCACAGTGAATACATATTATTGCTGTGTAACTCTGTGTAAGGGTCTAGTTACTACCTGTGTGACAGTAACTACCTTTGTGGTAGTAAGTACCTCTAACCCTGAAAAATGAAATCAAGGAATTAGATGCAGAGTGGTTTTATAGTCAGACAAAAGGCTGACAGTCTCAGGATTTCAAAATTGAGGTTTGATATTTATTATTTCTGTCTTCACAATAACTGCCTTTTGTTAGAAATACTGGTTGGTTGTCATCCTGGTGTCTATTTCGCCTACCCTTTTAATGTATCAGATAATTCTGTGGTTTTTAAAAGCTGTGTCTGTTCACAAGTTTGGTCCAAATTCTTGTTGATAACTACAAAAATTATATGGTTTTTGGGTGACCATTGACACTTTACAGAGGCTTCTCCAGAAGGCAACTAACCAAGCATTTGACTAATTTTGCTGCCACCAATAGAAAAAGCTGTTCCTTTCACTGGTTAGGATGAAAGCTTAGCAAAACCCCATTCTTGGGGGAGGAAAAAAGTGCTTACCTCTTGAAGAGATGATATCAGAGACAGAGGTTTTCATCATATCTTCAGAACCAGCAGTCAATTTCCTAAAGTACCTTAATCCCTCTTCCATCTCGTTTCTTTGGGGGAGGGATGGTCACAGAATTTTGTGGGGTTTTTTAATCCCTTTCACAAGTGGTCTTGTTGCCCTGTGCAAAATATTGAGGTAGCTTCCCCCCGCTTTCTAAGCCAAGAAAATGACTTCCCTCTGTAGGAACAAGAGGTGCTGTTCAGCTGATGTCTGAGACCCATCGGCCGTGATCAAACTGATCCGCTCCTCTGGTTCAATTCAGGACACCAGAGCACTCCTCTGAGACATTTGAATATTACTTCTGCAGGTCTTAGAATAATTCAGTCTTTTGCCTTTCTTTCCCTAAGGCGTATTTGATATATCCTCTGTGTAAAGCGTTCAAAGGCTCCCAAAAATTACTTCAGAGCCTGTGTGAGGCTCACCGGGCTGCAGACACTGGCCTGAGGCCATTCCACCTGGTGCTGCGATTCTGCCCGATTTTGCAGTCCAAAATCCACGTTGGGTTGGTAACTGGTGGGAATAAGTGTCAGTGTGGATGCACAACAGCTGTTGTGGAAGCTTCTGTAAGCAGAATGGATCTTATGCTTTACAAGTTTTATTTAGCTAGGTTTAGATCCACAGTTCTGATGGGGAGGTTTCTTCCAGAGGGATAGAATAATCCTGTCTCTGACTTCTCTGCAGCCCACAGTCCTGTAAAAACCATTTCAGGCTGCAGATTTCCTTACAAATTCAGCAGTGTCCAGGCTGTTTATTTGGAAAAGGATTTTGCAGTGGTTTGGAGGGAGCCAGCCATCTGGACACAGTCACCAAGTGCTGAACACAGTATAACAAGACACATGGCAGAGACATTTCTGTCCTGCCAACATGCTGAACACAGCATAACAGGAAAACACATAGCAAGAGACATTCCTGGACTTCCAACCTGCTGCTTCACAGGAGCTGATCTATCTGCAAGATATGCCTATAGAGACTATTTGCATCATCCCAAGGTCATATGCAAGCACCTTGATCCATGCCAAGCTTTGTATATGAATTGTAATTCCTCTCAAAGATTCCTGGATTATCCCAGTTTTATCTGGAGGTGGGCTACAAAACTGCCATGGAAACTGAGCAGCTACACAGTACTGCAATGTCAAGAAAAAGCAATGAGGATCCCCACAGCCTGTTAATCCCTCGCTGTCCTGCAGAAGGGGCAGTGATTCATGAAGCTGTGAGATGTTCTCCACCTACGTGATGATGATCATGGCTGGATGATACAGCTCGAGGCATCTCAACCCCCAGTTTTCAGATCCAAAAGTGCTAGGCTCTGCCTGTCCCCTTGAAGAGCTGTACCCCCTCCCCACCTCTGCCAAGTGGAATTCCGGTGGCACTGGCACCAGGGGCACCACCAAGTGCCTAGAAAGCCACAGGAGTCGTGCTGACAGAAGGCTGGAGCTTGTGCTGTTCCAGCTGAGAGCAGTGTGCTGGATAGTCCTGGGTGTGCCGAAATCCAAGCTCCCATGCCTCCATCTGGGTATGCAGATGGGGATGTTTTTAACCTCTATCCCTGTGTTGTAGTTTATGATCAGTAAAGTGGAGTTATTGCATGTCCAGGTGAATGGCATAAAAATAGGTATCTTAATATTTGTGAAGCATTTAGGTACCATAGCAATGAACATTAAAGGAGAACCCAGGAGGAAAATAAAAATTGTTTGCTGAGTAAGGTTTGAATGGTGTGTGCAAGTAATTCATGGGGCTGCTCAGGGAACAATGAGAAAAGCAGGACAAGCAAGCATCCACTCACTCTTTGAGCACCCCTCTTCTGTGCACTGAAGGTATGGAGAACCTGCTGGAAAAATTGTGTGCAGGCATGTGCATATTGCACAGAAACTCAGTGGATTTGGACAGGTAACCATTCTCTAGCTTCTCCTTTTACAGGAAGGGGACTTAAAATAGTAGGATAAGCAGATGAAATCTGACATGTTTCCATCATGCCTAAAACTGTTTCTGCCCATCCAACCCACAAATATGTTTTTTCAGCACTTCAGTCCCCAATAGTATAGAACTAAGTTTGCTTCAGGTTCAGTTTTCTGGTACAACTTAATATTATTTGGTCCTCAAGCCAGCAGAAATAAGGAAGGAAATAGACTTGATTCTAAAAAGACATGTGCCAGGTACTTTGCTGCTAAAGGAGGTTAGCCAGTGTGCAAAGACTTTTGGTAGAGTAATTCCATACAGAGAAGAAATGCTTCAACATACATCAAGGTGTTTTCTTTGTCTTTCTAACTGGGTACAGCATGTATTTGTACAAAACATTTTGTGCTTTGAAGTGTCAACTTTTTGTATTTGCTGATGAAATAATATAATTCTCTTGATCTATGCATCATTAATTTATGTAATTCCATTGAAAAAATGTTGGATTTGCTCAAATATTTTATTACCAAGCATTTAACATATGCTGCAGAAGGAAATCCAAACTAGATATTAGTGCAGGAGACAGACCTGAAAGAGCAGGTGCTCATGGCTTGTTCTGATTCATTAAAATCAGTGGAATTGCTGGGATTTATTTCAACAGGACCAGGCAAGCACATTCATAGAGGAACTATGGCTTTATGCAAAAGGGAGCCATGGGCCTGTTCTCTATTTTTAGTCCTGACACAGAGCCTCATTGCAATCCTGATTTAAGTCACCTAATCTGTGGAGCAGCAATATTAATCTTGCGCTTTATAAGCTCACCTGGCTCCTCCACAAATTGCTGTGAGAGCTTTTAGAGGACTTAACATGTTCCTGGCTCTCAGTGATCACGCTCAAATCCATGGGCCGGGAACAAAACACATCACAAAACTCAAAATCCAAGTAGCACAGGCAAACAAGCACAGTGCAGGAAGAATTACCAACCACAAATGCCTGCCGAGAGATGCACACAGTTCTCCTTGTCTGGGACCTCTCTGTCTCCAAATTTTGCCACCTTCCCCACGGGACACATTCCTTCCCATGCAGTTCCTGTCGGCCCCAGTCAGACACAGCTCTCACCAAGCCTGGTCTCTTCCCCTCTGTATCTTTGTAGATCAAGGCACCAGCACAGCCCCTGAAGCTTCGAGTGCATGACAGCCTGAAAGGTCCAGCCTTAGACCCACTTCACTGCCTGGAAAGTCAGTATTGATATCAAGAGGAGCACATAGTATTGAAGTTCTCATTAATAAAGCTTCTAATCCTCAAAAGTTCTCATTAAAAGCCACAGCACCTACCCATTTTGATTTTTATTCTTTTTTTTTTTAATACCACTTGATTTTACATTTATTTGCTGTTCCTCTTGCATGCAAAGTCCTGGCCATGTAACTCTCTAACTCATATGTGACTCAATCCACCCCAAGTCATAGTATTTCCACAAAAGTCAGTGCTGAAAAATGATCCCACCCTTAGTCCTCCCTGGCATCAGAAGCTGTGGAGTTGTACTGGCGTGGCACCTGGTCTGTATTTTCTTTATAGACATAACATGAAACTGCTCCTTCCGAGACACTCCAAATTCTCCCGTATGCCTGTACTCTCCTAACTTCCAGATCTGAGTTACTTCAATACAGCTTTATGTGGAATTTAAACCAGTTTGCTGGTTGTTATTCATTGCACAGCACACTCTTGGACTTTACTGGCAGGTTCACAGACACAGGACTCTCAGACACACTTCTCTGCTGAAGCTGATGAGGCTCATCCAATTTCCATCAAAAGAGGTGGTTCCTAAACTGCATTTATTTGTTTTTCTGCTTATGAAGAGTTTGAATTCAAATATTTTTCTAGTGAAGCAGTAGATATAGAATCTATTGGGTTTTGTGCAGTAAAATTAAAAAGAGCTAATTTTAAGCTTATAATGGTGGTGGTTGTGCTAAAGAGAAGTAAATTATGAAATGAAGGTAACCATAAATCTGTCAGAGTAAACTGTAGAAACCATTGCCATAGGGTGGTAAAATGGCTGTGCACTGACTATTGTCTTACTATAACAGCTACCATTAAACTGCAGTTTTATCACCACCATTATTGATTTATTTTCCTGAACTTCCAGAATACAGCCCCATTAAAATCTTAATTCAAAGTGTATTTCTTTTTTGTTAGCACTGAAAGAAGAGTATCAGGACTTTCCCCTTAGGTCAGAGGCAACTGTGTCACTCACACTGGGCTGCAAAGAGCCCAACAAAATAATATTTGGGCTTTCACCTGGAGGTGAAACTCTGGGCAGGAATTGCTCTCTCAGTCAACACAGAAAATGAGAGGAATGTGTTGGGTGCTGTTGGCAGGAAGCAGGGACTGGGCTGTGACTCCAAAGGAGTTCAGTCACCATAAACCACCAGTTGAGGAGCTCAGCCTGGGCACCAGCTGGCCAGGCTGACCAGAAACCTGATAATTCCAGCCGGAATGATCCCTATACATGACACCTGAACTTGTCCAAACGGTGCGGTGGGAATACCCAGTCACCCTTCCAGTAAAGCCTTGTAACAGGACTTGACACCTTGAGAGGGATTCGTGGGAGTTTTCTAGATTTAACTAGCCAGGCTGGAAATGGATGCTGAGTTCCCAAGGTCAGCTTCTGGAAGAACTCAGAGCATCATGAAAAAGTCTAATTTTGGCTCTGCATCCCTAAGGCCTGTCACACCTAAGTCTTGCACGGCTGTAGACCGAGCAATTAAATCAATGCAGAAAAAACAGATAATTACCCCACTGTCATAAGCCCTGCTTTTATATAAACACTGAGGGCTATGGGAGGATCTCGCTCTATTCATCCATGAGCATCTCACAAAAATGTCTCATTTAAACCACCCTAAATATTGTATTAATAATGGCAAGGCCAGCAGTGTATCTACACAAACAGAAAAAATAATGAGAAAAAACCTTGCGCAGGGTCATCAGATGATAGATCTCTGCTACTGCTGCAAAAGCAAAAAAGGTAGCTGGCTAGGTAGGAGAGAAAACTGCTTTGCCTTTGCTACTCTTTCTATTGCAGTGCCCTTTATATATGCAGGCTGAGAGGAATGCATCATAAAACGTGACATTTTATAACAGCAGTTTGTAAATTTTACAGAAGCTTACTGCCTGTAAATCACACAGCTTATACCCTCACTGACTTTATTACTGCAAACCCAACCATGGATAAACTCCATGCCAGTTTACTTTAAATTTATCTTTTTTATTCAGACCTAACTGAGGTCTTTTAATATTCCTTTTCTTCTAATGATAAGGCCATCCTGATAATCTTATTTTCTTTACAGACATTTTGAAGGACTCTATTGTATCTTGAAAAAGCAATTCCTGGGTTTGGTAGTTTCTATCTTAACATGTACTTCTGCTGTCAAAAGATGTGCTTTTCCCCTTTATTTCAATTATGTGCATTTATTTGTATTCCAAATCCTCTCATCACCTAACCCTTCGACTTGCTTCACAGCCAGACATCACAGACTGTTTCTTACAGGATCTGTGCACAAACCTGTCCTTTATTTGGTAACATCCACGTTTATTTCATAGCAGAGCTACACAATTTATTCTCCCATCTGTGCAGTGGGTGTTTTCGTGGTTAATCTTCACAGGCATTAATGGAAACCAATGGCACAAATTCCTTGTGCATCAGTGAGAGTTTTGTGAACGAGGTGGTCAGTGAATTATCTTGTTTTTCCAAAGAGCTGCATGGAGCAGAGTTCCCCAGCTGACGAGCTTCCCTCTGTTTTCAGCAGTTCTTATTCTCTGCTTATGGTCCTGCTCATACTTCACTTTCAGCCCTAATAGAAGGCAAGACTAGATTCTACTCAAAACCCTGTTTCAAGGGTACAGAAGCTCACACTGTTTGGAAACCAATGGGGAAAACTATTTCTTTAGAATGGTTCACAACGCAGTTGCTGGAAACTTCAGGCCTATTTTCCCCGGCAATTGGAGCAGGATTTGTACTCAGGTTAGATGTAGTGCTCTCATCTGGAGCTCAGGAAGCTGTTAGCTGTGCCAAGGTGTCGATTGCAGCAGGAATCTGTCAACATGGAGCAGCAAATGACACGGCCCTTCCTCAGGCTCAGCTGCTGGCTTTGTGCCTGCTTGGAATCACAGCACTTTTTAACAAGGATGCTGTGAAGTTTCCCCAATGCACCCTGAATTACACCGAGGGCTTGGCACCAGCAACTGGCCGGTGTCCAAAGTCACTCAAGACTCTGAAGAGTACCTCACAGCCCCTTTTGGGCTCATGAAACTCTTTGCTCCTTAGCTACAGAACATCTGCAGTGTCAGTGAAGATGTTTCCTTTCATGGATGGAACCATCTCCCCTTGTGCCTGTTCTAGCCAGCAAGATCAGACTTAAAATTAAATTCTGTAGTGCCTGATTGTCTTCTCAATTATTTCCCATGAACTGGGGGGGTAAATTGACCAAAATAAACATTAAGTCACATTTTCTCCAAGAGAACAAGCAGCTTCAACATGTGAGCATTTTCTAGTATGACTCAGTAGAAATGGGGCTGGGACACTGCCCAGGCAATAATAATAATTTTTTAATATGCTTGAGAGATCTGCTACAACTTGGGAGTATAATGGGTTTAAGACACCTTAATGTGAGATTGAGGTATTTTTAAAGGGCCTTTTGGTCCTACAGATGGAGGGAAATGTCTCCTGGGAAACTGTCAAATCCCAGAAGTTGGGTTTTTCACATGCTGAGGTTGAGACGTGCAGATAGTTTACTAGGTTGGTGTGAGAATGACCTTCCTCTCTATCATCACATCCATTGACCAATAACCTCAATATCTGGAGAAGATGTGTGTCAAACACAACAGGCCTTCACTCAGTCCTCATCCACAGGGATGAACACACCACAAAGGATTATGAAGGTGTTCAGTTAATATTTACTGCGGATGCTGAAATGGAGATTTCATTTCCCACAGGACATCCTCAAAGTATCCACATGCAAAATCCCTTTACTTCATCTTTGGTCCTCAGAGATGCATCAACATATAAAGGCATTTAATTGCTGCATTTTAAATGCTCTGCTTGGAGATTAAATATAACATAGAAAAATGGATTCAATAAAACGGAGCACAAATCATTACAATTCCAAAACATAAATCTCTTTCTTACTGCTCTTTTGCTGCTGCTGCAAATTGTTGGCATGTTTTATTGGAGCTCTTTTTGTCTGTTTTTCTTTTAAAGTCTGTACATAGAAAAGAGTGTGGAAAATGTAGGTGGAGGGTACGGGCATTTTTTTCAGCTGGCCACAGTGAGATGAGGAAATATGTCTGCTTTATAAAATCAGATTTTTGCAGGGTTCTGGTTCCATATGGGAAATGGAAGGGGTTGGATAATTTGGAAAGGATTTCCTAAAGATATTCCAAAAGACTGAACTTTCGAGATTATCCATTCCATGTGCCAGGACATCTTTTTTCACACAAAATTTAATCAGCATTGTGTAATGACATTACATTTTATATTGCAAATTACATATTGTAATTACCTAATTACACATTGTAAATATATGATTACATGAATTTCCACCAAAATTCATAATTGCACTTAATTACACTAATTGCATCAATCTAAACTAATCAACTACAAAATACAAGGAAAACTCTTGCAAACAAAGCTAAAAAAAAGAACATTTTGAGAGTGAGCCCACACTCCCTGAATACCCAGAGACACAACACCTCCTGGAAAAAAATTCATAAGTAGAGCTGTGTGGAAAACAATTTCTTTGACCTAAAGGTACTTTTATGCTCTCAAAAAATTGCTTGAGCTTTGAATTAGGGCAAACACACCTCCATATCTTACAAAGATTTGGGAAGGTTGGATTATTGGGGGTTTTTTTCCCTTTCTGTATTAAATTGCTGCAGACTTCTCATCTGCTCCAGAGGGAAGGATCCAGGGAAGGATTTGGCTTCAGTGTATTTCCGGTTTCCACCAGAAAAGCAGATACATTTGGATGCAGCTTCACTGGGAGCAGCAAGTGCTTCATGTTTCTCAAAACCTAGTCCTTAATCTCCCCATCACAGCTACAGGGTGGGATTTACCTTTGTTGTGCTGAGGGCAATGGTCTGCAGAGATGATTTAGTTCTGGAGTACAGCCTTGCTCATTTGAGGTTCACCTGGCAGCCCAAGTCCTAAAGTGCCCTTTCTTACAAAATTAATACCAGCACGTTCTAACTCCGTTAGTGTGGGTATTGCCATGCATGATTGTAATTTACTTTCTGTACTAATTAGTGGCCTGTTTTTCTGTGGGATCCTTATTGTGACTCCAGGAAAGGTTTAAGTCATGGAAACATATAGCACTTTTGATGCACTACTTCGGTAATTAAAACTCATCTTACATATTTATATACGTTTCATTCCTTTGGGGAGCAGTTCTGAGGAAACCGATGGAATTCCTGCTGATCAGAGAGAAAAATAGGCAATTATGGATCATCCCTTTCTTTCCTTCCCTTTTATCACTGCTGTATCGGTAATTAAAATTGTTGTACTGTAAATATAGCTTTTACACATTTCAAACGAGGAGGAGCTGTTGCCAATAAAGCCCACAGTGTGCCCAGACAGTGTCATTGTGAAGGAAACAAACAGAGAGATGCAGTGCATTTCCCCGTGGATGCACTCTGGAAAGTCCCATTAATACTCATAATTAAATGATGGGGTGGGTGAGAGGATGCTACTGCAAGGCGTTTAGAAGTGACACAGCTCAGCTCGGGTGTAGTAGACGTGCTTTGAAATGTTGCATCCCTTCTCCAGCACTCTGTTTCCCAGGAAAATAATCTCTCTGGCAGTTTTTTCTTATTTGCCTAATAGATTTTTAAAAAGGAAAGAGCCTTTCCTCTGCAAGCAGAAAGAAGTATTTACCCTTTGTCATAAGTGCCCTCTTCGAAATGCCCCCTTCTTCAGAACCAAGAAAGCGTTTTGCAGTAGATGTGTTGTGACCCTGGGAGTGTCCCTGCTGGCAAGAGGGGAAAGGGAGGTGTTGGAAAAAACAGCCTCACAGTCCAAAGCAAAGAAAACCTCACGTCCCCCCACCCCCTGTGTGCTGCTATCTTTAAAGGCTTTTGTAAGACTCTTAACTTGGTGAGTTGAGCAGTGTTATCCTTATTCTCAGCGATATAATCGCACTCTCACATTTAATGAAAACACGAGGGAACATGATGTTTGCTGTTCAACCAGAAGATCCTATCCTGAAAAGTCTCGACTCAGAGAAAGCCACTACAATAAATATTGCTTACGTTCAAAACCAGCAACATTCCTTTATCTACTGCCTCTAAAACGGCATCAGTCACACAAAATATTTTCAATGGAGATAAAATTTATGATGTTTCTATTCAAAGATAGGCAGACCTGAACTTAAATTTATCCATGTAATCTCAGTTCTTGCTCTGTGTGACATAGTCTTTAAGCACTCAGTTACTCATTATATTTTGCAGTGGATTTAACCTCCTTGGAGGTCTTCTTAGGCCTAGATCTGCAAAGCGACTTAGTCTCACAGAGCGCAAAACCACGATGTTTTCAAAATCCCCTCACTGATTCCACCTCACCTGGGACCTGTCTCAGGTTCCCAGAACTTAATTATTTCATGTCTGTCAGTAAATAATCTTAACGGACTCGAGGCATCCTCTGAGGGGTGTGTGTCCTGATAACACTGAGCATCTTTGCATCTTCGTTCCCAGGTCCCATTAGGACCCCACTGGGATCTGGGAGCAAACTCATCGTTCTCCTGCCTGCTTTCCCTGAAGACAGTTAAAGCATGTTTATGGGGTCAATCTCCTCACAAAAGAGAAGCAGAAGAGGAGAGTAGTTCCTCATATATGCAAGAGCTCAGGACTTGGACATCTTACACGAGGTACACAAGATCCACATGCAGCTCTTCTCTCTGCCCAAAAACATTTGACCTTCTCTCTCCCCTCACACAAATGTTCAAAGCAGATAACAAAGGGAACCTCCTGCTGCTGTTTTTGCCTGGTTTGTTTCACTGAAGCTGTTCCACCACAAGTTGAGTCTAATCCAACACATATCGAGGCAGAAACTCAGCAACACGAAGTTTCAGCCTGTCTTGCTGTGACAGGAGTGGCAGCGCCAGGCGCTGACACCTGTAAACCCTTCCCTGGCTCTAGATCTCACACTTCTACCCAGCTGAATTTTCTCACTACTTGAATGGGGTGAAAAGATATTATTTTACTTGGCAAAGATGGGCAGGGAGTCATGGAGATGAAATTATCCAAAATATCAATCAAATTCAGGTTCCTGTTTGCTCCTTGAAGTGCTGCCTTGTTAAGTTCCGCCTGGGTTAGATATTTTAGGTCTCTCAAACCAGTCCAAGCTGGAATTACCCACAAGTTACCAGAGGAAAAGAAGGAAACCTTTCTAAAGGTGATTTCCCCACTTACCCTGGGATGCACTCTGCCTATTCCACACCCAACACACCAGAGCAGACTTTCAGATATTGCTGGCAGGGCTTTGCACAGAAGTGAAAAGGTGATCTTTGCCTTTCCTTCACCTGACACTTTGTACAATGTTAGTTTAAAGGCCTCCTTAGTTCTGCCCCATAGATCAAGCTACTTTGTGAGGTCAGGAGTGAAGCTGATGACTACAATGCTGGAGAAATGGTTTCTTCAGTATTCTACTCTCACAGCATCACATTTAAAGCTGGGTGAATACAAATCGATTTTCATTGTAATGTCTGTTCCTGAAGGAAACATATTTATATACTCAGTCAAATGAAACTTCTCATTGTGATTTTAAGCTAGCATAAACACTTTAACACAAAATTAAAGGATTTTTTCTAAACAGATAGCTATGTTATAGAGAGAAATGGATACACTTCCACTGTTTTCTCGGGCTGCTTTAAAAAAATTAAAAAAAGGTAAACATTTCTCAAAAAAATAAAAAATTCCACACTGAAATACCTTTAACCATGCTGCTAATTGCAGTGAACTTTCAGACGGGTTTACAGTGCCTATCACCCTCAGGTCTGGGACTGATGGTCTCGGGTCCCTTTGCTCATTCACTTCCTCCTCCGGCCAGTCCGTGTGCTTTAGTCTTTCCGACAAAACCACTGAGAGAAAACTGCACAAAAACCTCAGCAGCCATTTCTGAGTCCAGTGTTGTACTGGGCTGATAATATTGTCATGACATGTATAAAGCTATGGACATTGAGAAAACAACTCCAGGGATGAATGCAAAACAACAGGATATTGGCCATCTCTACTTAAGGCTGTTCTGCATTTTTCCCTGAAAACATCAACTCAGTTATCAGCAGGAATCAAAAAGACAGGTGTAATATTTGGAAAGAAAATGAGAAGACTAAAATCCCAGCATTTTTCCAAATCACATTGCTTCATACCACATCACATCTGGGATATCATGCAGTCCTGCTACCCTCTTTTCTCCCCAAAAGAGGAAGCACTGGGTACATAAAAGCTCGTGGCTGTGCCCAAGTAGGGAATGGCCCTGCAAAGGAGCTGTGAAATAGGTCAGACTTCTGCCTGGACAAAGGATGGCAGAGGGGGCATGTAGAGGAGGTTAAATTTGGCAAACATGGTCAACCACGGTAAAGCGAATCTGGAAAGATTAACAACTATTGCTCATAATCCAGGAACTAGAGACCACCTAATAAAACCATTAGGCACAGGGTTTAAAACACAGGAAGGAAGTACTGTCTTCACATAATATGGAATTAAAGCACAGACCTCATCACCACAGCATGTTGAAAGAGCTGAAGGTATAAATACCCGTGGTAGAAAGTTTATCTGAGAGTATTAAATTGGAGGATTGAGAGGCATATCTCTGCCTTGCTGATGGCTGAAATTTGGGTAGGAAATTGATTTATACTCAAAACGTTTTCTTAAGTGTGTGCTGTAGTCACTGGCAGAGGAAGGGCGCTGGACTGAACTGGTCAGAACACAACCAAAAGGGAAGATGTGGAGTGAAAGGAGGTGATGGAGACAGGGTGCTCCCAGCTCAGCGAGCGTCATGTTAATGCAGATGTTGCTTCACTACTAACCCCAAGAGCATTCCATAGCAGTGCTGAGCTATGGCATGGGTAAAGGTCGTCTGAGAGCCCTTTGGCTCCATGAGAAGGCAGCCTGCTTTCACACACTCACACCCCCAGCCTGCTGTACATATATCCAGAGCTAGTCTTTCCAACCTCAGGGAGCTTTTGTTCCTACAGTGAAGCTCATTCTCATTTCCTTTGTCTCAACAAAGGCAGACGGCTTAATTTGCATCCAGGTGTAATAACCAATCTGCCTTTCAGGAGAGCCAGAAAAGGAAGCACCTTCATTCTTCCCATCGAGGGCTGAAACCCCTGGCACCAAGGATGAAAGCCACAGGAACCAAAAAGCACTTTCAGAACTTCATCCGATTAAACAGAGACATCCGTGTGCACTGCTCCCCATAACAAGCAGCAAAAAATGATTAGCCTGGAGTTAATGGGAGCGCTCATGGCTCACTCCTCTGGCTCAGCCACAAACGAGGCGACAGCCACTGCGGGATTGGAGTCGTTTCCTTACAATCACAGCTGGGCAATTAGACTCCTGCCTTCCTTTGATGGCTAAGCTAGGAAATTTGGGGAAGGAGGCAAAAGGATCGTTTGGGGGAAGGGGATCGTTTCCTACTGTGTACTTGGGCCAATGTTGCTTTATTGTTTTTAAATTGCATCATGCAACATTTCTAAATGAAATGCTATTTTTCTAACAAGTTTTTTGTAGACAAATGCCCCCCCACTGCTCCTTTGCCCAGCCCGTTTCTCAAATTCACCACATGCTCATAAATAGTTTCAGTCACCCTAAAACTGTGGGATCGGATGAATAAATTATTTTTCCAAATGTTTTCACCTGAATTTTCCCTAGACTTCTCCGCTCTCATTATTTCAGCATAGCTGGGTTAGAAATAGCATGTCCGTGCTCTTATTCTTTAGATTTAAAAAAAAAAAAAAAGTATTTTCTTTTTAAGCTACTGAAAAATTGTGCCTTTGCGCAGTGGCTTTGATCCAAAGCTGTGTGAAACAACAGGAATCCTTCCCTTGACTTCAATGGTTTGGGGACTTGGCCCTTGTGCTTTCGCTGAGGAATAAGCAAGAGCTATTACTTTGGCAGGGTGAGATAATTGTTTCTTTCTTCTGTTGCGGTGCCCCAGCTCACTGGGCCAACAAAGCCCAGCTCACATCTTGCTCGGCACAGCCTGAGACGCATTTCAGAGAGGCCTTTGCCAGGGCCTTCTCCAATCAAAGCGACAAACGTGAGACAAATGTCACTGCTATATTCAGCAATACCAAACCCCGCTTTATTAATACGTGTAAAAAAAATCCATGGGCTTGCAAGTCAGCGCTGGTTTGAACGTACAAAGCAGGGCAGAAATCCTGGAGCTGCTGTCAGCCGTACAATAGAAGCAGAGCTGCTTTTTGGGGCTGCTGGGAGCGAGCGGTGCAGAGGAGCACGGGAGGTTCATCGTGGCTCGGGACAGGGAGGATGATGCCACAGAAGCCAAACGCTTGCAATGTGTGGGAACGCAGAAAAAACTCGCACTGGAGCAGACAGCAGGTGCTGATACAGCGACTGGCACCCACCAGCCAGACATGGACTCCATTTTATGACTTCAATTTGTTTTACTTACTCATGCAGCTCGTGGTTTTAAAGAGCCTATCTGAGCGAGGCAGGGAGACTGAGGTGCGTGTTTGTAGCAAAGCATTCCCATAGCAAGGGCGAGGGAAATAATAACTTGTCAGTGAAAACAGTTGCTACCTAGGGAAAAAAACCCAGCAGTAATTGAATCCTCATTTTAGAAAGAGTAAAAACTGCAAACAAATGTTTTCTGCAACAAACCCCTCATTACGAATACGAGGGTTTTTCTGTGAGGCAACGTGCTGCTGTGTGATTGCACGTTTCTGCTGCTTGCTGCTCACATTGGGGTCTGGGGATGTTTGGTCTCTGCTGTCAGAAAACGCTGGTTGTAGGTATCATACAGAAACCAGAGAGTATAACTCTGGGGTAAAATGTCAGTGAATCATACCCCTTCCCAAGTCTCCCACTAGACTGGGGGATAGTATGAATTGCCAGCAGAAATCTAAATCTCTAAATGTTATCTTTACAGAAATTAATTTAAAGGAACCTTGGAAATATGTTGATAAGGACCTGTGAAAGGTCTGATCTGGCTCCAGTGGTGATTTCACTTCTCCCCAGGAAAATAACAGGAATTTTTACTGCATATCAGGGGAAAGGTAGGGAAGCTGGGCATCCAGGATATGGTTTTTAATAAAGGAATCAAACAGAAATGAAACTGTGTTTAGGCTTTTCATTTGAGCTTTTTATGAGTTCTTTGACTCAGAAATTCTCCACAGATAGGTTTCTCAGTGCAGGCCATAGCCCAGCAGGTTAGCTGGGAAATGCTGAAAAAAGCAGCTAAGAAATCAGTGCTTTGGTGTAGCAGAGGCACTTCTGCATAATTTCTTATATGAGAGAATAGATAAAAACCTCACATATGTCTCGAAAAGTATATATAAGCACATTTTCTCCAATAATAAACATCTCCAAGTGCTTGATATAAAACTTCAAATATTCCAAGATTTTCCATCAGACATCGTGATCTAGAGGATTTGTTGAGGTGGCAAGCACCGCTTTTCCAGATTTCCCTATCTCTTGGGATCAAGCTTCAGCAGGGTACTTTTCTATTTCACAACGTCTTGTCCCCCTTTCCAGTTCCTCCTTCGGATAGATCCTGCCTTGAGGTAAAATAATTGCAGCATCTTGGTTTGTGCACCGGGAGGACATCGTTAACATGCAGAACTTATGCACACAGACGGATTTCGTGCATCACCTTCTGAATCAGTGGCTGATCAGCATCTGAAACGCTATTTTGGAGCACAACCCAGTGATGACCTCCTCATCAAGCTGCAATACTACAAGTCTCAAACTCCCATTGGAGCTCCTTGAAGGGGAGAAGGAGTACATGGACAGGACTGATATTATCTGCCTTCCTAATGACTTTTAACAAAGTCCCACTCCACAGGCTTTTATGGAAACGAAGTCGCAGTTGCATGAGGTTGAAACCCCCTGTGTGAATTATTAATTGATTAAGGGACAGGAAACAGGTAGCAGTAAAAGGTCAGCTCAGGCATGGGGGAGAAGTCACTCAAAGAACTCTCCAGGGAGCTGTGCTGAGTCTGTGCTGTCCAACACATTTATAAGTGCCCTGGGAAAGGAATGAAGGAAGGAGAGATGGGGTGGAGGTAGAAGGCAAAGAAAGGCAATGGATTGGCAAAGTTTTCTGAAGAAACTCAGTGGTAAGTTATGAAACTATTCAATGTAGTAAGGGTGAACCATCTATGAAGAGCGTTTTCTGAAGACCTTACCAGACTGAGTGACCAAGCAATAAAATGATAGATTAAATGGAGTGCTCATACATGTGGAGCGAAATACATGGCTAAAAAACATCCCATAATCTTAACCTCACTTATAAAATTGTGGCTTCTGAGCTAAGCCTACCCCCCATTACGATGGGGAGTAAAATCTTGGGTTTTCAAGCTTTTCCTCCACCAGTACCCCTCAGTCCTTGGCAGGGCTGCTCTCGATCCCCATGCCCCTCAGCATGTGTTGGTACCAGGGTTTCCCCTGACCCAGGTGCAGCACCTCGCACTTTGCCTCGTTAAACCTCATGAGATTCCCCTTGATCCACTCTTCAAGCTTGTCCAGGTCCCCGTGGATGGCATCCCATCCTTCAACTGCACCACTCAGCTTGGTGTCATCAGCAAACTCACCGAGGATGCACTCAGATCAGTGATGAAAGTACAGCAAAATGTTCATTAGAAGTAGACAAATAATTCAGAATATATAAATCATTAGGAAAGAATAGAATCCAAAGCAATTTGATCCCCCTGTACCTTGAACACTACATACATTTCTAGGCCATCTGTTAGGAAAAGTCCATAGCAAACCCTCAGAGAAGGTCAGCAAGGCTGACCACAGCCAAAAAGAGCTCCCCAGCACAGACCAATGGCATTAGTGTCATTCATCTGGAAAAGAGGACATCGAGAAGGGATATGGCAGGAGTTCCTAAATGGCATAGAAGGTGGCAGAGGGGGAATGAGGGACAAACGGACATCAGTCTGACCCAGTACAACCTTCCTACCAGCTCCTTCTTGAAGGGACAGATGAGACATTACAGGCTCTAGCTCATCCCAAGAAGAAAGGAGCCAGAGGGAAAAAGGACAGAAAAAAGGAAGCCTTCTGGTGAGTCTACTGAAGAATGAATATCAAGTTAACACCAAGATGTATTCCAGCCACGTCTCAATCTGCTCAGCCTGAGGTGCCTTCGTGACAGGTTCTGTAGCCACTTTAGAGAAGGCAAAACTGATACACAGAGGTTTAGCAATTGGCCCAGGGTTACAGGGGAAGTCTGAGGCAGAAACAGGTCTGCGCTCAGATCTTCAACTCCTGTCTACAACACCCAGCGTGAAGTGTTGAGACAAGGAAAATGTTCCCAGAGTGCTACAAATTAGGGGATGGCACATACAGTGTGCCTCGTTGTAAGCCTGTAAATGAATGTTAAACACGGATTTTGAATGCAATTATTCTGCCCTAGTCACAGAATATATTTTAAAAGGCCAACTGGCCCATGTCAGCTCTCAGCGCTGAGGACCTCGGTAACCAGCTCACAGATCCAGGGCTACACTTGGGTGATTAAAACAGATAAGGAAGGAAAGAAGGAGGGAGGGAGGGAGGGAGGGAGGGAAGGAAGGAAGGAAGGAAGGAAGGAAGGAAGGAAGGAAGGAAGGAAGGAAGGAAGGAAAAGAACTTACAAATTCTACTCTTGGTCTTTCATAGGGTTCACCACTAAACAAAACACTTTCGCAATTTGATGAATGTGGGCCAGAAAGAATAAGCAGAAAAAGATTGCAGATTGCAGGACAAATCCTGCACTGTCACATGCAAGAGGGACTGCCTTGAAATTGTTGGGAATGTACTGATGAAGCCACAGGGGAAAAAACCAACCTGACATCTGTTAAAAATACTCTTTTTGTTGCAAAATGTCAAGATATCCATGCACCTTAGGGATGAGGAATAAACACACCAACAAAATCATACAATCAGTGTTGTACTTTTAAACCATAAGCGTTTAATCTGTCTGTCCCTAGTATTCAGTGTCTTCTTGTGTAGCAATTTCAAAGTGGGAAGTGGGTACTCAGGTTGAAAAAAAACCTGCAGTTATCATCACTGTTCATTTCAATTAGGCTGAAAGATCAGCTGTAATGTCTGCAAAAAGGCTGCTGTGCTGTGGAATATCCTGATCCTTACTCCACCCAGCAAGTGCCCTGCAGAGATTGCTCTGAAGTGCTTCCTGTGGAGATGGTGAGGTTTTGCAGAGGATAAACACAGTTTGGCAAATAGATTTGAAATGACTGATTTACTCAGATTTCCATGTTTACTGGTTTGCCACTGCTATAATTTGTTCTTGTTGTCATATCTCATCTGGCCACATTCTGCACATTTTGTCAGAGTGTGTCTGTGAGGATCCTTCTTTTGTAACTTTAGCACCACCACATGGTTTGCAGTGTTTAAAACTCCTGTTAAGAAACGGTGATATTTTTTTTTTTTGTCCTTTTCTCTCTTTTTTCCCTTTTTTTTGGGGGGGGGGATGACGAATTTTTAACAGAAATTACATAAATATTTGAAACCATTTCCTTCTTGGAGCATGTGCAACATGAAATAGCTCATTCCTGAGCAATCAAAATCTGAATTGTCTCTTAGGGTTGTATGGTTTCCATTATTTCCTTCAAAGCCTCTAAAACAAATGCCATTCTATGCTTAAATGTACTGGCCAAAACCATTTGCAATCCGACAGCAAGAACACCCAGTTCCCTACTGCTTTGCAAATTTCTTGCAGAGCATTTTCAAAAAAAATGGGCTAATACGGTAATAAATAGCATCTCTGGTCTTACAAAGAAAAGGAGAAAGAAGGTGCCCATGCTGATGGCAGTGGTGCATGCCAAGGGGAAGAGGGACAGAGATCATGTCTCTAAACACGCTGAGAATTACCTTCCCTCCTGTCCCCCTTGCCAGCTATGTGTGTGCAGGCTGAGACACTGAACACCCACTTTTTCCCAACATGAATAAATAGGATGGAGTTTTTTCAATGTTCACGTTGATGAGGCTGTTTCTCTGCTGCATTGTTTTTCTAGATACGTGCCTGTAGCACTGGAAAGTGTTTGTGTTCTTCTTGTTCGCTACATGAATAGTCTTGATAAATCTGCTCTGAGTTAGCTGATAAGAAAAAAGCTCAATGTAGCTGAATTCTGTTGCATCTCAAACATCTAACAAAAAAATTCAAAGGAAAGAAAAAAAACTGAGGTGAAAGTCAGAGGAACTATAACGGGGAAATATTGGTATAGTGGTCACAGGAAAATTTACAGAGTGGGTTTGCTTTAGGGGGAGGAACAAAGATAGATGTGACTAACATTCTGCCTCTTTTGAATAATTAAAAGTCATCTCAGGCTGCACAGTAAATGCAAATGGCAAAGTCAATGTACCATTTATCTCCAAAGTTTGCTCCTCACTGGAGTTATCATTCCCAAGGACTTTCTGTCAGTCTTTGAAGGCAAAACGTGTGATTGTGCTACAGAACCAACCCTCCATTGCACAGGGCATTTCCAGGTGCTAAGTAATATGGAGTGCTCTATGTCTGGCTGAGTTGCCATCCTCTACAGACACAAAATGAGATGCCCTCATGGGTCAACTGGAGCTACACCCTCAAAAGAAGACATGCCCACTGGAGTCTCCCCTCTGAAATTACCTGTGAAGTTTAATTTACCACCCTGTTGTATTTATTTCCATTACATGATACAAAAATAAAATGTCAGTGTCTGCAATCACCTGAGAAAGACCAGAAAGACTGGGACCATGAACTACACAAAGGAATGGACTACGGAAAAGAAAAAAAAAAAAAAAGAACCCATATTATTTGAGGTTAAGCGTTTCAGGGTTTTTAATCAAAAGGTATGAAAAGCTACTATAGCAGTGTGTAGTAGGAATCTAAACCCCCAGCAGGACTGGTGTGTCCAGAACCACAAAGGGCTATTGAAACCAAAGGGGTCCAGGCTGACTGAAAGGTCTGCCCAGAGGGATTTGAATTAAAGATTAAGACCTTATATTTTAAGCTGACACCTCTCATGAGAAAATTCCTTTTACTGGGGACCATAATGACTAACAGTGGTGTTTAGACCATGTTTTAGGATATCCCATTAGCATAGGAAGTCATGCTCACTGTTCACTCTTTCACAACCTGTACTTCTTTTACCGGAATATTTTTCCCTCAGTTCCTGGCAGAGCAGAGATGAGAGACAACTCACATTTTATTCTACACTGTAATATTACAAGCCTTAGCAAAATCCTCTTATCTTTATTCTTTCTGCCAGCACAATTTGGACAACTAACACAGCTTTGACTGACCCCCTACTACACATTCCTTCCCTACACAGCTCCCTACAAAACATTCCTTCAGGTTTCATTTTCTTACTTGCTCCTCCACGTTTAATTTAGCACAGATCCATCTGGCTCTGCTGAGGCAGCCAGGGAGAGGCACTGTGGTCCAGCAGACGCAGGACCAGCTCCCACAAGCAGCTGTGCCCCTGGCTGAGACAGAGGCCTGCAAAACAGCCAATGCCCCCAAGACAACAAACTGCTGGTAGTTTGGAGCTTGGTTTTAGTCTTTCTGATTTCAGATCTCTGAAACAGGCCCAGCTCTCTTACCCAAGGTGAGTCATGTTAGTGTTTCTGCATCCAGTTCTCGACAGTATGCTGCATTTATTTATGAAAAGACAGCAACAAAGACATCATCTCAAGCATTTGCTGTGCTGGAGCATGGGGCATGCCCATCATCTGTCCTCCAGCCTGTACTGAATCAGTGCCATGCTGGAGTAAACACACCCTTCCTTCTCATTGTTTAACTTGAACAGAAAAAAAAAAAATTGCCCATATTAAATCTGTCATAGTTTTCCACTAAAAGCAGAAATTAGAGCATCTGGACAATTACATCTGGTATTTTTCCCAAAGATTTCACCAATATCTAATGAAAAGTGCAGGACTGAGTGCATGTTTCAAGGAGGAAAGTGCTACCACCAGGAAAATGAGCATGCCTACAAGTCCAGCATTTTTTTGGCTTAGATGTTCAGAAGTAACTAAGGACGTTTTCACATTTGATTTCTGAAATGTTCAGCTGGAAACAGGTTAAAGGGCTTTGCTCCTTAGAGACTGGGTGATAAAATACAAGTCAAAAACACAGCTCCTCTAACGTGTTTCTTCATCTGCACTCCATAAGGCAGCTCCTGCCCTTCCAAAAGCTTGGTCTTTGTGTCTCATACTATAACCACAAATTCCCAGTTACACCACAGTTGCACCCCTGCCCATAGATCTGAACCATGGGTTTGATATTGATGCCTGCAGACAAACACTGGACACCTTGGAGCTCTGCAGAAGAGAGCACTGAAGTTCCCTGCCCTCCCAGCACACACACAGAGGAGTTGCCCATCCCAGCCTGCATCTGCCTAATCTGTCCTGGAGGCCAAATGAGCTGGTTAGAAACACTTATTCTAATTTCCCCACAATTTTCCACAAAGCCTCCCAGAAGCTGTAATTCACCCTATAAACCCACTGTAATAGAGGAGATCTCTAGCTGTAGGCAGCAAGTTGAGGCACATAAATCCTGCCCCTACAACACACACAGTAAACGAATCCATGAGGAAGCAGGCTGTGGAAAGTCAGGGGATATCACCCATACGAAATCAGAGACAGCAGCAGAAAACCGATGGACCAATTACAAAAAGTGAAGAAAGAATAACTTCGCAGCACTTCAAAGTGTGTTTCAGTTCATTTCAAGGAGAGAAATCTGAAAAAACAGAAGGGAGAAAAAAAACACTCCAGAAAAACCCTAACTGATTCACCCATCTCAACTAAATAGTATAGTGATTTAAATAAAGCTCTATAACCCATTACCGAAACTATTATTTCTCTGCAAAGTTGCATTGTGAGATGGGCCTAAAAGCCATCTGCTTGATTTTCCCTTCAGATCATTTATCAAAAGACATTTTTAATGTTTTAGCCTAACTAGTGAAGACTTGGAGTTTCAGCCAATCAGCGAACCCAGCTGAGTAATAAGGTGTCAGTGCTGTGCATAATCCTTCCTCCTGTGAAAAAAAAATGCTTTTAAAGTTAATAGCAGCTGAATATAGAGGAAGGAAATGAAAGTTTGGGAATTAAACCCTCGGGGCATCCCTACCTCTCTACCTACAGAGGAGGCATGGGCTGGATAATGATCATCTTATTGCCGTCAACATATGCACGCCAAGGTCCGTCCTCGACAGGCTGTGCAAATCAGGCAAAACCCATTCCTTCCATTTAAGGCTTCCACAGAAGTACACAAGCACACTTTATACGCCTTCTGTTCCAATCAAGGAAGACATAATTAAATTGAAGTAGCACACAGAATATCTGGTAAATATATTCTTGCTATTCATGACTCCGGAAAAGCTGATGGTGGGGAAAGCTTTGGGTAACTACGATATTGTATTTTGCAGCCCACAGAGGCCAAGATGCTGAACATTACGCTTGGGTGCTGTTTAGCCATCTGACAAGCACCAGGATTGCCTTTCAATTCTATGGATTAGACCTCGAGCCCCCAGATGATTAAACTAATCACACCAGGGCACGATAATGTGAATCAATAGAAGGATTAACATGTAGCTATTTTGCATTGCTTTCCATACGAGCCTCTCAAAGCGTACACATAAACATTTAATTAAGCCTTGCAGTGCCCCCACAAAGTAAATAGGTATAATTAAACCAACGCAAAGCTCCATTATTGAACCCAGATGCAAAGGGCACAGCAAAATGTTTTCTCCTGCACGTTGAACAGGGAGCACTGAAGGTATCCGCTGCTCCTCCCAGCTCCCACTCCTCCACTGATGAGCATCCTTCCCCTGCCAAATCAAGCCAGTATTGTGTGTGTGAGGAGTAATACCTCTCACCACTCATGCTGCCCAGAGACCATGCCTCTCCACATCCATGTTCAGCACACCACACTGTTGATAGCCAGCAGAAAGAGCGAGAAATTTTATATCGGCATCAAAAGTCCCACCAGTTGCTTTCCTAGGATCACAAGTGCAATGCCTGCGACCAGGCTGACACTGCACATTCATCAACTAAACTGAAATAAAGGTGTATCAGCCAGATAAAAAGTCACTTCACTGTAGCTAATCTCATTTTTCACTCAAATAGGGCCTTAAATCCCAAGCAGTTCTGAAGATTTCAGGAAAACTCACAAATGGTGCAGTGGGCCAAAGCGCCGGGGCTTGTAACTTGGCGAAGCAAGAGTGACCCCAGGAGACCCAGAACAGTTTGTACCGAGTTTGTGTACATTTATATAGGTACAGGTGCATGCACATACATGGACAGCTGTGGTTTAGCAAGACACTGCAACATGCAGCCACGATTTAAGACAAAAAGAGTAGAACAAACCCACACAAAAACCCCAAACCCCCCCAGGCATTTAGGGACACAACACAAGAAGGAATCTGGCCACCATGCCTGGCTCTCTTCTGCTCTTCAGAGAAGACACACTCAAAATCTCAGCTTTGTCTGTCACCAGCGTTCTTGAAGAACCAGTGCCATGCAACTATTCAGTTCCCACCTTGGAAAAAGATTTTTAGCTGGAATGTTTTCCTAAAACCCACGTTTTCTTCAGTGCCTGGGAAAGACTGGCAAAAATGCCCTGTGATATTTTTTTTTACCATGTGATTAGTAGATGTCTCACTGGGTAGAGGCTCACTAAGGTCTCAAACCTCTGAGACGGTGCAGCCATCCGAGGACTTTGGCACCATGATTTTTTTCATCTGGCTGATTGCCACTTAACATCAGTGCTGGAGACTGTGGAGATGGTGGAGACTGTGTCATGTTTAGTTAAAGAAGAAAGATAAGTGGTTGTTTGAAGCTGTAATTTCAGCCTTTAAGGATGCCCTTTGGTATCCTTGCAGCATTGCAGGGATCCTAGTGTTCGAGAAAGATATTCCACTCCCTCTGACCTGGCAGTTAATTAATCTTTGAAGAAATCCACCCCCTTGCACACTGAGGAAGAGCCAAGAGTTGATGAGGAGAAACCTTTGAAACCAGGGTCCTCCTACTGGGTGAGAAAATGCAAATTATTCCCAGGTGATGGGTATAGGAATGAGGCAGAGGTTTTATATGATGCCTGAGTCAAAGTAAGGCATTTTTATTTTTGGACAAAATACAAATCATTATTTCATTCATCATTTACATTTAGAAAGGGGAAGATTTGTTCCTGTCCAACTGAAAATAAAATAAAACATAGTTTGATAAGAGTATGTACAGTACCACCACAGCTAGTCTTGCAGTCATTTCGTACATTGAATAAAATATCGGCCTTTTATTAAGTCTATTACATTTCTTAATTTGTTTTAGACTGTGCTCACTTCCTTGTTATTGTTTTAAATTCACAAGGGATAATTTTAAACTAATCTTCTCATCTTTTGCAGCAAACCCTCATCAATAAGCACTGAAAGGATGATTAAAATATCACTCCGTGTAGAACAAACTAAGTCAAAATTACTGTGGGGAGTAAATTACCCTAACAGAGATGTAATGTCAATGCCTTAATTTTATGAAAGATTTATTATTGGAAAGGAAAAAGAAAATGTACTCTTAGTGCTGTAAGCAGGTCTTTGTCAAAACAGCTTTTTTAAACAGATAAATAGCATGGTTTACTTTAATACTTCTTCATCCACAATGAAAGAAAAACTCAATGAAGAAAAATGATAACAGCCTTATCAGTGTGTCAGGGATATAATGTTCAAGTGTCCACAACACCTGAATTTGTCTCTCCAGCCTGCAGGGGTGTGGTGGTACCCACTCACTTCATCTTTTTATCTTGTACTGAGTGCTTTGCCATCTCTGGAGCTGATTTCTCTATCCAGGAGCGTGCCCATCGCTGCAATCCACCGAGCTCCCTGGGGGCTCAACCCCACCCTTTGTAGCAGGAGCTGCAGCATCCCGGGTGCATTACACTCATCCAGTCTTCTTTCCCTGGCATGAGCCAGAACTACCCCTGTTCAGCCACAGTGAGACAGGGTTGGCTTGCACATCAAACTTCTCACATTATCTTAACACCAGTTAAAAAGAGAGGGTAATGTGGTACCTTCTGGCAACAAGGCTTTAAGGCTGAACAGTTCCTGGGTCGTCTTCCATGAACATCCTTGCACTGTGTTTGTGGTCCAGCTTCAGGCAGCAGCCTGTAAAGCTTAGATTTTTCCTTTTTTGTTTCTTTTTTTGTTTCTTTTTTTGTTGGTTTTTTTGTGTGTGTGTATCTTTTCATTCCCTCCCAACAAATGTTCATTTATTCTCTTGAAACCTTTCCAGGATTGCCTGCCCAGTTATTTACCTTTGATTCATATGGAATCAGAGATACTCGGTGTGCTTGTCAAATTAATTTTTGGAACTTGCTACATTAACCTACAAGCTTTACGGATTTTTTATTTCTTTAATCTAGGTATGAATATTTGAATTTTGCAGCTATTACATCATATTGTTATCAGGTAAATTCCTTAAGGATACCTCCTCATGTTTTCACATTTCTTCCTGGTTCTAACTAGGTGGCAAAAAGGACAATGACCACATTTAGGAGTCCTTTACTGATAAAAAATAACACACCTTGAAGTTTAGGATTGCGGTCTCCTTGAGTTAAATTGTTATACCTATTTAGATCTGATGCAGCCTTCTTTAATCTGCTGCACTTAAGATGTTTTTATAACAAAAGAAAGCCAAATGACCAATATATTTCCAAATCCTATTCTATAGGATAAAAGCAAAAGTTAGGTCTGCCAAAAATTAAATTATTTTCTTTTGTCTAAAATTCCTGATTTTTCAGTTATTCAGTTACTCTAGTGCAGAAATTTTAGTTATCTGGCAGTTTCTGGGTGGTGACCAGCAACTGTAGTCCTGCACAACGGGTACCCAGACAGGTCCTGCCTCCACCCAAATCACTGGACAAAAAGAACAGACCTTGTCCCAGGAGATCATCAGCACCTTGGATGAAGTACAGAGAGATAAGCAGACCAATTACGTATCACAGAGCAAATTCCCAGGAGAACCAGAAAGGGAGCCATGGTGTCCAGTGCTTGTGTCTCAGCGGTGGGCTTGCTCCTGTTCTTCCCCTCTTGCTCCCTATGGGTGTCCCTTGCCTTGGAACACTCTTGTTTCTGATACAGTGAACTTTTCCCATTTTCCTCTGTGAAAACAGACACATAATTCATTTATTTATTCAACAGCATCTGCAGCTTCTGTTGCAAAATTACCCTTTCCATTTTGCAGAATCCCTGTTGCCTCATTCACTTCTTATTCTTTATCCACTTGAAATCCCTCTTATTTATTTTTACTTCTTGTGCAATTTTCATCCTACTCTTATGCCTCCTTTAACATTTTCCAGTCTATCCTGTAATTTTTTCAGATCACCTCTAGGTTTGGTCTTTCATGATTCATGCGTCCTTTGCTGCCCCCTTTCCCACCTGAATGTCCCTGTTAGCTGCATTGTTTTACTTTCACAGCAAAGTCCTGCCCTCATCCCAGCACAACGGCAAAACTCCTATTGATTTCAGTGGAAATGGGGCTCTTGGAGTATTTATGGCTTTGCACAATACACATGAGCCCTGGGCAGGGGGAGACAATGTAATTAAGCAGTGCGGGATGACAGCCCGCGCTGCGCTGCCGATTAATGGGTGTGCAGTGTGTGTAATAAACGTGAGCCGCTGGCACACCTGAGGTGAACATTAATCAGCCCTACGGTACAACCTGAAAACTCTGATCATAATGAAAGGGGTAGTTAAAACATTAAAATGCCCTTTCTTAAGTGATAGAAATCATTAATCAAAGTAGAGATCTACTCCCGTGTCCACGACTCCATCAGGCTGCAGTGACTTTCCATCACCATTCCTCTTTGTGCTGCAGAAATAAAGGTAGGACACAAGAAAAAGACAAAGCACAAGATGCTTTCCCACCTCACCTGAGAAGGGGCCTGACTGAACCCAGGGAGGGCTCACTTGTCCCAGTACCCTCCCCCTGAGACCTACAGGAGCTCCTGCCTTGTACCACCATTCAAAGAAAATGTGGTCCTGTGGTGCCCACGAGGTGCTCTGGTCACAGTGGGGCACTCAGAGGGGTGCACAGAGTGTGGCCACATTGCAGCTCAGGCACTGCCTGCACTGTTGTTTGCACAGGAGAGAACTGATAGCTGCTTTCAGAGTCAATCACGCTGGGTCTTACATTCATTAAGCAGGGAATCACAACCCGGCAGAAACAGTATTGAGCCTGTTTTGCACTAAGGATTATGTGAGGCACTTCATCCCCTTTGGAAAAGCCAGCGGTGCATGCCTCTGCTGACATCCCACTCTCTCTTCCCCCACACAGCTCTGGGCTCACCTGTAACCTCTGGTGCTTTTCTGACCAGACACCTTCAGATGCACAATCTAATCTCATTTTCCTGTAGCTTTATCCTCCCCGATGCCTTTTGACAGCCAGACCTGCTACCGCCTGCAGGCTCTGCCATGGCCGTCTGCAGAGGTGGTGAGGAGGAGGGAATCCAATAATGGGTAATGGTGGTAATGGAGACTGCAGGTGTAGCACTGCCATGACACCCTCTGCTCCTGGCTGCTCTCTGTAACGCTTTAGGATAAACCTTCTCCCACCTTCCTTCCGTCTCCTACCAGACAAGCTGCACTCAGATGGCAAGAGAGGCTGAAACCCACAGCCCCTCACCAGGGGCTGAACTGTTCTCACTGGTGTCCCAGATAATTCTGCTTGAAGTTATCAGACCTCCTCCTGTGAATCAGCTTTTGAGTACTGAAGGAGATAAAAAAGAAACAGTAAAAAAGTAAGAGCAGTAACATCAGAAACAAGTCGAGAAGCAGATCTCCTTCAACAGACTGAAGCTTTCTGCTGTCCAGTGCTTTTCCCCAACACAGAGAGTGATGCAAAAAACCCAGTCCTCCAAATTCCACGCTTCACTAAACAGCTTTTTTTTCTCCCTTCGCATTGGGAAGGGCATCTCAATACTATGTTTGTTTTCCAATTTAAGGTCCATGCCACCATGTTCCAAAAGTGTTGGCATTTTCATTTTGTTCAGCTTAATGGGGGGTGACTCAAACCTTAAGCTGTTTGAGTTTGGAAAGCAAATCAAATATACAGTGCAGCAGAGGGTGAGGCATGCTGCAGCTCCATACCAGAGACATATTTAAAAGCAAATTTCTATAATTCCTTTCCAGAACAACTCGGATCGCTCTTCAGTTGTGCTGTATCTGTCCATTTCCTTTCTGAAGGGACCTACCACAAGTTCCAGACACCCAATAGCTTCACACACCTGCCATTTCTTTCTTTTTTTCTTCTTTTTTTTCACTTTTGGGAATCACTGACACTTCCTTCCAACTCCCTCAAAGCCAAACTGGCGTGAGTCTGTCTATCCTTTCTACATGTAAGCACAGCCAGAATGGCCACAGAGCACAGCGAGAGGTCCAAGGCTCTCACACACACCGAGGTGTTCCTCCTCAGCGCTGCGAAAGGAAAAAAACCTCACTTGGCCCCTGAGACCTTTGGCACATACAGCAGGTTTTCTACAAGCTAAGCACTGATTTATCCCGCTCCATCGGTCCCCTTGCTGCCATGCCATAGGATTCTGTTGCACAGGTAAGTTGCAGACAGTGGTGACTTTTCTTTTTGGTAGCAATCAGCTCTGCAGATCTGTAGCACTTTTAACCACGCTGGAACCCAGCAGAGATTTTGGGGTTTATTGTTTTTTCCCCTATGTCCAAACTGCAATGCTCTTGGGAAACAGCGGAACATCAGAGACAGGCGCCAGACATTTTGTAACTAAACCAAAGCTCTCTGCTTTCATCAGGAAGAGAAATAGCGTGTGCCAAAATTCTTTACTGTGAGAGTGGTGAGGCACTGGAACAGGTTGCCCAGAGAAGCTGTGGACTCCCCATCCCAGGGGGTGTTTAAAGCCAGGTTGGATGAGGTTTTGAGCACTAGACCACCTGGTTTAGTGGAAAGTTTCACTGCCCAAGGCAGAGGGGTTGGAACTAGATGATCTTAAAGGTCCCTTCCAACCGAAACCATTCTATGATTCTATAAATCAGAAGCAGGAATCTAAGCATTTGCTTCTCAGAGCTGAATTTATCAATATAGAAGAGAATACAATAGTGTGTTTCATACAAAATAAAACCAGAAACAGCAGGTTCTGAGGGCTCAGCAGAACTTTTTAATTTCTAAACCGCACAACCAGCTGGCAGCTCTGTAGTTGTGCATGAGGGGTGAAATTTGCCTCCGTGCTTATGGGCAGTATGATATTGAAACCTTCTTTGGCGACTCTGCTCCTGGCACAAAGGCAGCTGCACACCTAGGCATGCCCACAGCTGCTGGTGCAAACCAGAGCTAACACTAACAAAACCACTGCAACAGAATGAATGTAAATCATCAGAGGCCTGTAATTTAAATGGCAACATGCAAGCAAGTAAAGGCTGAGGTGAGTGACTAGCTGGAATTAGATCTGGAAGGATTAAAAGGAGAAGCCCTACTGAAGACGACAATTTCTGAGTGTCTCTTTGTTCAGCCTTTAGCCATCTAATCTGAAATACCCAAACCTATCTCAAAGTATTCAATTTCGGGTTTATTTTTTTAAAAAAACATAAATGAATGACTCTTTTGGCTGTGACAGTGTGTTCTCCAGCTAGTAAGAAAATTTCAGAAGTTTTCGTAGTAAATAGCTTCCAGCAGAGAATGATTAGCATGAAGATTGATTGTGTGATTTGCCGTAGTATATGGTAAACGTTTTCTGCAACTAAATAAGAAGAGCATGATCCTACTCTGTGGGAGGGCTGGCTTTAACTGCTCAGAACACCCCAGGGAAAAAATAGGTGCTCTTAAAAAACTATAAAAGAAGTACTAAATAGTGTTTTCTCTTTCCACCGCAGAAGGTCAGGATGACCCAGCACCGTTGCGGTAACGTTTTTAACTCAGATAATGACAATTACAGGTACATTTCCACCTTTAGTGCTGAGAGAAAATACTGCACTTGGTGTTAGTCACACCTTCAGTACACCAAGGAGCTGTGTGTAGCCCCCAGTGTCTTTCACTGGGACCAGCAGACCTGTGGCAGTGGTGAAGGCAGCTCTTTTCCTCTCAGCCTCCTACAGCTGGGTTGTGCTTCCATCTCACCAGAGCTACAGAAGGATTATGTTATAAAAACCCAGATATCCTCAAATGCACAATAAACTCTTAACAATGCCTCAAATCATATTCCTCACACTCACCTCTTTTCACCAAAATGATAAAAAGCCTGCCTTCTGCCTACCAAATACACCACTACCTACCCCCATCATGTGTCTGCTCAGCCTGCTCGCTTGAAGGAAAAGATATTCCAGAGAAAAGGCTCCCGTACTGTCATTCAGAGCAAATATGCAATATTAATAGCGTATTTCAAGATCTTTGCAGGCACAATCCCATTTTCTGTGATGGAAAGGGCCTATTTTGGAGGAAAGCAAGCAGTGCACTTGCCTGAGGCCCCAACAAAATGTGCGAAACCTCCAGAGTATCCTTGAGAGAAGAAAAGGATCCGTCTGTCTCAGGTCTCCAGTTCTCACAGTGCACAAATAACACTTCCAGAAGCAGCCTTGAATCATCAGAGCTGCTTCACTGCATCACTCACACTGCAGCACTGCTGAGGAGAGAAGTGGGGCAAGGCAGAAACCTCTGCAACTGAGTGCCTTCAGGGCAGGGGAAAAAGTTGTGACAAAAGAGCCCTTTAATTTCTCCTCCATCTCTCTCACATTCGAAAGAAAAGGTAGTCCTCAGACCTGGGAGAGGAGATGGGATGTGGGCAGATGCTCGAATTTAAGACAGTTGTTTGGCAGCAGGTAGCTTCTCATAAAATGCTCCATGATTCAGTCTCATCTGGGGCTGTGCAAGCAGAAGAGAGGCTGAAGAACACTTCTTGGATTCACTTTCAGACAGACTCTCTACATATGCTCAAAAATCCAATGAAAATATTATAATCAGTGCTGCAGAGACCCTATGGGGGATACTGAGGATGATTTCCCTGTCTGGTTTTTCATTTCACTTACCCTTCTATAGCTGGTAGTATCTATACACTAACATTATTCTCCTTTCTGCTTTAATTTGGGCTCAGAGCCGCCTTAAACTGATTTTATGCTTACTTTAGAAGCTGTGTTACTTCCAGCAAGAGATGGCTTTTACTGAGAGCATTTCCCCCAGTGAATTTTTAATCTTCCTACCCTTGACCTTTCAGTTCAAAATATTAAACAAATCACAAGCTATTACTTGTATTTATTAGGCCATTAAAAGCCAAACCCACCTTTTCTCAAAAGCTATGCAGGAAAAGGGGAGCCCAAAGCAAAAAGGACTAGATAACTGTAGTACTAAAGACCAAATATATGTGAGTTATTCTTGTGACATTTTCCCTTCTTGTTGCCATCCTCATAATGAAAATGAGGTGCCAGAAGCTTCATTCCCCGTACCCAACCTTTATGTGATTTCAGTTACGTGCTACATTACTTTGAGGTTTTTCAATATTTGGAAGTTGGGCCAGCTAGCCATTTCCCTAAATTTCTGACTACAGACTTAACAATCCATGGAAGAGGAATACGTTTTAAGACCCAAGTCCTCAGCCTTTATAAATGCACAGATATGGAAAATCTTATGCCAGAGCTCTTCTGTGCACTGTGCCCATTAAAAGGCAGCACACAGAGAAATGCAACAGGTTGAAGATCCAGAAACATTTTTAGTGAAACAAAAATTTTCAGTAAAAAACCAAACAAAAAAAAAACCACAAAAAAAAACAACAAAAAACCCCCCCACAAAATCCCACACAAACTTCCAGGAGCAAGAGGTTTAAGAACAGCACCACAAGTGCAAGATTTGGCAGTGTTGATGTTATTTTAGATGAAGTAGCTATTACAGAACAGGACAGTTTACAGCAATAGATATCACCGTGGTTGCCTTCTCTTTTTTCCAGGGACTACATTTCAGACAAAAACCCATTAATTTACTTTGCCATCGTATTTTTTTAACTTCAAGTGGCCTGTGGAGAATTGGAAAGGGCCTCATATGTCAGTGTACTATCAGAAATACTTCTATGTCCAACATTGCCAAAGAGCAGCATTTATTCACACGCTTCTGCTCAACCCAACTCTTATATGACAAGCAGCAGCACATTTCACTTGAAAGGCTGAATTTTGAGCTGCTGTCCAAAAGGCCAAAAAGCTCATATCTATGAGGAAGTGGAAGATGTTCAGATGCAAGCCAAATATATTAAAGTGCATGACTTCCAAGTGGAGAATCGAAAGAAGGCGATAGTAAAAAGTACGTGTGAGGAATGTCTTTACTAGTATTTTAATATGCAATGAAGGAAGCATGGACTTTCTCAGAGCTCCTGCAACAGCCCGAGGTGATGAAGAGCAGGTATATGGGCAGTGCCCAGGTGTCTCACCCTTCCCTAGCAGAGGAAGGTCAGCTTGTGTCCCGGTAAGGTTTATGTTATAGCAAGACAGCAAGAGGCATGGGTCTCAGCCCAAAGAAAGCTTTATGAGATTTGGTGTTATTGCTTTGTTAGTACTGCGGGTGCCTTCACAAAGGCACCAACTGACAAGGAAAGGGCTGGAATGCTCACAGGCAGGGGGTTTCCAAGTGACATTTTCACCCAACACTTGACTGTCTGCAACCTGCTCTTCTTAGGAGGCCTATTCACATTTAGAGGTTACCAAGTCTTACAGCCAAACCCCTGTACTGTGATGAAGATGAACATTTTGCTTCTAAAGCAGCAAACTCGACGTTACTTTTACACCACTCAGCTGAGCACACGTTACAGTGCTGTCTTGGTCTCTGTTAACAATCATGAAGAGATATCAGACATTTCCTAAGAATCAGGTTACAAAAATGTAGCTGAGAGACATGCAAGGACATAAAAATTCCAATGAGATAAAAGCATCCCTGTTTACATAGCAATTCTGCTTCATTAGACTCAATGTTGCTTCATTATATTCAATGCCATTTAGTTTTGATGTTCGTTTCAAGGCTGCTTGTTTATTCTGAGGCAGAGAGGGGGAAACACAGTAAAAACGCTGTGCTGAATGCAATGTTGAAATGGATTTTCATATGCAATAAAATGTATATATCATGTTCTAGTTAAGAAAGCATCACTATTTGCTGACATATGTTACTATACAAACCATATCCTAAAAATCAAATTTGCCTTCACCAACTCCCACAAGCAGAGAAACTCTTCATTGAAACAGCTCAGAAACTATTCAGAATAAAGATGTCTTTTTCACCTATTTATGCATACTTTCTGCTAGATGAAATCCACTCCTATTCAGGGCTGTAAAGAAGGAGCTACTTTTTTTCCCAGGGATGAATTTCACTTATTAGTATTGATGCATATGCCCATGTGGAGTCTTTTGCCAATGGCAAAAATCCAAGGGACATGGGCTGGTACCTTTGAGGCAGAACAGACCACTTGCCACACTGCAAATTTGCCTACTTTCTTAAAATACTTTTTATAAAATTTCTTACATGCAGCAGCTCAAACCCACTAAGGGTTTAATTTTTCATTTTATTGTATGCTATTTTGCACATCTTGCTATAGGGTTTCCCTGAAAGTGCATAAACTCATTTTAATTGTTCCCAGTGCTGACTCCCATTTAATTAAATGGTAGTACTCTAGCAAGATTTATTATACAGAAACTGAGACTTTTTCAAAGCTGTAACGGAACATATAATAGATATGTCACATTTTAAAAGCCTAATTAAATCTATTGTTTCTCTATGTCCTCAGCATGTCTCTCTCAAGTGTAAGATATAATTTTAAATGGCTGAGATGTTTATTTCCATGATCATATGAGCCAGATCCACATTTTGGGTGGTTGCTCCTGGCAAAGTGAATGGAGCAGTCAGTAAGAGCGTGTGTGGTGTCGGGCACTGAATGTAACGCAGATAAGTGAAAGGAGTGAGAACCAGAGGACGTGTTTTGCCCTTTGTGGGTCTTATGTCCTTGGGTGGGAATGAGCACTGAGTCAGGCTTAGGAAGGCAGGTGGAAACCCAGCCCCATTCCCTCCCAATGTGCACAGCTTTCCGGGCTGCTTCCCCCACAAACTGAGCCTGACCCCTGCAGAGATGAACAAGCTGGAGGACCGGGGAGCCTTCCCACCTCACCAAAGAGCCTTTACAAGACAGACAAACTCCTCACCAGGGTGGTGCGGGGGCTGGGCTTTACCTGCCTCCAGCCAGGGAGCAGAGGTGGCTCTTCAACCAGCAAGGAGGACAGGGAAGGGTGCAGCAACACCAGTGCCAGCAGGGGAGCGGAGAAGCCCCAGGAATGCTTTCCTTCAGGGATGTCTCCCAGCACAGGCTGTTCTGGACTGCCCCTTCCTCAGGGATGTGCCTCATAAATAAAAGCCATTTGTCCAGAGCTGGCTGGAACACCAGCTCTGCATGAGCTTCCCTCCTAGCTCAGGGGTTCTGGGGTTTGCTTTCTTTAACCACCTCACGTGCCAGCTCTCAGATGCTAAAAGGAAAAAAATTACAGTGATTATTAGGACAGAGCCAGGTAGGATTTTTTCCGAAGCACCCAGCATTAAGCAGGCTCCGCTCCCAAAATGGAAGCTCCCAGCACTCGCAGGGGTAATTAGGCTCCAGCCTGCCTTTCTAAGAGAAATTCCCCCTTATCTGTAATCTCGGAACAGGAGAGATGTGCAGCACTTCAGAGACGAGCTGAACTCCAGCCGAAGGAGGATCTGAGCCCGTGAGGCCAAACTCCGCTGCCCCGGCGATGTTGGAGCAGCGGAGCAGAAGCCGGGGCTCGGCCCGGAGCTGTTCCTGCCGGGATCGGAACCACCGCGCCCCAGCCCTTCTGCACAGCTCGTACAATCACAGCTGATTTTAGAGGCAATCAAATACAGCCCGTCCCTAAAAATGAGAATAATAACAGGCACCAAGGGAGGCAAATTCCCTTAGAGACCATTGGAGATTATCTTAGAGAAGAAAATTCGGTACAAGCTCGGCATCAGATGTAATAACTCCTGCGAAATACCCTTTTATGGAGAATCAGAAGCACGCTGGTTATTTAGTCTTTGGCATCTATAACCTCTTATAGTGAAGAACACATTGTAATTATTTAGTCTTAAATAAGTAATCACTTTTTTCCTGCTTTAATATTCTGAAAATAATTATATTACTTGAGGTTCATTAACTGTTTCCAGCAGAATAACCAGCTTTATTTAATTAGCTGGATGAAGCTTTTTAGTTACTTGTTTTCCTTCCATCACTGATTAAACATTAGTTTCAGAAGATTAGCAGCCATTTTCTTCCAGTCAGTGTGCTCTCTAGTTTATAATCTTTCCATGGGAGAAAAAAAATTACAGTAAATCAAACTGAAATGCTGTGCTTACTTAGAAAAGCCATCAGTGAGAAATAAGGTTTGCTGAACTCTTTCATGCACCATCCTGTCTTTAGCAGTAGAAATGGTAAAATGGTCAAAAGCAAAATGAGTACCTCTTGTAAGGGACCAGATTCTCTTGCTACACCTTTGTTATTGAGCAAGAACTGTGCTCTGGTTATCCTCAAAGGGACACTGGCATGAAATAAGCATAAACCTGATTTAATACATCAACCATGTGTTCCACTCACCTAGATTTGATACCAAAGCACATCACAGGTTGAAATACGAACTGTCGCTCTCCCAATCCAATTCCAGCATGTGGAAATGACCATCACATTATGGGCATCAAATATTCAGGATTTATTCCTTTTCTTAAACCTGACTTTAGGCAACTCCTGCAGCAATCAAGTGAATATGTTTTCTGTACAAGTGGTAAGTCAACCATGCCCCTGCATGCTTCAGCTGACCAAAAAGGACAGAATGTGTAAGTCTGTACACATGAGACCTTTTTGACAAAGTACGGCTCCTTTTATGCTGCCCTGTAAGAAAAGGGTGGTGGACGGGAGGGAAATGGTGAAAGTAAGGAAGCAAGCATCTTGGAAATGGATGCTTTCCTTGTCCTTACCAAAACCACCATCCAGGCAGCAAACAGCCCTGCCATCCTCCAGCCTGCCAAGTCGGGGGAGAGGAGCTTGCAGGCTGTGGTACTCGGGCAGGACCTGGGCCACTGGGAATCCAGCACAGGTGAGGAATATTTTTATCAACAATTTACATTCCTATGTGACCGGTCACTGCAGCAGTCACTGGTCACCTCCTCCTGCTGAAAACCATCTGAACTCCACAATGACAAAGATCTGGGCTACCAGAAACAAGCGATGGCAACACAACTTCTACTGCATTAAGAGAATCAACAACTTCGTAGGAACGAGATCCAACCACACCAGCTGTCTAGTACTGTCTTATCTTTCTTAAACTTTAACAAACAGAACCTCCACATCTACAAAGCATAGAAAAACAAGCGTGAAATTTTATATTCCTCCTTTTAGCAGGGAAAGAAATAGTGCCTCAGCTTGCCCAGCCAGGTAATTTCTGTGCCCTTCACAAATCAAGTTTGTCTGCAGCAGTAAGGGCCAGAGCTTTCCCACTGTCCCTGCAGCACATTTCCTTGGAAGTCAGTATAGCCAAGCAAATGCATGACTGCAGACTTCAAAAAGATGCACTGCTTTGATGTGCCATGGGTTTCAGGTAGTGGGTGTTAGCAGGGAGGTCACGATTGGTATACGGATCTTTAGTGAGGGCATAAATCTATTTCATCATGAATAATAGACATTTGAAATGAAAATGCAATTTGTTTTAGCAGAAAATTACAAACTTCCATAGATTGTAATTTTTAATTATTAGTCATTGTTACCTCTCCTGTGCTCAAGGCCTTTTTTTGCAAGTATCATACAAATACAGTCCTAAACTCTCAGTTACATCAAAGATCTCTTTACACTTGACAACATAAAACAACTTTAACTGCAAACTGCAGCTACAGGAGAAATTCAGTCTAAATATTCCTACATGGTATGTGCAATGGATGTCCACATAAGGACCCCTGCAGCAGAGGGAAGGGTACACCACAGGTGAGTGACAGGAAGGATTTGGGAAGAGCCTTCTGTTTACTTGCACAAAGTCAATACCCACTCAGCCAGCAGACAGAATTCAGACAACATTTAATACTGTTGTCATTACAGATCTCTTTGAGCAGTATATACATTTTCTCAGTGGGTAAAATCTGCCCAGAACTCAACAAAACATGCCCATCTATTGTCTGTGTATTGCAGAAGGATGGAAGAGAGATAGCAAACCCCTTTTCTTTCTTTTTAGGCAAATGGTGGGGTCATGAAGCAAGAAAAGATTTCAGCCTCTCATTTCCTCCCTGCACAAGCAGTTACTAAGTTAGAGAAAGGCCTTTACAAGAGAAGGACTTGATGTGTGCTTGTATAAAGGCTGAGGGAAAACTGATAGCAGGTGGCACTTCAGCTCCCATATTCCCAGAGCAAGTTCAGAGTGTGAGGATAACTTAAACTCATCCTGCAAAGCAAAGTTTCTCCTTTAAACATAATACAACCAGGCAGGCTATTACAGTTTCTGCAAGAACAACAGTATTGGGGTGATTTAATTGTTTATTAGTAAAATCCTTCAGCACAAAATAGTAAAACCACAAATTCTTCAGGATTAAAGGACAAAACGATTTTTTTAAAAAAAAACCTTAGTATGTTAAGCACGTTATTCGATTTTCCTGTCCCTCAAAATCTGGCTTGCAACAAAACTGGAGGATGAAGCCAACAGCCATGAATCAGACACAGCACTGATTTGAGATACCAACTTCATTGACTCCAGTGAGGCACCCCTGGCTACCACAAATTTGCACCAAGAGCAAATTCACTGCTGCAGTTTAGCCAGTCTGTAAGAGGAGCTCCTCATTAGCAAAGAAACTACTAACTAAGGAAGTCAACTAAGATCTGGATCCAGCACTAACTGGCAAAGCTTTATTGACTGTAGCTCTCCAGACTTCCAAAAATTTCTTTTGAAAACTTGGGGCTTTGACAGTCATTTCACAGATGCTCCTTCCCTCCAGCTCTGAGCCTCTCTGCTGGCTCTGTCCTGCTTTTCTATACTTTGTTGGCATCACACAGCTCTGAAAACTACCACTTGTTCCAAATTTTCTAGTCCATGTTCATAGCCAGTGACTGTGGTTGCTGTTGTTCCTTTTCATTTTAGTGTTGTTATCTTGATTGACTAAATGGCAAATCTTTCAATAGCTGATGTGTTTATCAACTCACCATTTACAAAATAAGCATCTAATGCTCATGTCACAGACAGGAGTCGGGAGAAAGCAACCCCTAAAAGCCAAATAATAGAAAAACAAAATGAAAAATCCTGACATTTACTCCTTTTCATGGTGGAGTTGTTTGCAGGAAAGCTACATGTGGTTCTTAACTGCTTGGGACTATCAGAACAGATGCTTCTCAGTCTGTAGATGGGTGGCAGGTTTTGGCAGCACAAAAAGTCATTACAATCAATCCCCCTTCACTGTCCACCCAAACACAACCCCCCACTGGGGACAGGTCATCTGGGAACTTATAAAATAGCTGCCTCCCAAGACCAGTTTTCATCTACTCTTTTAAATAATCAATAAAAGTTGTTTTCCAACAATTTGCACCCTGCAAGAGGATTTCATTGCATCTTGAAAATTTAGGATTTTCTTTCCCTGCTGCCTGCAGTTAAGGACGTTTTTTTATCTGTTCCATCTGGTGAAGTGCAATGAATTTCTGATAGTCTTTATAGCGACTGTCCTTACAGTTTAAATCTTCCCAGAGAACTTGTTTACCTGTGCTTACTAACCAGGCTGTGGTGTAATAAATCATTTAAATGGACTTACAATTTGGTTGTAAAACATCAAGGGATGCTGACCAAGAACACTATTACATTATAAGCAGAAAACTCTTGTGTTATAAACATTGTTCTCATGCATTATACACAGTGTAAGGTTGGGTATTTTATGCAGCAATGGAGACAATAGAGGAGGTATTTTTCTAACAACATTATCAGTGTACAGAATTATCCTGAATATGACAATATCTTGAACCTCTCAATGGGCCTGACTCCACCCTGAATTAAGTTGTTTGTGAATTAAGTTGTTAAGTGATTCCTTTTGATTTTACTGGAACAAGTAAATCTGAATACCTCTTGGGAGTTACATACACGTGTGGTTATATCATGACAGCGTTTGGACAGCATTACAAACTTGACATCTTCCTGTGGAACGAGGTTACCAAACGTGTTACCCCTCCAGGGCTACCCAGACATAGAGAAGCTGGTGGAACTTGTGAACAATGTATGAAAACCACATTATTTTATTACAACAGGACCTAGAATTTCCAGGTGCCAGGGCGTCATTCTGGCAGCTACTTTAAAATCATCACGTAAAACCCCTGAAGTAGACAGCATGAAGGAAGAGGTATTACCATCATCTGATGGAGAGGAAGAATTGAGCTGACAGACTCAAAGGTGACCACACAGAAGCATCTGGCAGAGCCACGGGACGTGCCCACACAGTCTGGGTCATCTGCCTTCGCACCAGGATGCGCCTCCCTCTCCTCACTCAGCTCCGAGTCACTCTGCACTCACATAAAAAACCGCAGCAAACAGAAACATCAGTTCCTGTAACATCCCACGAATGCACTCACATTATCCAGGAAGATGGAGCTGTCACCTCTAAAGGGTGATATAGTGAGCAAGAAGTGGATCTGTGTGATATGGATGGGACCAGAGTGCCTGCTGAGGTACAGGGATGACAGAGCTGCACAACATTACTGCTCACTCTAGAAAATCCATGTTTAGGCTGTTTACCTCCTGGCAGCCTGGGATCCTAGTGAATTATGGGGAATTAGGGATGCTATCCTAGGGGGAAGGCCCCCTAAGATATCGGAATGAGTGGCAGCACACTGTGATACTGTGCAAGAATGGTTGCTCAGCTTAGTTAAATTTAGCCTTTGTCTTGTGGCTATCAAGACTTCACCAGCCATAACAGAGATAGGATTCTAAGCCACAGGCATTGCAAAACTTCATATTAAGGAGTCAAAGGAGAGAATAAGGTCAAAATGATCTGAACCTAAATCTAGTGATATGAAGGAAGGAGAGCAAAATAGAAAGGAAAAAAATAATTCATACCACACACATCTTCAGAGAGTGGGAAGGCAAGAGCCATGGAGGGATGAGACCCAGCCACTGAAGCATAAAGGAAACACGATGAGGAGGTGCAATGGTACATGGAGCAGGGAGTTTTGCACTTTCCATCTGTTTCTCTGCTGCCAACAACTACCATGTCTGCATCACCACATGCTTGTGGTTACCCTTCTGCTGCAGGTTTCCACAGCACCTGCTGAAGCAAAAAAGATCGTGTGACCATTCGTTTTTTCCTTTGGCCATGTAGGTAAAGCTTACTACAGACTTGACAGTGAAGTGGATGAGGGAAGTTCACATGATCTTTTACACTGTCTGACCAGCACCAGCTGTAGACTCCAGCACATTGGCCACAACAGGAGCTGGCCAACACTGGCATGTTTATCAGACCCAGAAGAGGACATCAGCCATCCCCCAACATTGTCTTCGTTCTTTACAAGTTCTGTAGGCCCTCCAACCTGAGAAAGAATCTAGACACCTTAAACAGAAAAGCAGCTCTTCTTCTGGATGAACAGAAGTTGATTTGGTTTATACTTCTTTTACCTAATTTACAGACAAAACATAAGACTGTGCCAATGTGGGGTCGAAGGACGATTCTCTGGGTCAAATTCTGCTCACAGCCGTATGAAAACAAATTTGTACATTCATTTAATGGGTATTTACATTAGTGTAACCAGGTGAAGAAATTGTCTAGTCGGCTCTGATCTGACTTTCACACCATGAAAATTCAACGCACAGAAAAAAACTCCTATTTAAATAGGCAATTTTATGCAAAGGGACTGGCAAGATCTGCATCCTTACAAAACAGCAGCACCAGCTCATAGCACCATGACCACTTCATTTTTAAACATGCACTTCCATGCTTTGTCCAACAGACACCTTATCTTAAAGCAGGAATTTTCCTCTGTAAGCCTATACATGGTCCTCCTTACTACCCCATCCCACAACTTTGCTACAAAGCTTGCGGTACTAAGAAGAAAAAGTTAAAAATACCACAGCTGCAATGAAGCTGCTGGTGAACCAAGGTCCCTGCTGTCCATGCACACAAACCATCCCCTCCACCCATCAGTTCCTGTCCACACTTCCCTGAGCTCACCGAGATCTGTTTGTACAGCACTTGGGTACGCCAGGTCCGTGGCCCATACTGACTGTTCCAGGGCACAAGTGCAGCACAGACCACAAAGAAATCATTATCAAATCAAAGGGAAGCTAAAATGAAGCAGCTTTTCACCCACTTCCAGCAGACAAGAGGGAACTTGTGCTTTCTTAACTTCTGCTTGCACAATTAACACTCCTTCATTTCACTTTATCATCGTGGGACACTTTCCTATTTGAAATTGTTTATTAACCTGAACCAATTTTTTTACTATGTATTTACATTTAATCATCCAGCAAGCCTGATTATCTTGAGTACTAATAATAATCAACACATTACTAACATCACTTTAGTTTTAAGCCTTATGACTAAACATTGCAAATTAATTCCAAGTTAATCAGTTTCATTAGCTATGCAAATATGTCTTTGGCTTAAAGCATTAAATCAGATTTAATTTGCTAAGACAATATTCATTGGGAGTTTATGCAATCCATTCTTGCTTTCCATTAATTAAGGCACGTTACACTATGGGGTCTCTATGCAAAAAAAAAAAAAATCTGAAAAGACAAAACTGTTAAACTTGTGCCCTCATTTGCAACTTTTGTATTATGACAAGATCTGAAAACAAAAGAAAAAATTGAGTAAGTCAAGGAGACAAAAAAATTCATTCTCCCTTAGCAGAAAATAGAATAGAATTAAAAGCATTTAAATTTCTATATACATTATAAATGTTGTCTCAAGATCACTGTGGTGGGTTTTTCTTACCAGAGTGGCAACACAGCATCACAGCATATAGGAGTGATCTCACTTGTGCTTTAACTCTGAAGTATATCAGTTGAAAGTGTGAAGTAAACTCACTTAAGAGAGCTGAGGGTGCTGAGGTGCAGAATTAGTCCTTACAGAATATGCAGATGTACAGACAGAGGAGAGTTTGTAAGAAACTAGCACTGTAGACAAACAAAGAGTTGGTTGATCCTTTGAGTTTATTTGGGCAAGTTTCATTGGCCTCAGTGGATGTTTTTCCTGTGCAGAAACATAAATATCAATGTCATTGAATAGGGATTTAAGTACCCAGCCTCCTGGGCAAGAAGCTATTAGAGATATCTAAATACCAGGCTCTTAATCCAAAAAGCAAACTGGGAAATTGAGGATGTGAGAACCAGATGGATCAATGGGATACTCTGGAGACTTGAATGGGCTGCAGCAGATCCAGCTGTGTACGTGCTCGTTGTTGCAACACATCTGGGCCTGCAGGTGCAGAGCTGAGCACCCAAAGTACCAGCTCACACGGAAATCACTACTTACCCCAGTAAAATAAGGAAGAACAAGTGATGAAATATAACTTCAACTCCCCATGTGCCGTTGATGACTGACTTGGCTTCTAGAAGCCTCAGCTCTTAATTTTCAGTAACACTGTCCTGTGAAGAGCAACACTTGAAGGACTGGAAAGTACTAGAAAGTGCTAAATGTACAAGCACTATGTAAAAGTTTGATATTGTCTTCCCATCTGTTTAGGTATTGATGATGTTGGATTTATCCCAACAGCATCGTGGAAACAGTAGGTCCACACTTAGAAGATCTGTATTCAGGAACACCTTGATGTTTGGGCTATGGAAATGGAATCCCTACTCAGTCCTGTGAGTGCTGATGTAGGATGACAAATTCAATGCAGAGACAGGGAATGGTGCAGGTTATTAGTAGTTATTTGCATTTTACATCACATCTTGATGTTCCTGCCCTGTGCATTTCTCACTCTTTGAAATGTTACACTTATTTGAAGGCTGGCCCCAAGCCACATAGAGTATGTACATTTGTGTCCAGTTTTGGTGTTAATGAGCAAAGAAAGAGCAGGGGTAATTAAGTATTGAACTTAGACCGAGTTTTCATTTGGATAGACTCTAACTATAGTGCCCTCTGCAATGACTTGTCATCCACACTAACGATGTTCTTCCGTGAAAGGGTCCTTGGGGAAATGGATCAGGTTGGGTCTACCTCACCTGAATTTCAGCGGTGAGAGAGGGGTCTTTCATTTGCACCTTTGGTACATGGAGCAGGTGAAATAATGCCACATTGGAATCTTCTGGGCTGAGGTGCAGCTCTCCCATGATACCCTAAGCCATCAGGCAGAGGGGTCAGGAGAGGCTCAGGCCTATCCCCCTCTCCCAAGCAGCTTGTGCTTCTCTTCTGGAACACAAATTCTGAATCAAGACCGAGCCTTTCCAAACCAGTGAAAACTCCTGCTGTTCTTTTCCATTCTGCAAGCCGTTTCTCATGAGCCATCTGCCTCGACTTTGGCATGAGGACAATCTGGTTAGATCTGGGTTGGCACCAAGCCTGTTGATTAAACCAGTGCTCTCTCAAAAACGTGTCTGCTCAAAAGGCAGTTTCCTGGACCATCCATAATTCAGGTTTCTTTTGCACATCTAAATTGCTTCAGTTGTTATATAGAAGTGAAATCGCATCTAAAGACTGAGGTATGACTACACCCTGGGACAAATTCCACCCTGTCACAGCTACATGAACCTGGAGTATCTGAACTTAGACAAACGGAGTGGATTGTAAAAGTTGGGTTTGCCTGCTTCATCCGGAGAGATGGAAGATGAGATGTACACCTGTCTGCTGTAGCAGCTTTAGCAAGTATTTGCTTCTTTAACAGACCTTGGCAGGACAGGAGCTGTTACTCCGTGGACCCACAGACACACAGGGTGCTGTCCCTACACCATTCATCCCCTTAAACACAGCGGGATTAATACAAACAACTAAGTCTCATGAGTGCACTCCACTTGCTTTTCATGAGATTGCTCACATCCACGCAATTTCAACGACTGAAAGACATTCCAGTCATTAGGGACAAATAAAAAAAGGGCAATAACTTCTTGTTATTACAGTATTATTGTTGTTACAGTACTTCACTCTTCGCAAATACTCATAAATTTAAAAGGTATAGAATTAAACTTATTCATCTCCTTTAGTTTTTATTTATCACAAATTAAAACATTTGCTTTTCTTTTTATTCTGAGCCCCTCACTCTCTTTAGCAGAATAGAAATCTGTACAATGTTTTCATGGATATATATAAGGAGTATTGATGATCTGTCCATCTTTCAGGATTTAGTAATCAATTATTTATTTATTTAATAAAGACCAAAGCAACCAAACATTTTTGTTGGAGAGACCATTTGCTTTTCTTTTTTAAGTTTCTCAGTTGCTCGCCTAAACAACAGCCAAGTCAAAAAGTAATGAGGAAAGGTGTAAAAAGGGACCATCTTGACCTCTACATTTTTCACAACCAAGAGATGAGCTGAACAAATTTCGTCTGTGGAGCTGCAGCAATTACATATGAACTCACAAGAAGTGCACCCTGTTCCTATTTATTTGAACCCAAAGCAGCTGAAGTGGAGGCTTAAAGCACCTGACACCCCACACTGATACAGCCTGGCCCCGTTCTCAGCAGCTACACCAAGGAGTGCCCTCATGACAGCAAAGAAAGATTAGGATCCTGTCTTGCGAAAGGAACTGCCCTTGGGAAAGGAACATAGCAAAGTGAGAAAGGGGAGAAAAAGGAAAGTAGGGGAAGCTCCACGAAATATCTTTCTGATATTTATCCCACCCATATTCTTCTGTTTCATTTTATCTGGAAAACACTCTCCTCTGGCAGCCATGCATGCAATCCCACACCCACTCTGAGCCAAAAGGAACGAGGTGGAGACAGGAGAGTTGAGCCAAAGGGTGCTCGCTGTGTGATCTGGGCATACAGCAGCTGCTGGCTGCCTAAGCCAGAGCTCTTTACAATTCCTCTTGACACACATGCTCCATCCGTGCTGGGTGAGCCAGCAAGAGGCACGGCAGGGCAGCTCCAGACCTACAGCTCGCAACGCCTTTGGCTTCTTGGGCTGGCATGGGGAGGTACAGGAATGTAGGAGAGTGTGAGCAGAGCTAACTAACACTGAAAGGAGTAAGAAATGATGCTGCGTGGGAACTGGAAATTGGGAGGAAAACACACGTCCCCTACATGGCAGAGCCACAGGGTAGCAGTGCCTGCTGGCCAGGCAGGGAATGTGCAGGGAGAGCCCCATGGGCCTCAGGGACCTGCTGCTCTGGGCACCCTAGGCTGGCAGGGCAGGAGCAATGGGACTGGAGAGAGTTGAAATGTGCCAAGGCAAGCTTTGCTGGCACAAATGGCTTTGGAGGCAACAGGAAGCTCCTATAACTCAGAGGAGACCAAGGGACAGGATCTGAAGCATATCAGGGAATGCGCAGCCGAGAGGTTGTAGATGGGAAAACAGAGTTCAAGAAGGGCAGTGGGACATCCCAAATTAATATGTAAAAGTAGACAGTGATTCCAAATCCAAACAAATAAACAATCAGAAACGCCATACTGAGATGTCATCTGTGGCCCTTCCCCACTTCATGGGGCTTTGGTGATGTGAGCCACTACGCAAGGACTCACTTTATTCTCCTTTGGCTGGTATTCTAAAAAGACCCTGGCCTGGTGAGCCTGACAAAACACTTCCTTTCATCCACAGTAGGCTAAACTCAATGGGAGAACAAGTAGAGAAGTGTTCCAGAGGTAGCTGGTGGAATACCCATCTCAGAAGGACATTAGCAACAATAATACACAGAGAAAGGCCATAAAGCCACAGCAGCAAAGACCTCTCAGCTAATCTGAACCAGAAATTACAGAGAAAAAGTAGGAGCAAGCAAAAGTTATGGCAAACTAAAAAGCATAAGAAAAACCACCTCTCACCTTCCTTTACACAAGGCAGCAGCTTACAGGTGTTCCAGCCCCAACCAAGAGCTGCACCACTTATCTGGAAGGTGGGAGGCACAAATCCGAGTTCCCTTTGAGCAGGAAAGGCACCAAACCCAGGCTCTCTTTCCCTTGTGGAAGCTCTTCAAAAGACATGAATGAGTTTGCAAGGGTTTCCTCCTCCCAAATGATAGGTGTAGTGCTTTGCAGCTCTGGATCCAGCATGGATGTAGCTGTTTGCCTCCAGGAACCCGGCCCTAGAGTGAGCTGGGCTTCATCGTCATGCCTTTGCCCAGAGCTCCCCGGCTTGGTTTAGATGGCTCTTTATACACTTGGCATGACTTGGGATAGCTTTTCTGGAGGTGTCTATTTCCTTCCTAATTCCATGAGCTTCACAAGAAGCTGACAGTCCAAATTTTGGGGATGGGTGCTGCTGCTGCAGTGGTTGGATAGGTAATAGGTGGGCAGAGAATTCTGGTATCACCCCCAGCTCTTCAACCTCAGGTGATACTATCGACTTCTGAAAAACACATTACAGCTGAGCCCAGGTAAGAAATAAAAGAATTGGGGTCAGTCATCTCCTGGGGCTGTTCCCAAGCATTACACTAACTCCTTATCCACAGCAGTGAAGCACTACTGAATGAAAAAAAAAAAAAAAAAGAAAAAATTAGGCATATGAGGCTAATCATAAGTAAATCAAAAGTGCCTGTCATTTAGATCTTGATTCCAATCTCACTTCATGTTGGTGTAAATCAAAATGTCTTTCATTTTTCTTGTATTTCTGCCAGTAATCATTAAAAGGTTTTATAAAATACTCTTTCTTTAAGGCTACTAGGCACTGTATGTTCAGGGAGATGATCTGGTTGTCAAGATGGTTGAAAACATTAATCTTTCTGGATCATGGCCTCACAATGCAACACACGCATCTCCTCCAAAAACATAATGTCTGCTCTAGCTCATTACCTAAACAGCTGACAGACTCCATTAATTTGACATGGAGTTGGGGAAAAAAGAGCTCCATACTTTGTAAGTCGTATAAGGGCAAGCATTCCTACATGCTTTATCATTATTAATGCATTTTCTGACTGATGGCCAATTACACAACGTCCTGCACACTTGGAGAGGACCACCCTTGGAAATATTGACCTTGAAATAATGTAACCCTGTTGGATGTCAGTGGAAGAGGTAAGAAAGTGAACAAGCTGAAGATGGATAACACTACTCCTTTTTGAAAGGAACACCAAGACTTGGAATTATTCTCCCTTCTAAGTCTAGCTCAAGAACTTCTACTTTAATGAAGTCCCAGGAAAAACAGAAGTATTAACTGCTTTCCAAACCACTTCATTATATTTACCCAAAAAAATAGTATTTTTTTAATCAATTTAGACTGGAAAGTTCTGATTTTTTATCAGCAGGTTGTGAGCTATTATTTTTATATAATGAACTTGTATTAACTATTAGACCAATATTTAATTATTGAAATTACTGCAGGCTTTTTAGACTGTCCCCTATCCGTGTCTGCATTGTCAGAACCACACAAGCTGGCCTGTGTTATGTAGCAATTGAAACTCGATGTAACTGCAGCCCTTTTGAACCTGAAAGTCCGTGAAATACTTGAACCAAAGTCTCAGGATCTAGGCAGCATGCCATTATTTTTTTCACACAGTATCCAAATATCCTGGGAATGGCAAAGTGTAGAAACTCAGTGGAATTTTACCAATCTGGCCACATCTACTGTTAGAATAAAAAATATCCATTCCGACTAGGACCCTTAAAAAGAGATCAAATGTGCTGTAGGTATTTTTGTCCAGGGTGGCATCCCACAGCACAGAGCATACACAAAGATAAAATTAACAAGGTTGGGTGCAAAACTGCTTCTTACCTTATGAACTTTGGAAGTCACATTTTGGTCTCATTTGCAGCAATGTTAATCCAGAGTTCAATCAAATTCTAATTTATGCCATTATAAACATGAGTAGAATATGGGTCTTAAATTACAGCAGCTAAGCACAACAGATTTTGTTTCCCTTGGAGTGTTTTTAAGCTCCTGATACAGAGACAGCTTTTATGTCTTTAATAATGCCTTCTTCCTGAATTTCAACGAGGTAAGCATCAAACACAACCCACAAGTGCAGGGCTTCCTTCATTTCTCATGATGGCTTTAATTTGTTTTAAAATAGTCTTTAAATCAGTGCATAATACGTGCTAAAAGTGACAGAGGAATCAGGCTCAGACCTCATTGAGAATGGCTCGGACCTCATTGCAAACGGCTGTACCACCCTCTTTTGACATTTTGAGATAACAGACAAAAAATAAATAAGAACGTGAAAGAAAGTCTTCGGCAGAGGGACTGAAAAACTATGCTGCACTTAATTATTGGATTTATCATCCAGCTGACACACGGATTACTGGATCAAAGACCAGGGGTTTTGTCATCTAGTGAATAAAGCTTACAACTCATCCTACTTCAAAGCTTACCCAGCCTTTATGCTTTGCTGTGTAACTGTACATGTATAAATTCACAGCCTGCCTTTTCAGCTCAGTGCCCCTTTCAGGCACTCGGATGTTCTTGCAAACAGGGAGCCCCACTGGCCCCACAGAACACCTGCAAGTGTACACTCACACACAGTTATAAACGAGTCAGACTTCACTGATGGGTCAGTCAGAGAATTAATACTACAGCCCAAGTGAGAAAAATCCCACTCCCCTGACTCTCCTAATTTAGCCTCCACTGCAGAGCTGGTCCCACTGCTGAGACCCCAGGGATAACTCCCCAGTGCACTCACAGCCTGCACATAAGGATGCAGAACACCCACAAGATGGTCACAGTCCTCTAATCCATAAAGACACGGGCACTAATCCTATCATCATATTCATGAAGAACTGACAGCTCCAGCACTACACTGAAAGCACACACAGGGAAGTCCTGGGGCACAGCTGTGAATTGTACAGAGACCGGAGCAGAGCCAGATTCTTTTCCAACTGCTTATGGAGGAGCCACAGGCTTCTTTCTCTCTCAGCATCTTTCCTCTGGCTTTTACTGGAGGTAAATCGCTGGTTTATATGCCCTGGCCAAAGCCCTTCCCAAAAATATAATATTTTTTTAAGAAAAACCCACGGATCATAGCACAAGGCTGCCAGATGAACTGGGAAGAAAGAGTCGATCATTAATTGGCTAAACAACAGAGACACACTTTCTGTAAACAAACTCTCCTATTAATCAGTACTCAGGAGTATGGATGTGGTCCAGTATTACTTACTGCTTGCTGCTTTGTGACTGTAGTGACATATTTTTAACAGTGTCTTTACAAACGCATTTCTTTTTGGAGTTCTGGGCCTGGTTAAAGCAAAAGACAGTGAAATGTTAAAAATGTGATAAAAAATTCAAGTAATGGAGAGGAGTTGGATGTTTGTGTTAAATTTGACTTGACTAAACTGGCTCAATCATCGTCAGCTCTAATTCAACTGTAATTAACACAGCTCAGCACACTGAGCAGAATACCAGCAGGGCTATATCAACTATTCTGGGGTGTTTTGGACAAGGCCAAGTTAATCTATAGAATAGAAAATAATGAGCCACTTTAGGTTTACTTCACTAAACAGCACACAGAAAAGCACTTCGGCCTTCCACTACCACAGTGAATAAAAACCCTCAGGCAGAAAGCAGTGAGCACAAACCCCTGTGATGCCACACCACCTGTTACCTCTGGCTGCTCTTGGTGTGACACCTACCCTCAGGATGAAGTGAGCACTCAGCAGCCACGGGATCTGAACTACCATGGCATCCTTATAAGTCCGCCCGCATGTAGGAGTCTGAAGCCAAAAAAAAAAAAAATCATAATTCCTCGTGGCAGATGTACTCAGCATCAGACATTTCTAACAGAGCTCGGGTGGAAGAAATACTGGAGCATCTGTGGGCTGCTCTGCTTTTCAGGCAGAAAGCACAATCCATGGCAGCCTACATGCTCACTGCTATCTTCTGGAAACTACAAAAGCATATGTTACAGCAGATGCTGCGCTATGATTTCCCCCTTGGACTCTGTTAAGGGCATTCAGCTAATTGTAGCACTGTAATTAGCTGTGTTCTGTATCTCTAAAGCAATTTTTTCCACACATGAGTATTCCACTGGCACTACTTCTCTGAGGAACTGTAAAAAGGCATGTTAAGGTTAATAAATGGGGAAAGAGAAGGAAAGAGAGTAAATTAGAATAACTGGGCTACACTGGGTCTACATTGACTGCAAGTTCTGGGTTGCTCCTGAACAAAGTGGGCTGGCAGGTTGACAAATCGAGTGAGAAACCTTGTACCAGCTCCTCCAAGCCAGATCTCTCAGTCCTTGCTCCATCAAACCCACATCTCAGGTCAGTGGGAGATCCAACGGAGTGAGGACTGGGGGGTTTTCCTGTTTGCATTTTTTGCCTGTGCAGAACAAACCTACAACCTGCAGCTGCAGCCCCGGCAGCTGCTATCGCTCCTGCAGTTCCTCTGTGCAGAAGGGCTCACGTTCACTTCTGCACGGCGGCCTTGAGGCAAGGATTCAGGAAAGCACTCCAACACGTGTAGAGCAATCCCTGCCTCTGCCAGCACTCGAGCAGCAGAATAACATCAGGCATGTCTTTAATTCCCTGAGACTTCAGGGAAGCTTCAACCCATCAAAGTTGAGCTCTCGCTTAAGTACTGCCAGAATAAAGATGGTTCCTTCTACTGTAAAGTGCATATATTGCCATTCATTGTGATTATATAGGCATGTATGAATGTAGGTGTAGAACTCCTTGTAGTAGTTTTGTAGTGGTTACAGAGCCATTTAAGGCTCCTCCATGTAAGAACTGCTGTTACTCCTGAATCTGTCAATTTAGGTTAAACGCCATGTGAGTATATGCCTATACCTATGGATAATTGCTGCTTCATCCTGGATAGATATTAACTCAGGACCAGATGTGCAAACAGCATGATTAATGATAGTGTTTTTCGGTCAGAAATAAAGTTTTTTCCTTACAACTTTAATCTAGGTATGTTAAAAAAATTGGGCATCCAAAAATTTTGATATGTATTGCTAGTATTTCTCAGTTTTGGGGGGCATGGTGTTCAGGGATAGGTGCATTTTCCAGGGGGTAAAAGTTCTTCTCCCTGGGTGTACAATATTCCCTTTGGCAGCTTTGGTGAATTAGTGGGCTGAATGCAACTAAGCATGATTGTTACAGATTATTAAATGGCTTTTGCATTTGATCACAAGATATATAATCTTACACACACAAGCATAAAGACACATAAATTATAAATATATGATTTATAATTACACGGATAATTGTGATGCTCTGCCAAGCTTGCTGAGGGAACAAAAGGAGGCTCAAAGATCTGATATGTCTTGATATCAGCACAAATCCAGCCCTCAGTGAGCCTTAAGTTAAGAAACACCTCACAGCCACTGGCACTTTACCCAGAGATGAAAATGCTGAAGGCAAAAGCCAAACAGGTGAGGACAGGGAAACGTCCCTGCAGCCTGTGCTGTGTTGGCATTACTGCCAAAGAGGAGCTGCAGCTCATACCCCAATCAGCTTGAGCTAAGCAGCTCTCACATGACTGCAGCACACAAAACCACCTCTACCCAAAGTGGCTACATCTAATCTAGTTCAGTCTGTCCCTTCAGTCCACCATCACAACCTGACAGCAAGCCCTGAGGGTCACAGGGGCCACCCTTAGTGCCACGTTTCCCCAGACATGACACAGGCAGAGCAGCGCCACTGCTCCTGGCAGGGACTCTGCTGAGAAAAGTAGTCACGTCCTCAAACACCACACACTGTTCTAACACCCTCGTTAAAAATATCCTCAAAGGCATCTGAGCATCAGTGAAATCCCACAAACCATCAAATGTTGCAGATAATGGGGGCAACCCATGACACCTGCCAGGCAGAAAGTGACAGCAGGTGTCATTCAGGCATGCTGCTCCCCATACTCTTTCAAGATGGCTTGTCAAATGAATTTTTTTTTTTAATTTGATTGGGGTTGGGGGTTTTTTATGATGATGCACTGTTTTGCCTGACTTTGGGAGTGTAGGCAGCTTTGTGGACAGGCAAACTATCCAGCAGAAGGGAGTCTGCTTCTTCACATCAAGTGCACATGCAGTCAATTCAGGAACCAAGCTGCTCCTCGGGAACCAGGGACTTGGTGGAAGAAGTCTGGAGAAGGGACTTTCTTGCTTGCCCTCTGACTGTCTCCGCCCCAAATCAATGTATATGGCCACATGTAAATAATGCAAGGATATAACCAGATTTTTCCTCACTGATTGCTCCTCCCATAGGAAACTAAGTTGCAGGAGCCCAGAAACCTGCTAGTGCTCAACACTGGCAGCTGAGTGTCGGGAAAGGGTCAGCAGTACCACACGGACAGATCTCAAGGAAATTGGAGGTCCTACAAGGACACCATATTACCCTATGTTCGTCAGCTGGCACGGTTCGGCTGGTCCCTCAGTTTCGTAACCCCATCGCTTTCTTTGATTTCAAAGGGGATGGGGAGGTGTGGAGGAGGAGGGCAGATCAATATAAAGGCACATGCTAGCTGGAATTAGGTAGACCATCCATCAGGATAACGCTCCTGTAGTGTTGGATAAAAGGGTACATGAAGCATAGCAGAATAAAGTGACGGAGAGCACCTCATAAGCATTGCAAGGTCAGAACAAAGTCTAATATCACTACCAGCTAAAGTGGAGCAGATGACACTGAAGGAAGAAGGTTGAGTGGATGGTAGGGCTCTTGGAAGGGACAGCCAAGCAGGGCCTGGCCACCCTCCCATGCTGTGCAAGATTTGGTTCCAGTTCCTGATCCAGATGGACACACGTCATGCTGTTGAGGCCAGTCCAGGGGAGTTCTTAGCAGCTGCTAACTATTCTCTGCCACTCAGTCCCTGCTGAGAACATAGGGATGCCCCTGGACCATACACATCCCATGCCTCGTTCCTGTCTCACATTTTATTCCTGAAGGAATGCCAAGGCTTTATTATTTGGTTCCATGATTTTAAAGACACAGCTGGCAGAATTGTTGTCAGGCAAACCCCATGTTGTGCTGGGTCATTCCCTCCTTGACTCTGACTTTTTCCTGAATACACTTGAAGGCAGGAGTAGGATGATGTACTCATACCCTTGTACTTTTTTTACAAAGCCTGCTCTGGGGAGCAATTGTCTTTTTGGTGGCTTGCTCCATCACTCACCATAAATAAGGTCCTGTTTTCTAACTAGCTTGTAACTAGCTTCTAGAAGCTATAGCTGTAGTAATAAACAATAATAACAACAACAGCAATAATGATGGTTACGTGGAAAACAGTCCCTTACAAAATGAATGGACCTTTGTGAAGATAAGCAGTGCTGAGAACATGATTACTGCTTTCATGCAAAGGGTATAATTGATCATAAAGTAACAAGTCACGCGCTCTGAAATGCCTCTCTGATCACCCAGCAGGCAAATTATAGTCCTTCATGGGCGATACAGTGACTGTGCACGGAGCCGTAAGAGAGCGTTTGACACGGACGTTTGTAACCCAACCACTTCCATCCTCTAACGAGGCTGCTGTATCCGCACGACGGGCATTTACCCCGTTCAGGGAAATGCGGCATGTTTTCCCCCAGGCACGATCTCTCAAAGCCCTTCACAGCCAGACAAACGGGTGTTTGCAGAGCCCGCACCTCCTCACAGCTTTCCCACTAGGAACGGGGGGCAATGGGGAGCTTTCCTCCGGGAATGGGGCAGCACCGCTTGTGGTCCCTACTAGGCATGACGGTGGGGCGCAGAACTCCTGAAAATCCACCGAAACTTTTTGCCAGCCACCTGTAGGCTTTGCAGCCAACTTTCCCAGCGAGGGCGCGCCGAGGGAGGGTGCTCCCAGGGAAGCCCCGGGGGCCGGGACGCGGCATCCCCGCGGCGGGCGGCGGGCGGCGAT
>VZRJ01008049.1:2391387-2460778 GCA_013397565.1 Ptilonorhynchus violaceus
CCCCCGCGCCCGCCCGCGCGTGAGTACCGGACCGGCACCGGGGCGGGGGACGGGACGGGTCGGACAGGCAAAGCGGTGCCGCTCTGCCGGCAGGGCGGGCGTGGAGCATCCCTCGCCCCGCTGAGGTGGTGGGGAGGTTGGGTGCCGAACTTGGGGCTGAAGTTTTCAAACTTCTGACGAACCCAGACGCAGGGTTTTCCCCTTAGAAGGGAGACGCGCATCCTTTCGGGACCTTTTCCCAAGGGGCAAAATGTCTCGATCTCCAGTAGCCTCAGTGACAGAGGAAAGGGGTGCAGGTGTCAGGGCTTTCCGTGTCCTCCCGCTGTGGCAAGCGGCAGAAGCTGCCTTTCCTATTCCAACATCAACGCCTTGTAGTGGCATGGTTGGCTTTAAAGAAACCAGATTAAAAGGCTGAGATGTGGTCTTAAACCTTCTGTCAGTTCTAGGATTTGGGTTTTCCTTTCACAAATCTGTTGGACTTCTTATAACCTCTTCTACCAAAGTTTGTGCAATTAATTGTCCCTCTATACTGAAGCATCAAAATCCTCCTCATTGTGCTCATTGCATCTTCTTGGGGTTCAGCTCATTGACAAGTTATTGATTAATTTCTTTTCCCTCTCTGTTAGTAAAAAAGCTGCTGTGAGTTTTGGCAGCTGTTTAGATCTCTGCAGGGTGGTCCATCATATCTTTCTTCCTAATGCTTTGCTGGAAATTAGGGTTAAATTATAATAACAAGGCATCAGGGGCATTCCCTTTCCCCACACCATAGTCCAAGCTCATGATCTTGTAGACCAGACCAAATAATTGATATACATAGGTTTTCAAGTGCTGTGTTGTTTATGGGCTCAGTTACAGCCCTGATCTAAACAATCATAGTGTCAAAATATGGGACTAGAGGAGCAGCAGACAGTTGCCATTTCTAGGTTCCCTTGGTTATCTCTGCATGAATTGAGCTGGGGTTTTCTTATTATGTCCCTTTTGGTAACAAAGCCCGTGTTTTCCATTTTCATCTGATTTGTTTGTAAATTTAACTTGCTCTTGAAATTCCCCAGAGATGATACTAACCCTGATCTCCTCTTTCCTTTCTCCCTAGCTCGACAATTGGTAGGAGCAAGAAAACCTAATTTGTATTAATCTAGAGCCATGTGAACCATTCCTCCAAAGTCAGAGATTTTAGAAAAATCTCTGTCCTGCATTTGTTCCCTCCCTCTTTCCCTGTGTTACCTTAGTGTCAGAGAAAGCACAGGCCATGGAAGCTGGAGAGACTCTCCACAGTTATTTCGCCAAGCACATTTCTTCCCCAGTATTCACAGCACACGCAGAGGAGGCAGTGTATTAAGCATATTTATTAGGATGATGCACTTCACAGCCCAGAGAGGCTATCAAGAGTTCTAAATTTATGTGATTTTATTCTTTCTCTTTCTTGGTTTTGTCTTTTATTTCTCCTTTTTCCATCTGTCACCCCAAGAAGAAACCACATCTCAATCTCAGTGATCACGTTAAGACAGATAATGGGTTTATGGCTGCTGCCAGTTCTGCCTCACTGAGAGCAACAGGGCTAGGTAATGGACAAAAAGAAGAGACAAATCTTTCCTTTCAACCTTTAATATAACATTTAATCTTGATGATTGTACACAAAGTCCAGCTATTAGGCTGGCTGTAGAAACCAGCTTTACAGTCAGAAAAGAGTTCCACCAAGATTCTGCTCAATACTCCTAGAGAGAAAATATTTATACTTAGAGGTCCAGAAAAATCCCTGTCTTTCAGTCTGCATTCACAGACATAACCAGCTCCTTCTACTTCCAACCTGATTTATATCGAACCTGAACCTATACTATTGAATTTCTACTTCTTTGTATTTTTTTAATAGAAAGCTTGCATTCATCATACAATTACAAAGTTGTACAGATGAATGTGGTCTCCAACCCTACAGGTGTACATATATTCTCACTCTTTAGTTCTTATTCAACCTCTTTTACTTTTGTTTCATCTCTTCTTTTAGTTTTAATACTAGTTTCTTCCTATCCATTTAGCTGTTGTCTTCCCTTCTCTCTTACTGCTTCCCTTCTCTCTTACTGCTTCCCCTCTCTCTTATTCATATAGCTTTTTGAGCTTTGTTGGTACTGACTGCCTCTCTCTCCATACTTTTCCAATCTTCCTAGCTCTCTTCTCCCCCTGCACAGCTCTGTGTACGAGAGACAAAGCCAGAGAATGTTAATTTTGTCCCCTCATAGTCATCTGTACCTCTGTGCACCAGGGGAATTGAGACCTGGTGCTTGCAAGAGCACTAATAATTTGGGGGGAAAAAAATGCTAGTTTAGGTTGTTTCAGTACAGTTCCTGGGGTGCCCACATCGGTGCCACTATAACTCAGAAAAGTCGTTCTTAATTGTATGGTCAGTAAAGACAATAAGCTCCAATATGTAATTCCAGCTATGTCTGAGTAATTCAAGCCCTGGTGCTGTAATGATCTGTCCTTCCAAACGTACTTCTGATACTTTGTTATACCCCTACTATTTATCCTATAGGGAAATTTCAGCCATTTTTCTTTATCTGAGTTTTTTTTGCCATGTCACATTGTTGCTGAAAAAAGTTTTCAAAATTATTAGACTTCTGACAGGTTGCAGAATTATGGGTGTTATACAGTCCTGAATTGACCATATTTTTCTCAAGCTCTTGTTTTTAATTTGGACGTTACTCAAACACTGTAGAACCTCCATTATTCAGACACCTTTGAATGCATTTTGGCTACAGCAGCTGTATGTCTTCTTAGTCTCAACAGAAAAATAATCTTTAATACACCATTTTATTTTGAAACAAAATTTGATTTTCCTTCTTTTTAAGTCTCATATTTTTAGGGTTTTAAGCAAAGTCTGGTTGGATAGGCACCCAATTCCAGCTGTACAGCAATGGGCATTGGATAACTAAGACCTTTTCACCCCTTCAAAAATTTCATTTCATAGTGAGGTTCACTTTGCTGTACCTGGGTGTGTGCCCCTGTACGCAGAGCCTCTGCGGTAGGGTGAGTGGCACATGATTGGGCACTAAATTACGAGACATCAAATTCAAAACTTTGTGGCAAAAGTCTGAGGAAATAGACAGTTCTACCATGTCTTCACTGGGGGCACATTTGGCTCTTTGGGACTGTCAGAACAATTCGGTTTCAGGGCCAAAGCGTCTTCCATAGGAGATTACATCACCCATCATCAGCGAGAGGAAGGTGCTCAGTGGGGGTGATATATCCAGCATCATAGTTCACGTTTCAGGTAGGTAATGCCCAATATACAGGGCTTTAAAAACCAGTGCCAACCCTCTACATTGTCCCCCAGAAGCAGATAAAAATCCTAGGAAAATAGTGGGGTTTCTGCTGCAGTTTCAGCCAATATTCCCGATCCTCCCAAGTCTAAGGACACCGCAGAAAAAAATGCTTGCCAACAAGAGTCTACCTTATGTGTTCACCTTTTGGGTATTAAAAATACAAGTAATCCTATAAATTAGACACAATAAAGTATAACAGTCAGCCCAGCTACAATAACTCATTCTTACCTACTGCTATTGGACTTGTGCTTTTTATATTATTATTATTATTATTATTATTATTATTATTATTATTATTATTATTATTAATCAGTTCAGCTACTTTTTGGAAAAGGCCAGTTCTGTAATATGGAGATTTTCTCCAGTGGTGTGAGTGGGTTTGGACTTTGATTCTTCCTCAGCAGGACTGCAAGTGCTCCTGAGCTCCTGGGGCAACTAGAGCTCTCAAAAGCTTTTCTTGGAGCTCGAGTCTATGTGGTGGCTGTTCCTGTCTTTCCCAATGCTCCTGGATAGCCTTAAATATATTTAGCTTGGCCATTTCACACCTTACTGCCTAGAGTTATGTACCTTGAAAACTAAGCTTGATTTTGTATGGAAATGCTAAGGATTACTGAATGCTGGAAGGACTGGCTGGCTCTCCGCTTCTTTCTGTCTTTTTCCAAGGATGAGAAGTCCTGCAATTCCGCAGAGCTGCAGTGTTGTCAGCTGCTGAATGGCAGCAGTGAGTACAGGCATTCAAGTTATGATGCATTAAATATGAAAGAGAAACGTTACAGGTTTTCTTAAAAGTGCAAAAGTTTATCCTTTAACGATAGTCTTTCAAAACAGTGCAGGTAACATCTTAAAGATGGGTGCATCCCTGCTTTCATGAGCTACAAAAGTCAGGCTAGGAGCGTGGGCAAGTTAGATGTAGAAAAGCTTTGTGACTTTGTAAACCCATTTTTTGTCGAAAGCTTCCTCAGCTGAATGGTCATATCTGAGTATCACAACGTGAGTGCCGTCAGAAGGGAATCTGAACAGGCCACCTGGGCAACCAAGCAGGTGAGGCATCTACAGACAGATAGGAGCAGCCTCATGTTCACAATTCCTGGTCCTCATGGGGGTCTTCAACCACCCCAACATGTGTTGGAGAGACAACACAGCAGGACACAAGCAATCCAGGAGGTTCCTGGAATCCTCTGATGATAACTTCTGTCTCCAAGTGATAGAGGAGCCAAGGAGGAGAGGTGCTATGTGGGCCTTGTTCTCACCAGCAAGGAGGGCCTGGTGGGGAATGTGAAGCTCGAGGGTGGAATTGGCTGCAGGGACCATGGAATGGTGGAGTTTGAGATCCTCAGGGCAGCAAGGAGGGCGCACAGCAAGCTCATTACCCTGGACTTCAGGAGCGCACGCCCAGCAGGTTTGGGGGTGACACCGAGCTGTGTGGTGGGATCAACACGCTGGAGGGAGGGACCTTGAGAGGTGGGAGAGGCTCGAGGCCTTGAGACGCTGCAAACCTCATGGAGTTCAGCAAGGCCAAATGCAAGGTCCTGCGTGTGGGCCAGGGCAATCCCAAACACAAACATAGACTGGGCAGAGAGTGGATTGAGAGCAGCCCTGAGAGGGACTTGGGGGTGCTGGTGGATGAGAGGCTGCACATGAGCCATCAGGGTGTGCTAGCAGCCCAGAAGGGCAACTGCATCCTGGGCTGCATCCAAAGCAGCGTGGCCAGCAGGGAGAGGGAAGGGATTCTACCCTTCCACTCTGCTCTGCTGAGACCCCACCTGGAGTGTTGCATCCAGCTTGAGGGCTTCCAACATGAGAAGGATGTGGACCTGCTGGAGCGAGTCCAGAGGAGGCCACAAAGATGCTCAGTGGGCTGTAGCACCTCTCCTAAGGAGGCAGGCTGAGAGAGCTGGGGTTGTTCAGTAAACACTCGTAGAATCATAGAATGGTTTGGGATGGAAGGGACCTTAAAGATCATCACCTGTCACTCCAAGCCATGCACTATCACAACCAGCACGCTGCTCACCCACCAGCATGTCACAGGGAGGTGGTAGGCTCATGGGGTGATGTAATTAAAAGCCAAGTCTTGGGGGGTTTTTTTGCACTTTCAGTCACATTTCTATTTCTTTTGTAAATGATAATATGTTTTGCAAGCAGTTTCACAAAATGTATGCTTTGTTTTCCAAGCAGCCTGAGCTGATGGTGCAGTTATGAGAGGTTTCTGCTGCCAGGGTTATAGAGCAGGAATTTCTCGACTTCTACTTTTTGCTTCTTCCTGAAGTTCTTTTCCTTTTGGCTGAGTGTTAAGACCTACTGCAGATTATTTCTATCTATCTCTACCCCTTGGGGAAAAATACATTCTTCAAGCCACATGACTTAGTTTCATTCCTGATTTAACCAAACCTCACAACAAAACATGCCAGCATCAATCTAGAGACTGGTAGGACCCAGTTACAATGGTGTAATAAACATATATATCCTTATATCATCCCTGTTAGGTAGGGAAACATTGTTATTCCCGGTTTACTGACGGGGAGACAGGGTGCAAGGGAACTAAAGGATTCACTCCAGATCATACAGACTGTTTGGAATGTAGGTAGGGAGTGACTTCCAGGTTATATGAATAGCACAGAAACATTTCAGTCAAAAAGCCTTGAGGGGGGGTTAAGAATGGGAACCAAATGTCTCTGACTAGATATTTGTAATTCTAAAGCAAAATGGAACAATTGTTTGTTTTCACAGAAATAGCATTTTGAAATATGTTAAATATTTTCCTATGGCCATTATCAGGGAGACTGTGGCTATGGCTAGAAAAATCGGCTGGTTTAGATGTGGGGTAAAATGGTAAAATGCAACTCTCCCACATCAATGGTAGCTTCTCAGAAAGAGTAACTAAAAAATTAAAAGGGAAAATATACTCTTTCTTTGAAGCAACTAACTACACTTATACAATTTATTAAAAAAGAAATTCCACCATATCAACCTGGTTTGAAGTTCTTCTACGCTTTGTGCACAGCCAGAACAATGTTGGTGAATTCAGGATGCCAAGCTGCAACATTACAGAGATATAGTTTGGAGGAGAACATGGTCCAGTGATCACAAAGATACTGTTTTATAGAGAAAACTTTACATAAAAGCCACTTCCTCTGAGGATCTAACTTTCAATAGCCTATAGCTTCCTTTGACTGTGAATGTAGCAGCCTACTTTCATCAGGCTATAAATTTCCTTAATAGGTTATGATTATTATTGATTTGATGGTGATTAGTCTCAAATTTATGCTGTTGAGGAACTGACCCAATATCCTTTGAATTCCATTTAACTGCGATCAATGACAAATGGATCAGGCCCCAGAGGTAGAGAGAACTGCAGGAAAAATAAAGTGGCATTATGCTTTGCTGGTTTTCTCTCTACCATAATGGTACAATTATAAACAAGGAAATTCCATGCCTTACAACCCTTCCGTCCCTTTCTTCTTTTTGTCAGGTCATTTACTCATCTCCCTGTAAAGGTAATCCCATCACACGCATTTGAAGGACTTCGAGATGCCTCCATCATGTAAGTGGTCAATATTTTCCATAGGCTTTTTCTTGATTTCTAGCTAGAAATCATCCTTTCATAATAATGTAAAAATATGGAGCTAATACATACTATTGATGGAAAAAAAACCACCGGGGAAGGATAAAAATAGCATTTCTTTTTGTATAAACAGTATATAAAACATCCTTTGAAAATCTGTGATTTTTAACAGTCGTTTAAGAGATCATAATGAAATATTAATCATGTCAGAGAGAACAGCTTAATAACTGATGAGAGGAGCTTTTGATTAGCAGAGGAGATAGATTTCTATCATCAAACATTGCCATTGCAATGACAGCCACGGCATTCTGTGATTATACATTTATAGAATACCTGAATAAGATATTTCTTCATCATTTTGCAGTAAGAGATAAGCTTGGCAGGGGATCAGTAGGACTGAGCCCTTTCTCTGATCTTTCAGTTTACAAGTGCTATAATTTTGCACACCGGGTCTGCGTTGCTTGCCGACCCTTGTCTTTGTATCTATTTTCCGTCAGACTTCAGACCATAGGGCTCATCTTACCCCTCTTGCCCTCATTTCTGTTGTTATTCCAGCTGAAAGATGGCATGCTTGAGTCTCCATTATTTATTATTTTTTATTTTATCTGCATTGAGTGGCCTCTAAAGGACAAAGTTGATGACACAGCAGTGCAGTGAAGAGCAGGGAAATGACCTCCCCCAGAACCTAAGCAGCAGCACAAAAGATGGTGCTTTCTGTTCAAGGTGCATTTTTTGAACTTCTCTGTGCACATATTCAACTGCAATACAGTTTCATAGTAGAATTCAGTGGTGCTTTACTCTCACATTCACTTGCATCTGAATGTTTAATGAGAGCTTAATCATTTTCACACAGGAGACCAACTTAAATCTACAAAATTTCTCCTACCTGTATGACTCGAGGCTAAATGCTCTCAAACTTTATGCATGTCCTATTCTCCACAGAGAACGGTTTGTTCATGGACATTTTCCCTTCCATAAAGAGAACCTAATTGATCTTTTTGTGTACTTTTAATGAATCTCTCCAAATTAACAGTGTAGAAATCAATGCATTTTTCTGAAGTAAGTCTGTAGAACACTTCATTATTTTATTGAAATTTAGTGCTACTTTGAAAAACGCATATTTTTAAATTATAAATCTCTAAATCAGCTATTTGGCCACACATCACTTCCTGAAAATCAGATGATAAATTTTTTTCATGCCATAAGTCATTCCAACATATGCAAATGGAAAAACTGTGGCTGACAGGCAGATCCCATGGAAGAACCACGTTTCAGACCCCAAACCTGAGTCTTCAAGTTCTGCAAGCAGGTATTGATCCCTCCCAACCTGTGAGTCTCGGAGGATCGGATGCCCAGCAGGCCACTTATCCTACATCTATCTTTCATTTTTAAATAACTGGTGCCATACCAAAAATAACATTCTCACTGAATTCTGATAGTGAAAATGCCTTGATATTTCTGTAAGATGTACATACATGTTAACTATATGATTTCTAGTGTGCATCCCCCTTTGCCACTACAGATGAAGTACAGAATTCATTCTGGTCTAAGGGGTTTTATCTCAACACCAATAGGAGTTCTCATAACTGAATTAAGCTAACACTCAGGACTGTGACAATACTGACTCTGATTGTGTAGATGAATTCCAGTGTTTTTGGAAAATATTTTTTCTTGACAGTGTATAGTCTTAGGTTTAGTTAGTGTGCCCTTCTAGTCAATTCTGTGAAGAAAAACACTCTTTTGAAGATCCTTCCCTTATATATGCATCAATGCATACTATTTACTTTCAGGACTCAATTTTGCATAGCCTCATAAATCTTAATCTAACAGGCATTTAAAAAGCATCTAATAAGTGGAATTTTTTTTTCTGTGTCGGTATTGAGTGAGTACATATATGGAATAGGAGCATTTGTACATCATAATCCAAGAGTGCCTACAAAAATAGTTGTGTTGGTTGGTGTAATGATGAAAAAGAGCCACATCCTTTCAGTTGGCATGCATGTGATGAAGATGGTATTTAAATCCAAAAATTGTTCATAAAGTGTGCTGAATCCATCTTTGTGTATTTCTGCATCTGGGGATTAGATAAGATTAGACCATAATTCTGACTTGATAATAGCATCTGAGGCACCATGAACACTATCTATGTCCTTACACAGCAGATAAATTCACTAAGCAGAACCAACGATGGGAGGGAGCAAAAGGTTCGCAGGCTTGGGCTCCCTCTGTTTGTATTAGTCCTGGCCCTTAGTCTCTACCTTACCTACAGGTTACCGAGAGAATGGGGATTGGCTGTTGCAGGGATACTTATTCCAAAGAGCTGGCATTCCCTTTTTGCCCAGACAGCAAAAGGCTGGTCTCTCTCAAACCCCACTGGCACGGGCTCCCACAATGTCTGAGGCGAGGCACGGACAAGAGTGGTGGGAGGGGTTGAACAACCGCATATGAAAGAAGGAACTACAAAGTGGAAAGCAGATTGTGGTGTCTTTTCTGTGAATGTATTGCTCTGTGTCTGCTGTTTTCATTGTAGTGAGATCTCTCAGAGTGACTCCCTGGAGAGAATAGAATCCAGCGCCTTTGACAGCCTTCCCACCTTGTCTGAAATGTAAGCACCAGTTAAAAAAAGGCATCCATGTCGTGGTTTAGGATCAGCAAGGAGTAAACTGTCTGCAGAGACGTATTCTTGGACCAAATCTGTCTCCGTTACTTTGGTTGGCTTTGATTGAAATCTGGGATGAGAGAAATTTCTCTCCAAAGAACCATATGAAATAGTGAGCACTCTGTAAGGTCTGGCCTTGGAGATCTAACTCATGCAAAGACATCCCTGCACAGAGAGTCCCACTGCTTTCAGTGAGCTCTGTGGCAGGAGTGGAGCTCTGTGTCTGCTTCTGCTGGCATTGTCAAGCTTTCTAAGCAGGGAAATAATTCAAGATGACAACAGATGAGTAAAATCTTTCTTTTTGAAGATGCCGTTTTCAAAGCCCTACAGTATTTAAATACAGCTGCTTAGTATGCATAGCCCTTCTGTTGAGCACTAAAGTATTACTCAGGCAGAACACGTACTGATTTTAAACTTGACCTGCATAGCACAGGCATCTGAGAGAGAGAGTTAAAGACAATGACTAGGAGAATGATCTGAAATATTTAGTGAAATTGGAAACTATAAATCTGATTCAATATCTCATTACTGCCTTTTTTGCACAGCATGACCAGTGAGTGTCTTAAAATTGTGCAGCTGAGTGAGGACAAATCCATCTCTCTTTTTTTCTGTATATGAACATGACTGAAGTCAGTTACATAAACAAGAGATACAGATATATCAACCTCTGATTGAGTCCAACTTCCACTAGAATCAGTGGTGGGTTTAGGGAAGGAATAAAAGATTTGACCCTATGCTTTGACCTACAGTTTATGGATAGCTTGTCGTATGCCTGTCTTCCAAAACCAAAAAGATAAGCAAGACAATTAAAGAGCTACAGGAGGCTAGCAAGAAAACCTCCTTGAATCTTGAGAGCTCTACAAGACTCACATTGCAAGAGCTTGATGTCCCAAGCTGCACTCAAGTCCACATTCAGTGGATGATCAGGGTAGGTGAGTTCAATGACGTTCTTGAATTTCAACTTTCCTTGCCATTTCCCATGCTAAAATTTCGTATTTTGTAATTCATGCATAGGAAGGGAGCTGGGCTACAGTCATTGGACTTAAGGACAAACACAGGTTTAACAGATAATTTAGCCGCAGAAAGTGCTCCTTGATTAAGAGATCTGCCTGGTTTTTGAGTGACCATTAGCAAACAGGACTTCTCACACACTTCTCTCCCGGTTTCTGCTCATCCACTCCTACCAACCACTGCTCTAAGGAAGTCCATGGTTCTCTTAAGAGGTTAAACTATCTGAGGAACTATCTTTCCTGGCTAGGAAGAGCGTAAGTACTGTAATGGAAACGAGGGATGATGCGAAGGGATCTGATTGTGGGGCACACGCACATTCAGGTCCGAGCTCAGCCCCACCTCTGAAGCTCTTCAGTGAGGCTCACTGCATTAGACACGTCACAAGTCCAAAACACATAGCCCAAAGAACCAGCAGATGACAGGGAAATGCTGACTCCCACCAAGGACCAGGACATCCAAACCAGATCATCTCAGAGACCCGTGAGAATTCAGGCAGTATTATCTCTTATTGTCTGCCTAACATTTGCAGGCCATTTTTGTTAACAGCAGTGCTTCAGAATATACCCAGCAGCAAATTTGCAGACTGTTTTCCGAGAAAGCAAATCGCAAGCAGAACTCAGGGCCCTCCCAAATCTATAATGATTATAATACTGAAATATTTTTCCCTCATTACAGATTAATCCTGAACACGAAAAATTTGTTGCACATTGAGGATGGAGCATTCAGAAATCTTCCAAAGCTAAAATACCTGTAAGAACGAGTTCTATTCCTTTTCTGTTTGCCTTATTTATTCTTTTCTCTAAAAGAGTAGACAAATCAAATTAAGGAGTGTAAGGAAAAATGTTTTTCATGCTTTACTGTATACTAGGAGCACATACATGGTTTACAATAGCTTTAATGTATAGTTAATGTATAGTTAACCAATAGTGAGGTCTTTCAATAGACAAGAAAATAAAGTAACCCAGGGCAGGACAATGATGAACAAAACAGAAGTCTGCAGAAAGCTCTGGTAAGTGCTTATTTCTAGAATAAAACTTTCAGACCAACAGGGTACTAAACAAAAGGGATAACTAAAATCTCTTCCTCGTGCTTAATCTAGAGAGAACATACACTGCTCCTCCAGGATACTGCTTGAGAATTCTACAAAACTTAATTTTTACAGGCCTTACAAACACTTTTGGAGCCTACTTAAACATTGTATTTGTCAGTCACCTTTTAAAGCACTGTTAAACTTGAACCTACCAAGCCAGCTTCTTGTTGCAACACCTCTGGTAATATTTTCTTCTATAAATAGGGATTATGCTTTTCTCTAGGAGCATTTGTAACACTGGAATAAGACAATTTCCAGACCTGACACAGATCTTCTCACTGGAAGCTCATTTTATTTTGTAAGTAGAGACCCAACCTAACCGAGCTGCGAGTCTTTTCCATCTTGTTCCTGAATCACTGACAAAAATACCTTTTTTTTTTCCTTCCAAAGGGAGCTCTGTGATAACTTGCGTATGACAATTATACCACAAAATGCTTTCCAAGGGATGAACAATGAATCACTGACACTGTGAGTAAAATAATCCTAGCTCCAGTTCCTTCTGCGAGGATAACACTTCTGCTAGAGGAAAGCGGGCTGACTTCATGAAAATCTTGACATTAAGCCCCATAAAATATATATCTGTATTGTGAGTTGAATTTGAAATGCTAAAGAAACATAGGGATGTTCTTCAAGCAGAACAGCAGAGTTTTATCCAAAAGATAAATTTGCTTAGGAAAGAAAATAGGACGAGGGGTCTAAATCTTCATCTTCCATGCAATATTGTTTTTAAAAATACCACCAACAGGATATAAACTCCAAAAGCTGCCCTGGAGGCCAATGCCTCTGTTCTCACCTCAGGGATGCAGCTTCTTGAAACAGTGCTTTCAGGGGCCAAGCAGTCTGAGAAAGCTGAGCTTCAGCTGCACAGGGTCCCTCTGAAGAGGAGGGATGGAGAGACAGAAGAAATTGGTACAAACTACAGATGCTGCTTCTTACCTGATTTCTTTTGCCTCAGCTTATGTTTATTCCTGTAAGTCTCCGCACCCAAGACTTCCCTTTTAGCCAAGTGTGGATTCATTGCTTCAGGCCCCTGTGAGATGGGTGGGTTTGATGCTGTGAGATGCCCCACCTGAGGAACACAGAAAGCCAAGGTGAGATGTCCTCTGCCAGTGCAGCAAGAACCGTATATGGATTTCACAGCGGCCTTGTGTTCACAAAAACTTCCGAAGTAGTGCTGAAATAGGAAAAATCACAAACTGAATCTCTCAGCAGTATATGGCCAAAATTTGGGTCTCCCAAGGAAGGAGCCTCTGAGCCACAGGGGTCAGCAGGAGACCGCCTACTTCTTGTTGAAGGCACAAACCTCAGTGGAGCCCAGTGAAGTCAACTTTTGGGGGCCAGACTCCAGTACACATCCAACAGGGAGCCCTTCCTTCAGATAAGCATGTACCAAGAATCCTGCACAAAATTCCATGGATATTTGCACCTGCAAATGAGCTCTGCACATGAGCAAGATCTGCAGTTGATGGACTCTTCATCAGGCTGATGTGCCAGCATGACAGTAATTTTAACACAGATTTTATGTATTGACCAATAGCTTCTGGAAACAAGACAGGAACTGGACATAAATGTGACTGAATGCTGCTCCTGCACGATGCTAAAGAGGAGCAATTGCTTAGATTAGTGCGTCATTTCTTCTTACGAGCCTCTTTCCTCCCAAGAAGTTCTCAAAATAACTTCAGCAACATTATGATTCTGCTAATGGTGCAAGAAAATGAACATAAAAGAGATGGAGAAAGGTGCTTAAAGTCTTTACTGTAACCCTATAGTATATTAAATGGGAGGGACCCTAAGTCAGGAAACAGCCAACAGTAATTTTTCTCCCATCCTTTCATGATAGGGGGCTCACCACAAGAAGAAAAGAATTATCTTATCAGCAGCTTCCTAATTGTAGAGCTACATGTTACCTCCACCCCATGTGGTTAGCTGTAATTAGCTGAAGTAATTCTTCTTGTTACAGCATGATCTGGTGAAACACACGTAATCCATGAAGGTATAAAGCCACCCTGCAGTCATACTTTGCACTGCAAATAGCTAATTTAGCCTTTCCAACAGTTAATGTTTCTTGTGGATGGGGAAATTGATCCAACGTATTGTCACGGCTTTTAAGGCTATCACTAATTTCAGCATTGTGCTGAGATAGATCCCTTCTACCCAATGGAGTCAGGTGCTCCCCACACTTCAGCACCTGGGAGCAGGTTTCATAGGGCCAGTTTGTGCTTTCCCAAAAGCAAGTAGAAAAGCAACAAAAATGTTTAATTTATAAACTGTGCCAAGTTTTCTATTAGGGCTTAATATTAAAGAAAAAATTATATATACCGAATTTGTGTTGTAAACATGAACTTAGTATCACAAACGGATATTAATAGACCCATAGCTTAGATCTCCAAATGAAGGAAAAGAGCTGGACTTGAGGTGTAGCACAGCCCGGCCTTTAGGTGTCTGGCCGCAGGGTGGGGAATCAGGAACCAGGGTGGCATCAAGTGTCCCTGCCCAGTGCAGGGGACAGCAAGGCTTCCACGGCACAAATCAAGCCTGGCAGCAGCACTCTGGAGAAGCCGATAACTCACTGACTGCTGGATGATGCACAACTCACCCCTGCCTCTCTGTAAAGCTGTCTCTTGGAAGATTTGTCTGTCCACAGAGGATCTGCAATCCAGCAGCACCGTCCAGGCTTCAGAGTCGCTTTCCACCTGACACTGCTCTAGGCCTTGCAGTCTTCCATCTGCACCTGCTGGCACCACAAAATCCAGGTCTTCTGCCTCCAGGTTGTTGTCTGTGTGCCAGGAGCTTACCTGGACTAATGTGCTGTTTCTGGATCTCAGCCTCAGGTAGGCACAGGCGACCCCTCAGCAGGGGGAGGATCTGTACATCAGCAGAAGTTCTCTTCAGCAGCTAAACAGGAAGATGCTTAAGAAATTTAAACTGCATCTTTCTTAATTTAAGAGCTATAGGTATCTTCATTCTTTATAAGCAGACCCTCTAATCATTAAAACGAATGCAACATCAAGGTTTGAAACTTGTAATACATAACATAATCTCACCTTCTCCAAATCTTTTTCCCTTACATTTTTTTAATCTCCAGCAAATTGTATAAAAATGGATTTGAAGATATCCACAGCCATGCCTTCAACGGGACAAAGCTGAATCAATTGTGAGTATGTTTTCCCTCTTCAGTAATTTAAACAGTAAATAACCATTTAAATACACTCAAAGGCTCTTCCTTCAGATTAGCGGGCTGTGTCTTGCATTTCCCAATAGTCATGAGAAAACTGCATCTTTCAGTGTCATTGTGACTCAGTCGTTAATCCTGCAGTTCTTACTGCTTTTACTGAAACAACATCCCTTAAAATATTACAGCTTTTGTGAGAAAAGCTCATAGTTTTTCGTAAAAGTTCATAAATTAGTGTAAATCTTGAAACAGTAGCCCAAACTAAGGAATGTTTATGTCTGGAAACATCAATAGTTTTTAAATCCCTCTAACATGCTTGGGGACTGATCTCTTGGTTTGGGCAAAAAGTACATTTGCTACTGCAGCGAAAAAAACAGCCTGGTCGTTCCTGGTTTAAGTTGGAAGAATTTGGAGTTAATCAGATTTAAGTGTAGATGATAATGATCTGATGGCAGTAAAGGCCACATGGGAAATGCAAGCACTCCTCAGCCAGGCAGTGCAACAGCCACCACTGTGGTGGGAGAAAGAATTGAAACAGGTGTGAAGAAGAATCAAAAAAAAAAGTGATATTTTAAAATACAGATGTAAAGAGAGTTCATTTCTGATTCCACAGAATCCTGAAGGACAACAAGAACCTCAGGCGGATACACAATGAAGCCCTGAGAGGGGCCACAGGGCCAGATGTCCTGTAAGTATCCCCAGCTCTGTTACCTGAGTGTCGTTTGGGAACTGCACTGTGTCACCAGAGCTGTGTCACCACAGCAAGCACAGGCTCTGAGTCTGGAAGGAGATGGGATCTCTTTCCCTCTGTGTATAAAGTGGGAACATGTCAGTGAGATGCCATGAAATCACAGGGCAAAAGGCTCAGTTTGCACCATGGCAAACACATATCAGCCAGTTCTTGTGTTGGCATTGATCTCCACCTCTGAGGTATCTTGGCCTTTGCTTTATTTGTGTCAGAGCCTCCTGATCCTGTTCTTGTGCCTTATATTCTGATGTTGCAAACTAGCTTGTCCCTCGGTAGGGTGGATATGTTTTTACAACATATATTGGTTTAGAATTTGTTTATAAAAGTGAACCAGCTGATTGCACGCCGTAAGCTTGTGCTGAATATAACACGTTATTATCATGGTCATGACTTATTAACCACGTACTTACTGGAGGGCTGCCCCGGCTGTAGCTCCATGCAATAAAACACAGTGTGGTTCTGTAAATAGCACTCTCTGCTGCACGTGCCCTTTTTGTTCCTTTTATTGGTGTTTACAGCACGTTACAGCATTACTAACATCACTTTCACAATTGTAGGTCTTTTTTCCTTTGTTTCATGGCCTGACTCTGAAAATCCGTAGTCATATTGATGGACTTTCCTCACACAAACAGCCCCTCTGAAGTCACTCTAAGCCAAACTGCTTAAGTTTGTGTTGGCAAGAGTGATGGATTCTTTTGGGGTTTTAATTAATAGCCATATAATTAAAGCACCTAGAACAGCCCTTCGGAGCCAAGCAGAGAGGCAGGAGGGTGTCCTACCTGTTAGGTGGCTGGAGAGTCACATTTGCCCACTTCCTTCTCTCCCTGTCTCTGGCTTAAAGAGCTGTCCCTCACTGCATGCACGGATTTCAAACAGAGAGGTCAGGACACAGCCCCTGGAGCGATGGGTTTCAGTTTCCCCAGGACAAAGGGAGCTCCTTACTTCGCTGGGTCTTCTGAGCCACAGGGATGCTCTTACCCTGCTGCTCTGCAGTTTCACAGACCATGTTTCTGAGCTGGGCATCAGGTGCTGAAGCAGCTTTGTAGATTCAAACCTTTGTGAAAAAACCAGTTGCTGTGATCTACTGTCATGCTTTGGTGATATTTTTGTAGGGATGAAAAGAAAAGTGAATGCTCTCTCTGTTTCACAGGGATATTTCTTCAACAGCACTGGAGTCCCTGCCTAGTTATGGGCTTGAGGCCATTCAGGTCTTAAATGCAACGTCATCTTACTCATTAAAGAGGCTACCACCACTGCATAAATTCAGCAGTCTTCTGGAAGCTGTCCTGACGTATCCCAGCCACTGCTGTGCTTTTCGAAATCTAAGGACCGAAAAGTAAGTTCAAATAGCACATTATTGTACGGCAGTGCTTCAGAAGCTCCAAAATGGCAATTCTGCTTTATTCAGCTCACAAGGTTTGATTATCTTTATTCCAGTTGCAGGGAAACTGTGGTACATAACAAGGCCTTGCATGAAACAGCAGATCTCTGCTAAAGCCAAGAAAATTATGTCCAGTTATTTTAGAGCAGAAATGGATCCCATCCTGTGCCCTGGATCTGCCAGCAGAAACATTATTCTCAATCTGCTTAAAGCTTACATTTTTCTTGGTATCTCAATTAAAGGCCTACTAGCACACAGGAGATAGATCTTTATCAATAGCACATTGCCCTAAAAAAAAAGAAACCCCTGTAGCCTTTAGCTACGTAGCTTAACTAATACAGGAGATATGATGACATAGTAGAAAAGGCAGGCTTTCAATTACCCACCAAAATTAGGGCCTGACACAAGCCTCCAGAAAGTGGTTACTTCGGTTAGTTCCAGTCATTTCAGATAATAGACAGTATTATTCTCCCCACAACTGGAAACCATGGCACAGGGAGAGCCACTAACTTGGGGCAGCTAATCCAAGACAACTGGTGCTAATTTTTCAGCACTTATTTTTCAAAGAAACCAACCCTCAGTTGGCTTTAGGCATCCAAAGCAGCCCCAAATGAGTTTAGTTTGAGCTATGAAGGTGCCTCGCTTCTTGTCTGTCTCAAATGAAGGCCACAGAAGAGATGTACTGAGCAGGCAGCTGTGAGAGGCCTGGTAGGTGTCACTCCTGTGCCTTGGCTTCAGGACTGTCTTGCAAAGGCAGGAGTAGATTCCAGCACTTCAGAGTGAAATTAAGGCTGATGCTATTCTTTCTCTGCCTACCTCATTTTACTGAGGGGTTCTTGATTTTGCAAACAGAGAACAAAGTTGGTACTGTCAAGGATTTCTATTGCTACTGAATGGATGCAGTCACAGATAAGTCTCTGAGTGTATTAAATGCAGGAGCAACTCTGGGAGTGGAAAAAAAAGTACTCTGATAAAGATAACTAAATTTCTGATAATATATTAATCTTCATGTGCTTGACTTTGCAACATGACCACGGTCCATAAAAAGAGGGATGTCACTTTGTTATACTAAGTGACTGTTTTCTTAGTAAACTGTGGGGAAAAACTCCATGCAAATCAGGAAACGACTGCTCTTCTACTGGGGGCATCAGCAGTGAGGTGAGACAAAGCCATTCTCATTCATACCAATAGAGAACCTGGCCCATACTTTTAAAGCCTCAAAACCAGAAATTTTTCCAAATATGTCATCTTTCAACTTGTGCTTTTCAAACTGCTTTACTTCAAGCATGCGAAGTCTACCTCCAGATCCCAGACAGTTTTTAAAATAGGGTCACCTGGGGAAGAATAACCCCATGCACTGGTATGGGCTTGGGGCTGACCTGCTGGAAAACAGCTCTGCAGGAGACCTAGGGGTCCTGGTGGACAACAAGCTGTCCATGAGCCAGCAGTGTGTCCTTGTGGCCAAGCAGGCCAATGGTATCCTGGGGAGCATTAGGAAGAGCATTGCCAGAAAGTCGAGGGAGAGGATCCTGCCCCTCTACTCAGCCCTGGTGAGGCCTCACCTGGGGTGCTGTGTCCAGTTCAGGACAACAGAAACATGGAGCTCCTGGAGCTGGTCCAGTGGAGGGCTATGAAGATGATTAAGGGACTGGAACATCTCTCTGTTGAGGAAAGACTGCGGGAGCTGGGCCGGTTCAGCCCTGAGGAGAGCTGACTAAGAGGGGACTTCGTCAATGTCTATCAGTATCTGAAGGGGGGATACCAAGAAGATGGACAAGGTTCTGCTCAGTGGTGCCCAGCAACAGGACAAGAAGCAATGGGCAGAAACTGATGCACAGGAAGTTCCACCTGAACATGAGGAAGAACTTCTTTACTGTGCAGTGACCGAGCACTGGAACAGGTTGTCCAGAGAGGTTGTGGAGTCTCCCTCACTGGAGATATTCCAGAACCATCTGGAATGTGCTCTAGCATGACCCTGCTTGAGCAGGGAGGTTGGACTTGATGACCCACTGTGGTCCCTTCCAACCTGACCCATCCTGTGATGCTGTGTCAGACCAGTTTCCCAGCAGCTGTTAACAGGCACTTCTCCAAAAGCCAGCCTAACTTCTTCCATTCATCCTGGTGGAGAACCTGGCCCACTTCAATACAATATTTCAAAACATACCTTTTAATTCCAGTTCAAGTTATTTCACTATAAAAAATTACATCATACACAATAACCAAGCTGAAAGACCATCCTTACCTCCCTCAGAAGGTCCTGCTTTATTTTTGCGGTATTTGAAACTTTCTCCTTCCCACTTCCAGGTGTCTGCATGAACGTTCGTGCTGCCAGGAGGCCGACTCTGGCTTACCTTACATGTCTGTGGGGATCACTTGCAGAGAAGACAAGGCTTTGGCCAAAATCCAGCCTTAAATTCAACTTTCTTTTCATCCTTCTTGCAGGCAGAATTTTTTGCTTTCCATTTTTGACAACTTCTCCAAAGAGTGTGAAAGCACCATGAGGAAACCGACTAACGAAATGCTGTAAGTACCTCTCTGCATAGAGATGCTGGAAGTAGCAAATACAGACCTCTCCCCCTGCTGCTGTTCATGTGCTTTTTCTCAAACAGCATAACTTTGGCTGCCAATCCAGTCAACCCTACCAGTGGCACAGTGGTAATTTTACTATCATTAAAACAAAATTTTGATGTTCAAAAGGAAAGGGGAAAAAAAACCCCTCACAATTTCATGAGCTTTACTGACTCCAGTTTCTCTTCTGAATTCTTGAAAAACTTTCAAAACAGTGATTAAATATTTACAAAAGTTAATGGCCTACATGGAGACCTTTCCACTTCCTGAAACAATTGCAGTTGTTGGTGTGATTCAAAGAAGAACTGCTACTGTTAATATTTTAAGGTTTTTGTCCCTATAGAAAGGATAATTAGAAGTCTCTATATCAGCAGTTTTCCATGGTAGAATAGAGTCCCTGAGTTAGAAGTGTGATGACCCCGTGCCAGCGGTTCACTCCGTCTAAACATGTCTTTTCATATCATCACAGTTTTGTTTGACAGTGTTCAGTGTGACAATGAGAAAGGCTCATATCAAAACTGTTGTGTTGGCTGTGCTGGATGGCACAGGCTCTAACCCAGTATTTAAGGGAGAAGTTTAAGGATTTGCTATTATTCATCCCTCCACAGCTGAATGGGAGACCTTGGGACTCCTTAGCAGCCCTGACGTGGCGTCAAGGCATTGTAAAGTCTAGAAGAAACAAGGTTATGGTCACAAAATTCCAACGACTAAATACAGCTGAAATGTGATTGACTCATTGGGATAATTACTTCCTTGGACATTATCTGGTTTGCTGGTTGGTGAGGCCTCCTACACTGGCCATTTGATTTTATCTGTCTGTTTGTTTGGGATTAGCATCTGTTGCAGTCCTACTGTGCATTAAATAGTCTGCCCAGCCTATTGACTCCTGAAGCTTTTTGCTTTAGTAAATCCCAATCCCAGCAATTCTCTGAGCAGACATTATAATAAGCAAATGAAAGTAAGGTTATGGTTCACGGGCTTAATGGCTGCAGAACCAGAGCAGAAATCATTTGAAAGTCCTAGGTTCTTACTAGTAAAAAAAAAAAAAAAACCAAAAAATCCAGCTTGCACATGGCAGCACATTTACTCAGCCTCTCAGAAAATCACAATAATTTTCTTTTTTAAATAGAGTCAAACATATTTCCTGCTCTTCCAGTTTAAGCCAGGCAAGTAAATGCCAGACACTGGGCAGTTTTTCCTATACAGAGAGAAGAGTTAGGACAACAAGATTGGGAAGTTATTTGCCCTACAGGAATAGCTGAAAAGCAGCTCAGTTTCATTTGACAGTTAAGACCTTGCTCCAGAAATATCATTTAATGGACATGCTTCAGTAGATGTGGAAGTTTAAGTGTTGTTTAAGTTATCCTAAAGCTACCAGTTTTCCCAAGAGTTGTCCTCAATAGAGATGCTTTCAAAGTCTCACCCTGCAGACTGTTTGCCCACCAAACACTCAGTCAGGATGATTGGGAAGTTGAGAAACAGGCACCTGTTATGGCAGAAAAGTGCCAGAAAAGACAGTGTTTGCTTTTAAAATGTTTCTTCTTTGGTAGGCTTATCACCACACTCTTGATGATCTAGAGATTAGAGAGGTCTATTTTAAACACCTAAAACATTTTCTAATAGTCATTGGTTCCAGTCTACATTTAATAAACTCCTAGGCATCAACATTACTTAGTTAACAATGCACTTCTACTCCTTGCCTTATAATACTGCAAACATCAAATTCCTCAGCACCTCTCAAGTCATACATAGTCTCAGGAACTCATTTGCTAAGTGCCTTTCCTAAGGGAAGCCAAGCTGCACAGTTAAAATCCATAGGTTGTTTTAGTATGGCTTCCACAACTGCCTGCCAAACCCATATGCATCAAACCTGTAATCCATCAGTTCAAGTGCTACTGCAGCTTGGACTGCAGCCAGCTGGCAGCATGAGGACGATGGCTCGCTTACAAAGCAGTCACAATAAAGCACTTACAAATAAGCAAGTTGTATAAGAGAGCATTTCTGTGGATGGTACTGTGACCTCTGCTGCTGTCCAAGGCTGCTACCCAAACACAAAGCATCTTTACAAGGCTTCGTTGTTTGTAAACACCCTGCAGAAGCACATGGAGGAAGTCCCTGTTTTAAAACAACTGTTATCTGCTGTCTTTTACAAAAGAATGCAAGTCACAAATAAATCACTTCTGTTTGTTGGGGCGGGGGGTGGTTTTTTTAATGGTTACAGGGATTACTCTAACAACACGTTGCTGTGGCCCCTGGAAAGGAACATGCACCCGTTTGCAACGGATGGAGACATTTCTCCCTACAGCTACTCAACCATTTTCGACGACAGCGAAATGGCCGGCTTTGACTTCGAGTACGACTTTTGTCAGCCTAAAGTCCTCACGTGCACCCCGGAACCAGACGCGTTCAATCCCTGCGAAGACATCCTGGGGTACGGCTTTCTCAGGGTGCTCATCTGGTTTATAAACATCCTCGCCATCGCCGGCAACTTCACTGTGCTCCTCGTTCTCCTGACCAGCCACTACAAGCTCACTGTCCCTCGCTTCCTCATGTGCAACCTGTCCTTCGCCGACTTTTGCATGGGGCTGTACCTCCTGCTCATCGCCTCCGTGGACGCCCAGACCAGCGGTCAGTACTACAACCACGCCATAGACTGGCAGACGGGCAGCGGCTGCAGCACGGCCGGGTTCTTCACGGTGTTTGCCAGCGAGCTGTCAGTGTACACACTCACGGTGATCACCCTGGAGCGCTGGCACACCATCACCTACGCCATGCAGCTGGACCGCAAGCTGCGGCTGCGCCACGCCGTGCCCATCATGCTCGGGGGCTGGGTGTTCTCCATCGGCATAGCAGTGCTGCCTCTCTTCGGGGTCAGCAGCTACATGAAGGTCAGCATTTGCTTGCCCATGGATATCGAAACGGGCCTTTCCCAAGCCTACATTCTGCTGATCTTGGTGCTAAATGTTGTCGCCTTCATTGTCATTTGTGTTTGCTACATCAAGATTTACATCGCCGTGCAGAACCCTGAGCTGGTAGCTGCCAATAAAGACACCAAGGTCGCCAAGAGGATGGCTGTACTGATCTTCACGGATTTCACCTGCATGGCCCCCATCTCCTTTTTTGCCATATCCGCTGCCTTCAAAGTTCCTCTCATCACAGTGACCAACTCCAAGATCCTGCTGGTTTTATTTTACCCCGTCAACTCGTGTGCAAACCCCTTTCTCTACGCAATTTTCACCAAAGCGTTTCGGAGGGATTTCTTCCTGCTGCTGAGCAAGTTTGGTTGCTGCAAGGGCCGAGCGGAGCTTTACAGGACGAACTATTTCTCTGCCTATAACTCCAACTGCAAGAACGGTGGCGCAGCCACGGCCCCCAGCAAAGCCTCCCAGGCATTCCTGCTCTTGTCAGCCTTAGAGAAGCCGTATCCTGCAGTACAGGACAAGACGTCTCACAAGGAAAATCAACCCGGAGCGCCAAGAGATGCAGCACTTTGCAAGGCCAGTTGTGATTGTCTTAGTGACTAAGGATTGTTTTATAATATCTTGAACATTTCACAATAAATAAAAAATTCCAGTTGGTAATTCTTATGCAACATAACTGTTCTGATGATCCAAGTGGTATTTTCCCTTTTCTTCCTTTGTAATGATAGGTGTGGAAGGGGACTATCAGGCAAAACTCTTCTGTAGGGGGAACCAGAGGAGCCCAAGTGTAGTCAAGTTGCTCTTGAAGTTAGCAGCTACTGCAGTGATTGCAGCCTGGCTTCTTTTTCTCCAGATCTGCTTCCCTGGAGTATTTAAAGCCTATTTGCTACCTTTCATGGCTTCTTTTTCCATTCCTATCAGCTGTGCTTGCATTGTTGGTTTAAAGAAAGAGGCACTAAACGAAATGCCTCCATTTCATCAACAGAAACTTCCAATTACACAGCCACCTACACACAGGTAAAGAAGGGTGCTCGAGGAAGAGGCTGTAAAGATGTCACCAAGGAGGAAAGTTGATCTATTGAACCTTTCTTAGTAGCAATTTTGCACTTAGATCTCAGTCTGAGCTGGTGGGTAGTTTACTTAAATTATTAACCCATACACAGCCATGCATGATCTGGAAATCACAAGAGAAGCAATAGCTGTAGAACCCTCCCTGCAGCACTCAGGGCTCTATTTAGTGTATCACATGTGCACGCACACAAATCAGGTCAACTGTAAGGGCTCCCTCTCAGCAGCAGGAGAGCTGCTTCCCGCACAGGCAAGGAAATGCTACTTTGTTTTCTCTCCTGGGACAGCCTCACGAGTCATTTTCATCTCTCTGCTCTCTGACATCTTCAGTGCCAGTGGCATTCAGGAATGTACTAGGGTCTTTTCAGCACTCACAGTCCAACTCTACTGCCAGGTGACAAAGCAGAGTCACCTTTTAGTGACCGTGTTTTCCCATTAAAATCTCTCTTTCACTATGCATTGCTTGATGCTAAGTGATCATGCTAAATGCCTGGTACAGATTTGCGGCTGCATTCCTACTTTAAGTAAGTGCAGAATCTGATACATAAGAAAATGGTATTATTGCAATCACTTTAAACCTTTTCCATTCTCCTTTTCAACTCAGTCCTTTGCTTTCAAGTCTTTGACAGCAACTGAGTTCCAAAGCACTCCTCTTGTTGCCACAACACCGCACTACAAGCTAAATTTGCTTCACATTAATGAAAGCAATTCTTTCTGCTAGTGACTGGTCTATCATTAGTTTATAATGGTGGTAATTAGAAATAACATCTCTGACCCACTCTTACCTTCAGCTTTTCAATCAGTACAAAAGCTCTGGATGTAAGCACAGCTGTGCTCACAAGCAGTTCCCACAGGTGGGGAACAAAGCAGGATCGGGAACAGAGGAGACTGCTAAAACTCCATGGTTTAGCAATCAGTACAAATTCCACGGGATGCACCTCTTTACATACACCAGCTACTGAGCTCAGCCAATGACCAAACAGGACTGTGATACGATAGTTAACTATAATACAAATTAAAGACACTGGTGTAAAAGAGAAGCTACTCAGCCTAAAGCTTCTCTGTCACCCATCCCAAAACTGATTTTTGAGACTCCTGTCTTCTGACATCCCATGGAAGAGTCCTGCACACGATTTAGGACATGACAACACAATGTCTTGAGCAGGCAATAACTAATTTATTTGCATTATGTTTCAACAGGACAAGAGCTTGCCAGCACCCCCTCCCTACCCATAACATTGTTAGGAAACTACAGGGAAGGGAAATGAGTTAGAATTAGCAATAACTGATAGCACCTGCCCTACAGTGCTGCAGGGGTAACAGCAAAGCAGCAAGAGAGTCTCTGTGGGCATTTTTGGTTTTGTACCTGCTGTAAGTTGAGTGAAATCCACCATTTACAAAATTGCTGTTTTAAGGAAAAAAACCAAACCACTGACAAACAACAAATGTAATTTATATACTTAAAATTCTTCTACATGCAAAAGCAAGCAAATAAGTAAAGGCAACATTTTAATAAGAGATTTAGATTCATGCTAAAGCTTCTCATACATGTTACACTGTTATTCTAGTTCATTATTTTTACTTTACCTCGTTTCTGGTGTAAAGTCTTAGCCATTTACTGAAGTATCTTTGATGGCCATAACTGGTATTACTCTCCTCATCCTGTCACATCTGCAGGAATATGTTTGTTAAATTATAAGTAGCAGCAATCAAAAACATTAATTCATAAAGTATTCAGATCAAAATCACTGATTACTGCTCAAGTCACAGATTACAGCTTACATTTTAATAAGAAACAATTTTTTCAGTATAAAAATTCCTGACTTCAGCTATATTTAGTTGTGTCTTATTCAAAGTTTTTCAATTCAAATTCAAATTTTTACTAATGTTATCTTTAAAACTAGCTAAACATTAAGTACTCTTTAGCCACTTTATTTTAGCCAGGAAAAACAGGTCAAATGCAGAAGCAACATCCAGAGACTGTGTGGTGCTTAGTGAATGGTGCATGTCCAGTCCAGTCCCGTCCCATGGATTCCTGTGCCACACCACCTCTGCTTGCAGTCTTTTCTGAAATTGAAAATGGTCCCACAGTTCATAATGTGCACATTTATAGAGCATGAACACCTCAGAGCCTGTGCTGAAATCTAAAGACATCTATCTTGTGGTAAGAGCTGCATTTCTTGTGCATTTATGGGTCTGAAGCATAGCATCAGTGCAGCTACAAGTCATCTGAATGGGGAAAAAGAAATCATACACTGTAATATTTTAACTGTCTCTGAATACGCAATTCTTCACATTCCAGCAGCAGTGTCTATAAAAGACAAACGAAATGTCGAACTTGGCTCAGGTGCTCTAGTTCAGTGTCCTGTCTTTGATAAGGAGAGCAGCAGATACATCAAAAAAAGCATGCACTAAGGTCAGTAATTGTTAAAAACCTACTTCCTGCCTTATTAGCACAAGGGCTTGCACCATTATGAACAAGGGCTGGGGGGTTTTCCCCTCATTTCTTCCATGTATTCATTCTCTCCAACCGTCCCACTTCTTTTCTTTCCCTTCTGAAAGCCTCTTCATCCTCTCAGTGAGCAGAGATAACCAAAATGCCTCACAATGTCTCCTTCCAGCAGCCATGGGAGCAGCCAGGAGGGAGGAGTGCCATAGCGTTGCACTGCCCTTCCAGCAGGATCACCCTGTTCTGAGTCAGCCTGGCTGAGACTTTGCCATTGAGTTGTCCTACAAGGAACAGAAGCTAACCAGGGAAAAGCTGGAGCTTTGAAGGGGCCCAGAGCTTCTTGTGGACCTCTGTTTCTAGAAGAACTAACAAAAACTTAGTGTTGAGGGCTGGTAGGAATGCAGTTTTCATGGCAGGGTGAGCTACCGCCACATGCGTGGCTTCAACACGTTTCTCTAAGCAGAGTTTATATTTAGGGAAAAAAAAAACAAGTCTCTGCTGGAAAAGTATATGAGATGACATTTTATTATTATGCACAATTTGTATCATTCACGGCTTACTGGTCTGTAGTCCTAGAACAAAGTAGAAATGTATGGTAGCAAACTTAAATGATTTTGCATTGACAGTGAAAATAAATCACATTTTAATGTTACATCACACTATTCCCTGCATCTCAGTAGACATAAATAGAATAAACAATAATAATTCTCATCTATTGAGAGCTCAAGGATCTTTCCCAGTATTTCCCTTACTTGCACCTAGAGAGCACATCTTTAAACTGAAGTCAAAAAACCACAAAGCAACCAAAAAAAAAAAATCAAGAGAGAAGTGTGCAGCTGAAACGACCACAGGTTTCAGATTTGCACAAGTGTTGCTCTTTTGTTTTTTAACTCAACAGTCTTTGAAAAGAAATATGTAGTATCAATAACAACAGTGTAGTTTTATATTTCAAGTCACACCTCAGCTTTTAAGAACTGGAAAGAAAGCCAACAGAATTGAAATTTACTCAAATATAATACTAAGAAATACTAAGTATTTCTTTATTTTCTTGAATTACAAACAGATACAACATTTCAAACTTTAAAGCTATTCATTCCAATGAGGTTTCTTGGTTGGAAAAATAATGAAACAATCAGAAAACAACAGCAAAGACAGCTGAGTAGCTAACAATACAGTGGTTTAGTTTGCAAACTAAACAGATTAGCAACACAGATTTTGCATATTTTTTATGACAGCTTTTTTGTTTTCAGTTTTGTCGGGTTGCCTTTTTTTTTAATGGCAAAACAATAGAAAGTCCAGTTGTTTCACAGAAGGCTTATAGGGAAATAATGCCACAGTCTTAAAGCACAAGTGATGTTTCACCATTCTGCATCTCCAATGGCTTTTGCAAAAACATGGTCTTTACCCTCAATGGACATCACTCCATCTTTTAAGTAAAACTTCCATTTGTTCTTAGTTCGATGTATCTGATGAAAAATAGTAACCAAAGTCAATGCCTCCACAAATATACATTAGGCCATCCATTTAAAAAAAAAATTAAAAACTAAGCATAACCTGTTTGACACACCTTGCTTTTATTTTAAAATCCTTATAGCCCAAAATATTCAATGGAAGCAGTATATTTCAAGTGTTCATAATGAATTCCCTGCCCTCTCAAGAGAGCAGCCTCCTGAATCTTATCACACCTTCTCCCACACTCCCTCTTGCCCAACTTCCCCCCAAAAAGTGTTAGCTAAGACAGCTGAACACCAGCAGGACAAGACAACAGTAATGGAGCAATCCCAAAACACACCACAGCTGGCAAAGCAATGTTGCATGCACAGGAGTATCAGGATAAGGCTAAAAGCATGAAAACTTGGCTGAAAAGCAAATACTGCCATAAAAAAAAAATAATTTGCACATTCTGTTTATTTTTAGAGGCCTACAAAACAATCCATACTGCAGAAAGTTTTGTTTGATACTAAAAAAAGGAATTTTGAATATCTCTAGAAAATTCCTTGAATTTTCAGCATCAATCTATTTTCAGCTCCAGAAAGAAACAGGACAGCAATTTTACCAACAGCACCCTCTTATAGGTAACAAAGTAATTTAATAGACAGTTGTTTTTATCCACTTTCTCCCTGGCCTACATGTTTTATTAAATCTGTATTGGAAAGGGGAAAGTTACCAACAACTTTCCCCAACTTCTGTAACTGCCAATTTCTAAAAACATCTGATATTAAATTTCCTATAAGACACGCCCAATGCTGAACTTCCTAGTAGGTTTATTTTTTAGGTTTTCAAGCAATTTTTCAGCTTATTTCAGACAAAACTTGCTGTAGATAACAGCATGCGCTATCTATAGCATCTGAGTTCTGAAGCTTCAAAATTTTGTGTACCTTTCAATACAATACAGACACCAGTGGCTTCATTTCAGATGCATTTTCTACACATATCCCTATAGCTACACTTTCCAAAATAACTGGTATCAGAAACACTCAATCTGTCACTGTTTTATAAAGACAATTTTCTTAGCACCTCTCTGTTTCCTAAACCACAGACAACCATTAAGGTAGGCCTAGTTGGACACAAAAAAATATCACTAGTCACTTTTGAGAGAACTAAAAAAAAGAAAAAAAAAAAATCAAGGCACACTCTTAAGGAAATCACAGCCGTATTTTCCCATATTTGTTTTAAAATAAAATACGCACTTTTTTAATCTTTTAAATTACTGCATTATAAGCATCCAAAACCATACCATAGCTAAAAGTACTTAACGTGATCTTCAGGAGTTCAAAATAAGGTTGAATTTTAAACTTTAAACTTTAGGAGGACAAAACAGCCCTTAACAACTGCTTTGTTTTTCAGACACAACAAAATTCTGACAAGAAAATCTATCACTAAGCACTCCAAAGACAAAAAAATGTAAAAGAAATTATGCACACTCCTCTTTCTGTTATCCATTTTAAAAGTCTTAATTCATGGCTGAATATGCCTACATACAGCCTTGGAGATGTTGATATTACTTAAAAGTTAAGGAAATAAATAAGCTTTTGCACCTTTATAAATCTTAATTTTGCAAGACTTGTTGTTCCCTTTTCCTTTAATAGGCCATTATGATTATCCTCTTCTCAGAAAACAGCAGGAAAATCTTCAGACTATAGTCAGCTAAACACATAATTTGAACACTCTATTACAGCATTATACTTTCTTTAAAAGGCACTGACAGTAGAGCAGACATGGATTTGTTAAAGATACGATTTGGAATGATTAAGGAACAAAGATAAAAGTTTATACTGTACCTTGTCATACTGACAAACTATCACGTTGTCAGTGTCAAACAAGTCTGCAATGTCCTGCTCACTGACATCATCACCAGAGTTTAAGGGGTCCTAGAGATTAAAATTTTTTTATACACTCTTTCAGAATAGCATTGAATGTACTTGGCATTAAACAGACCTAGAACAATAAATTTACCTTTGCAAAAATTCAGACCCAGAGGCTGTGAAGACCACATTGCACAAAACTCATTTACAAGCACCTTTACATGCTTGCATTCTTAAACCAAAAACACCCTAAACAAAAACACAGGTCAAAACCCAAGACTGCTAACTGATAAAGCTGACCCCGGTGTCTGGAATACTGATCAACTTGTATTTATTTGAAGTCCAAAAGCTACAAGTTGATTCTCTTGTGAACAAAGCTATAGGATACAAAATTGCACATCCTTAAGATAAAGGAAAACCTAGGAAACATGTTCTTGTACCACATTGTGGTCCTTCAGAAGAAAAGGAAACCTAGACTTGTATCGTGATCTTCTTTAAATAAATCTTATTTCAATCTAAATCTTTAAATAACATCTTATTTAAGTAAAAAGCAGAACTCCATTCCACTGAGGCCAGGGGTTTTCAGAAGAACTGTAATTCTAACAATTAAGTAGTTAATCCACCCAATAAACAAATTACTTTTGAACATTTTTTTCATTTGTCCACAATCCTCATAATGAGCTTTTGAGTAATTTCTCAGCAGTACCTATCTCCAGGCGTTTGTAACTTCACAGTGCATGCTCTGCATTAAACTAACCAGGAATTGTTCTAGGTTCAACAACTCAACAGTCAGGAGAGATCTAATATTGTTATGTGCTTCTCAAGGCTACAAAGTAAATTACCTCCTCAACTATGTCTATTTGGAGGTCTTCATTTTCCCCATCACTGCAGCTGGACTCCATGTTTGAAGAACTGTCACATTCTTCATCATAGTCTTCCTCATCATCCAGAACTCTTAGATCCTCTGATTCAATAAAGCCAATGAATTCATTCTCTTCTTTATCTTTTGCATGGGGTATTTGTTCCTTGGAAGAAACATCACCAGTGCCATCAAGCTGACTTATGCCTTCAATGTCAGTGCAGAGATCCTTCTCTAATGGTAAATCAGATTCCGTCTGCTCCATGGGTTCCATGGGAAAGGAATGGAAGAGACCAGAGACAGCTTGTGAATTCACACCACAATGAAAGCTGTGTTCAGCACGAAGCCTGAGATTTTTCTTTAATAAGCCAACGAGCTTAGGGCACTAAAATGAGGGTTTCAAGCCCTACTGCTCGTAAACCCTGAGTACATTTGCAAACATGGTGCTTGCATCTAACCTTAAATAGAGCACATGTCAAATATTCCTCAGCAATACAGAAAAAAAAATTTCTTTGACTTTTCTCTAAACACTCTTGTACTCAGCTCTAAGAAAAAAAACAAATCAAGTGGGCTTTTAGAATTTCTATTGCAAAAAACCTCCTCCCATAATGAAAAAAAATTAAAGAAAGAAACAAGCTAGTCCTCCACCACATAAAAATAGCATTTTTCATTTTTGAAATAAAAGTTAAGATGAACTGATCCCTCTCCCTCAACTCATTCAAAATGCTTTGTTTAAATAAGATATAAAAAGCTGGGAGAGACAGTAAATATTTCAGTACTTCATGTTACTGTTCATAAAAGTGCTAGAATTCCTGAACAGAGCATTCACAAGAGCATAAAAGGGCTTTAAGGTTTCAGCCATCTTCAGTTTCTCATTAAATCTTTATTGTAGCACATAATTCCCATCCACATACACTTTCTAGTTCAAGAAAACAACACTTTGTTTTGACCTTCCATTCTCACCACAGACAGTCTTCATCATCCTGCCATCAAAGTTCAGATGAGCAACATAACATGCTTTCTATTTACAGACATTTGGCATTACTGTCATTAAATTAGCATTTAATAAATTTGCCTCAATCACATATGAGCACTACAACTCAAAGTCAGCAAGCCAGCCTGAACTTCAAACATCTGCAAATCATTTCTGGAACTAAAATTAGATGAGGTCAGGAAAGCAGCTTGTTAATTAGAATCACTTAAGTTTTCCACACAGCTCTAGCTGAGTTCTAGTTTGTTCAGGACTTTTCCCCCAAGGAAATACATTTTCTTCAAGGAGATTTTCACTGATCAAATCTGACTTTTCATCCTCAATGTATTCTCAATGCAACTTTAATGCTCTTCACACATTAGAAGTTAAAATTAATCCCAGCTGATACTGCAAAAGCACTTTGCCCACAACTGACCAGTACCCATATGCAGATCAGTGTAAGAATGATTTGGAAGTTCTCAAAGTCATTCATGTCTGCTTCATCACCAAAAAAAAATAAAAACCCTATGATTTCCAAAAATAATCAATAATTCTAATACATTATATCTATCCTTTACACTTTTAGTATTTTTAATTTGACATTCTCATCAATTGCAGTATTTTAGCAGTATTTGTGACAAATTCTTAATGTAAAAACAAGCAGTCACCTATTGCTATTCTAAACAAGCTCAAGAATGAAATATAATTTTTATTCTTACCGTTTAGAGGTGCTAGTTTTTGCTTAGAGATGTGTTCAAACAACCATCTCCAACAGATATCTTTTGAGCAGCTGAGAAACAAAAGGCCTTACCTTGTCAGAGGAAGCAATGCTGCCTTGATCCTTTAGAAATGCATCATCATCCAAACTTTCCCCTGCAATAATCAGGTCAATGATATCATCAGACACCTGGTGCTGCAGCAGCTCCGGATGCTCAATGTCCAGCTGCCCCTCCACATCCAGCAGGACACTGCTTGAGCTGCTTGCCAAGGATTCATCAACAAAAAGTCCTTCAGGGGATTCTGGAGTAAACACAGCTGTGTGAAAGTTGTCATGCTGGGATTTTTCTGCGAAGTCACCGCACTGATTCAACACTGCATTGGTTTCAAATCCCTGCTGTCTCGCAGAAGGCTGCTGGACCACGGTAGCAGAGCTCTCCAGGTGGTGCTTTTCCACAATGTTTGGTTTAAATACCAGAGGCTGTTGGACAGCAACCTCCTGTGGTTGCAGTGTTTCACCAGCTGCATGGGCAGCAGGTGCATTCACCTGTGCAACACTGGCCTGCAGAACTGAAGCCTGTCCGACGGGATGGAGTATCTGCTGCACAGGGTACTGTAGAATGCTTCCATCTCCTGAGGCCTGGGTAACCACAACAGGCACATTCACGTTGTAAAGTTGCCCTACAGAAAGAAGAGTTAAGACCTGCTTCAGCAGGTGAAACTACAGGTCCATCCAGCCCACTGACTTGTTACCCCCAAAACCAATAGCAAACACCCAGGCAAACGGTGAGGAAAAGGATGTTTACAAAGCAACACTTTCCTCAAGCACAATTTCAGCCCTTGAAAATTAGACATTCAGAAGCTTTCTGAATCACGGCTTACATCCAGTCCATCATGTTTAATACCTTTTTTTGGGTCTGGCTTACACAGTACTCTGTGACAGTAAGTTCAATAATTTAATTACATATTGGATTTAAAACAAAAAACTAAACAAAACAAATAAAAGAAACAACCCAACCAAACAAAAAAACCCTCCTCATTTTGAATTTTTTCCATGACATTTCAGAAACTAAGTAATAAAAGATGAAACAGCAAATTATTCCATAGCTACAGAGAGAAATCATTCCTTTAAGGACCTTTAGGTATTCCCTCTAAAAAACCTGCTTATTTTATTTAAAAAAAAAAATACAACTCCTAATTTATATATCTCCTCTTATGAAAACCACTACAAATACTGAATCCTTAAAGTTATTATTATCAGTGTTAGAATAAACATGCCAGAGTCAAGTTCCAAATTTCATTTGATTTTTCTTCTCCCCACACACATGCTCATGCAGACTGGTACCAATCTATAGGCCTCATAACATCAGGAGTTATACCTGAAATAGATAACTAGTGACATTAGTTTTCATCAAACAGCTGTATTAGGGAAGAGTCAATGACTGAAATAAGCCTTCCACTGATCACACCCAAGCAGTACAAGCACGTTTTTGTACAAGCAGTATAGGCAGTTTTATCAGCAAAAGAATGTGATCAAAAAGGTTAACGGAGATTTGGATTTTATTTGAATAAGAAATCAATTTGTCTCTGAAGCACCAGAGTGCCTTTAGGTTTTTTAAAACATAGAAGATTGTCCCAGAGAGACAGGGAGAAGGAGATACCTGTGTCTGGGCTGACAAAGGAAAACATTTGTAAGAAGTTGTAAAACTGACACACTTACTAATTAATGCAGCTACTTCCCCCATGCAGCAATTATAAACACAAACTACGAAGGAAGAGGGGGGTAACTGGCTCTGCCCACCTTTACTTTAACTTCACATCTCTTTCATCTACTGTACTTGGGACTGTGTTAAACCTCCCCAGTGCACTGTAAGTTTTGACATCTCCTCCTCACCCTTACCTGGTGCTGGCTGCAGCATCACTCCAGCTGGCATCTGTATAGGATAAGCAACACCCGAGGGCAGAGCAAGAGTCACACCCACTCGTGGGGGCCCCTATAATACAAGAGCTGGGTTAAGTCAGGAACAGGGCTCGCCTTTTATCTCCTGGGGTCCTGAGTGCCACATCTGGAATATCCATGTGAAACATGAGTGAGGGCCTCTCTGTGGCCATTTTCACTGGAAAGTTGCATTGTGCTTTTGAGATTTAGACAGATGAAGAGTATTCTGCATGGACAGAGTAATGACTTGCCCCAGGTGTTTCCTACTTTCCAGCTATCGCATTCCCTTTTTGTTAACAGAACACTTTCCCATATCCCCTCAATGTACCCACCATCCAGAAAGGTATTTTTCTACGCAAAATCACTTTAACCTAAGTTTATGCATTACTCCACACAGCACAGACTTCTTGCCTAGGCCTATGAAGTCACTTCATATTCTCTTTTCCTCCTGGGAAGCAAAGAGTTGGATATACAGCTCCCTTCCCAACTAGCTGTCCTGAGGAAATCTAAATTTTAAACCGGGAAATTCACTCATATTGCACAAACATCTTTCCAATATTATATTTCTACTTGACAAGCTAGTTAGCTTGAGGCTCAGGAGGCACTCAGTAAGTTCATCAAGCTCTGGCAATTAGTAGCTGCTCCCCAAAGAAATTTTGCCATGCCCAGAGTTCAGAACTTGTTAACTATAAAAACACTCATTTTCCTTTTGGATGATTTCTACACCTCACAGATAATGCCGCTCCCAGCTTCTCTAGTGCTAGTATTTCCCAACCATGCACTATTTTAACAACCAGTAATTTTTTTTTTTTTTTTAAAGTATATGTAGGTGTGCATTTCCACTACACTTTTATCCTATGGGCTAAATCCATGCAGCCGTGTCTTCCAACACACTTCTGGCTGCACTGCTTGCAAAACCAGCTGGCAGATCCCATCCTTTTTCACTGCTCCAACAGAAGCAGAAGTGTTACAACTCTCCCTCTTCAAGCCTATTAATAACTGACAAACAATTTTAAAAATTTAGGGGTTCAACATAATCAAAATTGAAGTAAAACATCACTACAGCTACATACCAGTTTTGCTGCTGTGAAACGCTGAAAACCTCTGCCAGCTTGGATGACAAAAGAAGCTATAAGAAAAAAGCCACTTTAAAAAAAAAACATTAATTTCTTGGACACAGTTATCTTTCAATAATTTACAGCAAACATGGCTGAAAGTAAAGCAACCTAACTTCAGTTCATACTCATTAGTGAGCACACGTATTGCCTTGTCAACTTGAGGAAAACATGCAAGTATTTTTCTGCAGCAGAGCAAATCCAATGATGCTAAAAGTAGGAACAGTAGGATAATATTTTCAAAATAACTCAATACTGACTTCCATGGGAGAAAAAAAGCCAAAGGGAAAACTTTCCCAGGCTTCTGGAAGCAAACAATTTAGGTAGCCCTAACTACTTTGAAAACCTCTAGCCATAGGACAATTCAAATACCCTTTTTAAAAATAAATAAATAGATTCACTGGCCTCAACAGATTGTTTTGCCTTACTAGTGCCCTTTAAAAACTTAAGAGTAACAACGTAATGCTCATTAAATATAAAACCTGCAATAGCCTAAAAACCCAAAAGTAGATTCCCTTTAGTCACATGGAACAAATAAAACACCTGCCTCCAAAAACAGTTCATTCATCTATGAAGACCATAAAAAAAAACCAACACCAAAAAAAAAAAAAACCAACACCAGATAAGGAAAGCCTGCCCAACCCTGAAATGCACTACAACACGGATTTTCATTAAATCACCTCTCCTGGGTTTTGTCCTTTACGGACAAAGGTCCTAACAGCCTCTCACTCTGGGATAAGCCTCAGCTGAGCATTACACTCTACCACAACAATACCACAGTGGTCAGCTGGACTTAATTGAGAAGAATAGGTCCTGATGTCAGAGGCTGTATGGAAGTCAAGTACTTTTCTGCAACAGGAAGACTACTTTTAGAAAAACTAAATGAAAGAAAAACCTAAAAGCTTTCTCTCTTCTGTTTGAGCAAGGAATTACATTTTAACAAATTGAGACCCAGATTAAACTCCAGCCTGACAGCAGAGCTACATGACACAAACAAGCCATACAACCTTTGCACACATCAGGACACACATTAAAAGAGAAAGCAGGAGCTTAACCCTGCAGGTAAATTTGCAACTGAAGGGCTACACTTTGGACTGCTGAAGTGGCTAAAAGAGGCAGAAGAAAGCTAAAATTCTCTTCACATTTTGCTACTGAAAATAAGCAGCAGATCAAGAGCATGAAGACAGAATTCTATTGGTTCCTCACAGTTTAATTCATCATTTATTGGTCAAATTCTGCTTTCAAATAATTATTGTTCCACATCAAACTAGATATATATATAAGCATCACAAAGCAAGCTTATTGCAAGTTTTCCAAAAATATCCCTGAATCACTGAGCTATTGTTAAATTGCATCCATTATGTCCAACAACATCTGACCTGCTGAAGTCTGCAAAACGCTGTGTGGCAGCTGCAGGGTGAACGGTGCAGAACAGTGGCTACGTTTGAAGAAGCCCTCTGTTGCTTTGGACTGTGCCACCTTCGTTTCCCAAAGCTGCAGAAAGATTATTATTAAGGTCAACAAATATCAGCTTTAAAACAAACTACATCAAAACAGATAATCAGGTATTCCCAGCTTTTCCAAGAGTAAAGTGACTGATTCTATCCAATAAACATGGTAGCAATAACTAATGAATATCAGCTCCCAGCAGCCAACACATTGCTCTCAGGATACTTGTAACTCTGAGTTAGGGCAAAGCTTTGTATGTTTTGGAGGGCAATGAAATGGACAGGTCCATCATCTCAAAAGAAAAACACAAACAGAACTGCTATTAGTGCAGGGGAGCCCAACAAACCTGCTTCAAGTCTTTCAGAACCTGCTCCTCTACACCCTCTTCTGCAAAGAGGTTCCGCACACCGTCAATCACATCTTCGATAATGGACTTGTATAGTTCAGGCTACATTTCAAAAATAGACACTTGCAATTAAGATTAACACTAAGTCATTTGAAAAGCTAGCACAAAGTCTAATCTCATTTCATAAACTGCTATTGCAAACTGAACAGCACGAACAGATCAGTTTAACGAACTGAATGTCAAATGTAAAGGTCCACAAGTCCACTCATTTTTCAAATCTAACATCCCTAAAAAATTACTGGATTTGAGTGTCAAATTATTGGTTAGGCTACAGAAATGCCTAAGTAAATCCTAAAAATGTTACAAAAACAATTGCTGTGCTGTGTTTTCAAACAAGCATGTCTAACCACTTTGTATCATTCTAGAATCATTGCTCCATACTTAAAGGCCAACAAACAATAGAAGCTACTAAAAACAGGCTGTGCTGGTTCCATCAGAAGCAGAACTTAAAGAGCTTGCAAGAAATAACAAATATTTGTTTATTTTTTCTTTATGGAAACAGTCTGATGCTGTAGAGTAACCCAGCTGTGGAAATTTTAACACTATTGTTACCAATTCATATCATTCATCTTACAATAGGACTCCAACAGAACATTTTAATCCTTTTTCCGCCCATGTCAGTGATTAAATCCTAATCTTCCAGTCAGACCTGGACAGCAGATACACATGAGCTTCAAGATTCCTACACCCCAATGCAAATGTAAGATAATAAGCTTTTAGCAATTTAAAGTTTATTAATCTTGACTATCATTACCACCAGAATAGCCTACACAAGGTGAAAAATGAAGCTAAGGTATTTTAGGAAACCTCAGAAGATTCTGGATTAATAATTCAATTTTTTTAATATCAAATTAATATTTTACTGCTCTAAAGTTGTTCAAAAGCGCAGATGATAAAAAAATTCTTTTCAAAAAAAAGAATTTATTAAGAAGTAACATGTTACACTTTCTGGAAAAAGCAATCAGCACAACTACTCTAGAATAACCATACTCATGTATAATTTCTTATCAGGGGTTAGTAACCTCCAAAGATTCCCCCACCACTTTTCAGGATACTTGGAAGACGAGGAGGGAAAAAAAAAATTTCCTCTTGTACCACTACACTAAAAGCTGCTGATCAGCCCATACGTCAAATGCTTTGCCTTCACTGTTAATCCAGAAGAGAATCTGAATGTAAATCTTTCAACGGGGCCTGTTCCTCTCCCCAGGACTGCCAAACTACAGCGAGTACAAATATTTATTGTGCTACATAAAAACTGCACATAGCAACTGTAAAATTCAAGCACCACATGCTTCCGAATTAGAGAAAAATGGTTACAGCGCAGACATTATTGTGCTCCAGCTTAATCCCTTCGCACACAGGCACTCCTTCGCCAGAGCCACGCCATCCATATCGGCAACTGTCAAACTCCGGTTTCATTTGAGTGCAGCGGGGTGGCGGGAAGGGCTTATCCACACCCCATTCCCGGAAAGCTTCCAGGGCTCCCCTGGGATTCCCGTCGGCTGAGCGACCTTCTGCAGCCCCAGGTGAGGGGAGGCAGCAGCCGTGGGTTAAGGGCCGCCGCGACCCTCCCCGGCACTGCCGAGCCTGCACAGCGTCCCTCGCACCCAGGAGCTGCCCGGGGCCTCACGCCAACCCCCGCCACAACCCTTTTGCCCACAAACTGCCATTTCCAACAGGCGAGGGGGAAAAAAAAAATTTTAAAAAGGAAAGGAAGGGCTGTCAAAGCCGTCCCTGGGCTTCCCGCGCCAGGGGGCGGGCGGCGGCTCCTCCCCGGGCGGGGCGCGGGAGGCGATTTCCCCCATCCCTGTCCCTGTCCCCGTCCCCTCCGTCCCGCACAGAGGAGCGGCCAGACCCCACTGGGCCGCGCTGAGCCCCGCACGCCGGGCCCGGCCCAGCCCTGCCCCTCACCACGGGGCTGCCGTGAGCCATGGCAGCGGCGGCCCAAGGCCTCAGCCCCCGCCCGCTTTTAAAGCGCTGTTGCCATGGGGACGCGCCCGGCCCCGCCCGGCCCTGCCCTGCCCTGCCCGGCTCCTGCCCCCCCACATCCCTGAAATTCCCGGGAGGGGCCACAGCCGGGTGCTAAACACAGACCCTGAAACTAAGAGGGACCGGCCACTGCCCGCTCTGGGCTCCAAGCTCCAGCCTGAAGCATCACCTTGTTTGCGCAGGGGAAAGGAGGGTTTGTCTGGAGAGCCACAGTTGTCCCGGTGGCGCGGGAATGCAGCTAGGAAAGCTGGCTACGAAAGCGTGTCATTTTGCTCTAATAAACCCTGAAGTCGTGATTACCTCCTAAACGGGGATAGCTGAAGCTAAGTATTGCAGTTAAGCAGCAGCAATCTGGTGCAACTACTCAATTATTGCTTACATTTGCAGCAATCTGTTCATATGTTAATACAGAGATCTACCAATTTAGCAGTTACTAATCTGGAAAAATGTTCATTAATCTCACATATGTAGGAGAATATATACTTAGGTCTTAATGCACCTTCAGTCGATGTTACCCTGATGATTCTGAGAGTCTAGAAACATAATCTTCTCTTTTTCCTTTCTTTTTCCTTTTTTTGCTTTTTTAGGTAGCTATGTAGTTACAGAGCTGTTTGGCTTGTAAAGAGGAGACTCACCTATTAGGCTTTAATTTTTAAGGCTTACACATCCTGAAAAATGAAAATATTTTAATGAAAATACTGACAGACCCTTAATTGAATAGCCAGACTACCACCTACAAAATAAAAGAAGCAACATCCATAATAAGCTGCGTTCTCACAAGTGAGAAAAATGCAATTTGCTATTGAAGTAGTTTCTCTCTGCAAGAAAATATGTTTAATGACACTGCTTGAGTCTTGAATTAAACAGCAGTTGCATATTCAGCTGTTCTGTACGCCCTCCATCATTGTGAGGAAAAGGCTAGCCATGTTGCTTCGCTTACAGAATAATTTAAATAATGAAACGTATATTTTTAAAGCACGGTGCTCATTTGAAACTGCCTGGGACAGTGCATACCAAAAGTGTCTTCATTCTTCCTCTGACTGTTTTTTCCCCTTGTGTTAGCAGAGATAGCAGGAAGGAGCTGCAGCCTTGATGATCTCGCTGGGCGCTGAAGGTCGCAGATGGGGATCCTGCAGCTGGCTGCCACTTCTTCATCAGGCAGCCAGACCTCACTCAGAGCCATCACCCTGCCAGCTCGCTGTACAGAGCTTCTAGAAAGGTGGAAGTGCAGAAAGATTTATAGATGAGCTCCCTGCTTTCTGCCTCCCTTTGTTTATCTAGGGATTACAAAGCGCCTTGGAATCAGAACAGCTTGTATGCCTAACTTCCAAAAGAAGGAGAGCTGGGGAGCTTGATACCAAAGGGCTACTCAGCTGTCTCCGACAGTGGTCAGGTTACTCTGCCTATATCCACAAGAAAATTTGCAGACCAAAGCAAATTATTTTCACCTGCACTTGAGGTGGAGAGCATGTCTCTGTATTTGCATTCCCACAAGGCAGTGTGGGCATACCCCATCTGTTCTAAATTATTCACTTTGTCAAAGGTCCTGTCACTAGGTCAACATGTCAGTTCCCTACCTCCAGGGACAGCAGATAAGCAAACTTATAGTACACAGATATCACTGGGGATAAAGTAGAAACTGGGAACAGGAATACAACTTACCAAGCTGCACAGGGAGGGTACAGAGGGCACTTCCTGCAAACCGAGACAATTACATTTTCATCTGAGGTCTAGCAACATACCTCATATAATTTCTTTTACATATTCCTAGGGAAGGTGTCTTTTCATCCAAGCACTGTCTACTGAACAGCATGAGAAAGCCTGGTATGCACTGAAAAAATTCAGTCACTTCTGAGCAAGCAAAAAAATATTAACATATATGTGACTAGCACTACTCATAGTGACTGGCTAGCTTTGATATGGTGATCTTAATCTATTATCCGTGTCCTGCAGTATAAAGTATGATCCTGTAGTCATTTTCATGCTTAAAAGTTTTTAAGATTTAATCCCAGTTTTAAGAGAAGAAACTGAGGCACAGGCCTGCCCAATATCTTGTCCAAGCTCACAAATGCCAGTCAGGAACAGCATTGAGGTTTCCTCAGTCTTGGTTCAGCTTCCAGCCCAGCTCTCCCCGCTGTAGTCTCTTTAAGAGCTCACAAGAGTTTTAGGAAAGAAGCTATGGAAAAGATTAGCATGCTGTTCAAACCCTGCTGATTTTTCAGGGGTTTTGTCTGCTTTTGGGATAGTGCTGCTTAAGGGCACCTCAAACATTCATTTACTAGGCAGGTTTTAATTTGTAATTATTTATACTCCTTTTGGTACATGATGTCTAGAGAAGATTTATTTTTGGATGATGAGCTTTTATTAATCATTTAAAAAAAATTTTTACCGTTTTCAAATGTCTTCCCTCTAGGAACGGGGAGCCCTCAGCGCACTTGGATGCTTGGTCATGAATGCCCTCTCCTGTTTAAATCCAGCATTGCTGCTGGAGAGGAACACGGTCGCTCAACTGCAGGACTGCAGAATTCTTTCTCAAGGCATATTATACAAATACCGTCTTGCCTTTTCTTTCCAAGTAAAGATAATCATTCTTAGGAAGAACTGGTTGCAGAATCCAGACAGTCCTCATGGAGATAACACGACACGAGCAAAGCTGTAATTTCATTTTAAAGATATTCCTTAACATGTTCCCTTTGTTTTTAGCTGTTGATTCACAGATATATGGCACTCCAGTCTCATAACCAATTTTATTAACAGCGTGATTTTGTTACAAGCTCCATCATTTGCCTTAGAGTTCTGAGACAGATAACACTGGGACCTGTGATTTGTTCCTTTTTCATTTCTCATGTGTGACTCCTGTTTCTTCAAGAGCTTCTTTTTTTTTTTACCTGATTTAAACCACTGTATCAGGAGAACTATAGAAAGACCTCTCCCTTAATTCAATTTAATGACAAATTTTCAGGACATTGGGTGGCTTATGAAGGGCTCTGGCCTGTACAATCTGCTACATAAAAATGGTAGTCTGATGGATTGAATATACTGAATAGTACTATAAATCTCAGCTCCTCAGTAAGCCCAAAGACTTGTGTAGTATGAGTAAGCCTAATTAAGGATAAAACAAGCCTTGCCTGTCTGCAATACTCACCCTAATACATATGCCTTATGCGGAGAGAAACCCTCCAAGGGAAACAGCAGCCACCAGCCATTTCACTGTCCTTATTCTTGTTCCTATCACACTTCTGCTGGTGTCCAGCTCAGTGCTCGTCCGCTGTTCTCTCACTTCCTTTGCTATCTGCCTTCTTTCCTTGGGTATGACATACAGATACCACCTTTATTTCCTAGAGAGACCCCAACCTCCTGACCTGTGTCCCCAAGAAAATCACAGTCCAGCTCGCTCCTCTTTTGTCCACTGCCTTTGCCTTCGTGTTTCCCTACGTCCCTTCCCTGCCATCTGATTTTACCCCTCTTCATCAGTGGTTGAAATCTCACTCCCTCCTCACCTGTCTGTAATTGCCACTTGTCTGCTCCTGGCTCCTGTGGGGAGGGATTAACTACCAGGGGTGTGCAGAACCACAGAGAGGCAGGGTGCAGCGGGAGAGTAAATGCCAGAAACATCATTTCTCCTTGTTTGAACTAGCTGCTGGAAGTTCATAGCTGAGCAGACGACTGCAGAAGCCCAGCAGTTTTAGTGTGAAGTTAAATAAGAGCAGAGCAGCATGTTTTGGTCAAGGCCAGTTTGCTCTGCTTCACTTTGCATTTGGTAATCTCAACAGGAATAAAGCTGAGTGACCGCATCAGGCCCTTGCACCAGCAGTGGAGTCTGCAGCACCAAGCAACCACTAAAATCACCCAGCAAGTGAGTCTGAGAGAGGCTGGAGCACAGTTTAGCAGTCAGGCTCTCCCTTTTACTGACTCACTGATACCAATTTAACTCAGCTAAAGAATAACTCAGATGCGTGGAGACTGACCTTCATTGCTGTATTGGGTGTGGGAAGTTTTTATATGAGGACCCCAATATTTGCTCAAGGTCATATTCCTGAGCTTCCTTTCCTGAGAAAACGTGGAGGGGCTCCTGCTGTCCTAATACATAACTGTACACACCTGTTCATTTTTCTCCGGGATTTTTTTTCTTGCTTTTTGCCCCCAGCTCCGCTTTTGTGTAAATGCACCCTAAGCAGATCTTCTGCACTCTCCTTTTGACATTATAATCACACAATTAGCAGCAAAGACATTCAGTAATGGATTTACATGAAGGGGGCTAAAGCAGCCTTTCTGCTTTTCTCTCCAGACAGTGGATGGTTCCCTCCATTTTGGATGAAATGTCATCTAAATCCTGATGTCATTACTTATATTTAGAAAGTAACATCTACTCCACATTACAGACGACAGATGAAGGTCCCTTCCTAGACGGCAGTGCAAGAAGGTTCCAGTGGTACCTTACCTCTGGGTACCACCAGGCTAATGCCTAAATTCCTGCTTTAAATCCTCTCTGTTTCACTGCTGGGTTTTGTTTGATATTTCCACTGCCTCCCTTACAGTATGACCTTGCCATTTCCCTGGCACAAGCAAGATTGCCCTGTGCAGAAAGCCAGGTCACCATCACCAACAGCTGTGCAGATGTGAAGCAGGGATGCTCCAGGCCCAGCAGGTTCTGCTTGGCACACAGTGGCAGGATGCACTGTAGGAAAGCAAGACCTGGCACTGCCCTGCTCTGGTAGGGAGCCCCTCAGTGTGCCCCCCCATCAGTCTCACATCCGCCTGCTGTGCCTTCAGTGGCTCTGCCCATGCTCCCCCTGCTCCTTCTCCAGCTGCTTCAGCTCCATCTCCCCACCCCAGGAGATCATTCAGCTCATTTCCCCATCCAGCCCCCTGCAGCTGCTCACAACTTTGTTCTCAATACCTTCCCTTGAGGACACTTCTCTGCATGGGTTCCCCACCACTTTTCTGTTCCAGTCACTTTCCTAGATAAAATTTTCTTCTTGGCTTAGAGAGGCGTCAGTTCTCCTCAGCTCTTGCAAACACACTCTGCCTGCTGCCCTCTCCTTCTGCCAGCTCCCTGCTCACTCCCTGCTTCCTCTCTCTTACCTCCACTGCTGGTCACTCATCACATCTCTTCTACTCCCAGCAAGTCCCTACTCCTAACTTTTTCCCCTTGGACATTTATTGTTTGAAATGGAAGTGAAAATTATTCCCTATTAAACCAAAAAAAAGCCATCTCAATGCAGTGTAATGCTGGACTGTACCCGCCCACAACCAGAAAGACCTAATCACACTGGGGTTTGGGATGGCAAAGCAGAATTTTGAGCCAATCAATTATCTTTTATTTTTATCAGTAACGCTTCGTCAGAGAGCATGAGCACCACTTACAACATGTAATGCTTGTTATTGTAAAAAATTACAAGTTGTTTTTGCTAAGGAAAGAACAGTGCTATAAAATAGCACATACTAAGCATAGCAAATGCTAGGAAGCTGTCCCAAAATAAATGTCTTCGTGTTTTTACTTGTATTCTAGCAATTTGCCATCTCAGTTTTTCATGCACCTGAATCATATTGCTCACTGATACTTTCAAACATTGCAAATTGTTTAAGCTCTGCAAGGGGACTATACTTTTGCTAGATACCTGCTTTCCATTTGCAGGTGCTCACTGAAGGATGGAACACCACTGAAGTGAAAATGGATGTTAACTCTGTTTCCCAGTGTTTCCCAGAATAGCTGATTGCTTTGCTACAGACACAGGAGCACAGGACAAGTGGCACGGTTATTTTATTCTTTAAGCCCATTCTTTGAACGCTGCCTGATAAACCTCTTGCCTCATTCCCACATTTCCCCACAGAGGTCTCACTGTTTCCTTAGTAACAGAACAGGCTTTGAAACTTGTGAAAGTCTTAAACAGTTGTCGCTACATTATATTCAAATATCCCAGAGAGACCAGAGAGAGCACTCAACAGGAAAAACCATGGCATTCTTTGGGTTACTTCTGTTATGAAAATAAGGCAGGAAAAGGATCTGCCATAAATCATTGTGAAACCTCACCTGGAGTGGTGCATCCAGCTCTCGGGCCGCCAACATAAGAAGGACATGGACCTGCTGGAGCAAGTCCAGAGGAGGCCACGGAGACGATAAGAGGGCTGGAGCACCTCAGTTAAGAAGACAGACTGAGAGAGCTGGGGTTGTTCAGCCTGGAGAAGAGAAAGGCTCCAGGAAGAACTTACAGCACCTTCCAGTACATACAGGGGGCTACAAAAAAGCTAGAGAGGAACCTGTTACAAGAGCATGTAGTGACAGGACAAGTGAGAATGGCTTTAAATTGAAACAGGGCAGATTTGGACTAGATATCAGTAAGAAATTCTTCACTGTGAGGGTGGTGAGGCACTGGCACAGGTTGCCCAGAGAAGTTGTGGATGCCCTATCCCTGGAAGTGTTCAGGGTTGGAGGGAGCTTTGCACAACATGGTCTAGTGGAGGGTGTCCCCACCCAGGGCAGGGGAGCTGGAAATGGATGATCTTTAAGGTCTCCTCCAACCCCAACCATTCTGTGAGAAATGTAATATAGTGCATCACTGAGCTCTCTGCAACCAGCTTTATCTAATATGAAGAGCAATGTTCCCCACTCACAGAGTAGAACAGTTCTTTCTAATAAACTGCAGTATATAATGATGGAGATCAACCAGTTAATTACAGTAAATTTAAAACTACCTTGATAAATTTCTAGTAAGGGGACAAGAAGCTGCTAGTTTGAAATACAACTTTATTTTTTTAATCAATATGCAATCTACAAAATGTTATTACAAGATTATCAGCAAGATCTGTTTGTACTTATACTGACAAAAGACCCAAATAAAATTATAGTTTCCATTAAGAGTAACAGCACTGCTTCAGAGTTATCAAAATTATTGCTAAGAACTACTAACTGCAGCAGTTAGTTACTGTGTTTAGTAACAAAAAGACAAATAAATGCAAAATAGAATTATGGACACCAATACTGCAACTAAGATGTCTGTCAGGTAAAATAAACACAACCAAAAGTAACATGTGAAAACATGTTTTCAGATGTAAAATACTTTTGGACAATTAATATAGAATCTGGAGGGAAAAAAGCAAGGAGCATAAGGATGACAGTGGCTTGGCATCAAGTTCAATGGAGTGCATCATCATCCTCATTTCTCAAGAGCTGCTACACAGGGGCAACTGGACCATCATTCCTAATCACTGCAAAGCTTCAGCAGTGACATCCAGTGACACCTCTTTTCCTATCTGTTGTGCTCTCTTCTGGCTGGAAAAAGCAGGCATTGCAGGTTTCTTACACCAAAAATCATCTACAGCCCATTACCACTATTCCTTTCTTCTATTTTTTTGCCTCTCTTTTATTCTTAGAGACTTTGATGCAGATCCCATTTTGTCAGTTAAAAGACTTCCATTGACTTCAATGGGTGTTTGAATCCAAAATTACACCAAGTACCATTTACCTGGAGTAATACAATTAGTGTGAGAAAGATGAATGCAAAGATAAAGTTTGTCGGTTTCAGCAAATACAACACTGCAAGTAAGGCAAACACACTGTAAAAATAGTTGTTCTCATTGATTTCTGCTTTAAATATAAAATATCCCAAACCCTGCTGGTCCTTTGTGAAGGAAACACAGATAATATCTAAATACTGCCCTGTAGTAGGCGTTAGCGAAATGTCAGCATCTTAAGTGACCCAGACAGCTGGAAGCATTTCAGTGACTGCAGGAGCTCACTGCAGGAAGCAGAGATCAGACATGTGTGAAACCTGGTTCCTCACATGATGCCAATGCACCTCATGGGTTATTTACAGCTCCAGTCCTTCTGCTAGCTGGGCACTGAGCATCAAAACAGCTTACAGCAACTGTTCCTCATCTCCATTCCCCCCCAACCCAAAATTACAATTAGACAATTACTTATAACCCAGATTTCTAAAGAATCAAAGCCCATATGTCTACTCACTATCAGCTGCTGTCACGTTCATGGAAAATGTTAGCAATGAGTCTTAAAGTTAAGAATATTTGTTCAGTAGGTTATGCTCAAGGTCACCAGACAACACAGAAGAAAGGGGAAGCCAGGGTGTTTCTGGTTTGGCATGTTGCAATAGAAAAGCAAGTTAGAATTTGATGGGGGGGAAAAAGGACAACCCAAACTTTCTTTGATTAGACTGCAGACTATTTTTAAATATTCTGACATCAAGGCATATAAACATCAGAGTGAGACTGAACAGGGCAAGTATTCAACCTTAGGCTGCACTAATTGTCAAGCTTAAACAGAAAGCTATGTGTTAAACACAGTAACTTTCAGTGCAGTAATATTTCTAAGGAATTAATTCCCTGTGATCCTGATCCAATTCTGATTAAAGTTAACGGCGAGTTTTGCAAGCCTCAGATGAAAATCCAAGAGTTTGCAACATAGATAAAGCTGTAGCTTGACCTTTTTATGTTAATGAGTTCAGTAAGTCTGACTGATCGTTTGCACCACAGCAGATAGAATACAACTCACTAGCAGGAATGACGACTTGGAAGGTGGTTGTTCATCATTTAGGCCACTCACTCCAAACAATAGCTCATGTCTTGAAGGGGTCAGTGCTACACGGGCTCCTTAAACACATGCCCAGGCACAGCAGACACCTGAGAGGAGAAAAGCAGCCACTGCTTCTGCAGGACCTGTAACACCACCAGGTACCAAATGCCCGGGAGGTGAGTGCTGCAAATTGAGATCCTAAGGTGAAAGAGAGATGGAATGGAGATACTCAGGTTCCTCCTTCTTTAAAATGGAAAAATAGGGGCCAGCTGGGCGAGACAGGCTTTGGAGAGCAACTGCTGTTAATAGGCTTACTGAATTAGCTGTATTAATGCCAATCAAAACAAGTCAGCCTCAGACAAAGGTTACTGCGGGTATTTGCAACGCGTATTTTGCTTCTTCTACCTCGCCAAGCAAAGAGGTTAATAGATACTGTAGCTCTAGTACAACCATGGACTTCAAGGAACTGCAGAGCTCACCATGCTGCCAAGTATAAACACTTTGCCCTGGCACACACTGTGCCCCTTAGTTCAGCTGAGCAGAATATAAACCAAAATTAAATGTTAATAAAACACACCAAACCCGACTTGAAGGTGCTAATGGCTTCTCAAGTCAAAACACGAATGGAGGATGCAACAGCTGAGACATATTTGGACCACTAGTACAGTCCAACGCTTGCTTAGATTTATAACAGTATAATCTGCTAATAAAAACGGATATATAGAGAAGCCCAAATACCATAATAGTCTATTTGGGGTTTTGGCAATGCAACACCCATAAAAAACCTGCCCTCAGGACTTACTGTAGAATCTATTACCCATTTCATTCTCAGCTTCCGAACAGGGGGAAAAGTTTATTGTGATGAACTAGGTTCATATTATGGTCCTCTGTTTCCTCAGACTGGTAATTTTCTCAGTGTATATCCCATATATTTCTACTTTTGGGGAATAACATTTATCTGTATTTTTACACAGTGTTCATATAAACAGTTACAAGCTTTACAAAATATAAAGTGAGGCAGTGCATTACTATATTTTTGTTCTCCACTAATTTTAGTTTGAAGTAAGGATAATTTTAGGAAAACTGCAGCCAAAAGAAAAAAAAAGTATCACAAGCAATTTTTTAATTTATCATATATTTTCAGACCTGGAATTACAGCCTGCAGAAAATGACAAAGGGGATAATGGCTGAGGGGAAGTATTAGAACTTTTCCCTAAAGGCCAACTCTTTGTTGAAAACACAGTTAACACACTGACATTCGTGATTAGTAGCTTAGACTGCCTGATGAAGCATAACAGCTTCATGTCTCCTGTGACAGTCCATTCCTGCATCATTTCCCCATGGAAAATGCCTGTAGAGCCAGTAGCATGAAAACATCTCCATTCCTATGCATGAAAAGACTGTCCTAAAAGTTACTCAAAGCCACAGCTCCTGCAGCTTCTAAACCAACATCTGGAACTTGCATCCTAAGGGAAACACAGAGCAAACAGCAGCAACCAGTGTTTTCTCCAGCTTGTGGGGGAAAACCTCCTCTGGTGTAAATTCTCAAAGCCTCATCAAGTGAAATGGACCTGGACTGATTTACACTCACTGAGAATCCACCCCTTATCTCACTTGATACAGCAGTGAAAAAGAATTGTCTAGTGCTGGCACAAAAATTTCAATCACATCTGCCATATGTTTTTTTTGCCCAAGAGATTACTTTGATTGAACCTATAAAGTGCTGAGGAGGAAACAGTCACAGCCACAGAAAAATGAAGAAAATTATTGCAGAGGAACTTTTCCCTTTTTACTAAAGAAATCACCCAGTTTCCAACTCATTAATTAAGGCTCTTGTCGAGAATAGTATTTGGACTTGTTCTCTTCACATACATCAAGGGGAGCAGAAACATGAGGGACTTGTTTTCAAACAGCACTAAAACGGGTAATTGGTCCTGCTGGACCTTACACAGGTGCTGGTCTGCGCATAAGCACTCTGGAAGTTTTTATTACCAAATATTGCATGTCCAAGTGACATGAACTCCTTGAGTAGGGCCATTAGGTTTCAATACGGAGTATGAGATCATTCCCAGGTCATAGATGCACAGCAGGAAAACAATATATTAGAATCAGTCAATGAAGTGTTCACATCCTGCAGCTCTCACAAGGAGGCCTCACTCAGACCAGTGTTCCCATGACAGGAAGTTTACTTGAACGCAGGCCAGTCAGATGAGTACTGATTTGCAGAATCAAACCCATAAGCACTAAAAAAAAATTCAATGACCATGTTTATCCTAAACTAGGTCACTGCGCTTTTTCTAACAATAGAACTTCCTATGTAAATTGATTCCTACTAATATCCTATGACGGTGCCTCCTGTCCTCTTTCATTGCATTAGGCAGTTCCCAGCCTTATCTGGGTCTTCTCCATCAAGCCTAATCCACTTCTTTTCAATTTCAACCTGTAGGTAGAAAACAAAAAGAACCAGGTACAATTAGCAAACAATTGGACACTGAAAGTGTGAACTGCAGCAATGGCATGGAAAAAAGCTTTGACACAGAATCAAAATATTTCCAGTCCCAACAGGTTTCAAAACCACTACTCCCAAAAATATCTCAACTGAGGAAAAACAAAGCTGCATTCTCAGTTCTATTTTTCAGCATCATCTTTGATCAGACAGGGAATTACTATTTAATGATTCTTTTGCTCAAAGTCATTATCAAAAGTATGTGCAAGAGATGTTTAGAATACAAAGCACATTTGCTTTTCAAATACTCCCCACTACAGTGGGGAGGAAGAAGAGGAGAAAAACATGGAAAGCATAGCCCTGAAAATACCTGGCAATTGTAAAAAGCTTTCTGAACCACATGTTTCTGGGGCTGCAGATCGCTCTCTATGCCCAGGGACTTCACTTCTGTTCCCGAGGCACAGGTATCATGAACAACGAACTGGACAGTGGCAAACGGGTACCAGTCAGATGGTATTTCCTGGTCTGATCCGAGTTCCAGTTTGTAGGACAGACTGTGCGGATGATCTGAACCTTGGAAAAGAAAAAGAAAACCACCACACCATCAGTGAATTATCCTTTCTTTGTTTACAATGCAAGGTTCATCTCCTAGCAAGAGAATACGGCTTTATCTTTTATAAATACAGAGCTGTTGTTATGATACAAGATTATTCTATCTACAATCTTTTGCTACTTGGGCATAAGGTGGCCTCTTATTCATTTTTTCTCTGCTTCAGCACATTTTTCACAATCATTGCAGTTTTACGAATTAAGTTACACAAGATTTACCAGATCCTTCAAGCTTCTGATTGAGAGAAGACTATTACAAACTTAGAGCTTTGTTGCTAAATTCAGGCTATTTGATGGAATATGCATTTCTTACTTTGATACAAAAATAAAAACTGCAAGGCCCCAGTGTAGCCAAGGCAGAGATGATGCCCTGCATCCAACAACTCCCCTTTCCCAGAGCTCTCTGCTGTAGGAATTCTACTGCAGTGCTTATTTCAAGTACTACAGCTATCTTGTGTAACATCATTTGTTACAGTATGTCTACAGCAGGAAGATATAGGTGCAGCTCAGAGTGTTGCTCAAACAAGATACATCCCAGCTGCCAGGATAAGGGCTACCTGCAGTCCCCATCCAGCTTGGAAAAGAACATTTCTTCTGAAAAAAAAAAAAGTATTTCTAAAGTAACTGGGATGTTATAAAGCAGAGTCATGCAGAATATGTGCAGAATATTCTGAATTACTTTAATCATCCTAGGGATGATCCTAGGGATCACTTGGTTTAGCATTTCTTACATGTAGCAATAAGGGAAATGATTTCTCCTGGCACACAGGGACACCAAGGTGAAAGCCTGCTTCCCAAAGCAACTGGAGTCAGCAGACTCACTATGTGCGTGAAAGCACGATAATATAATATAATGAAAAGAATCCTCTCCAAATTCTTCAGGGCAAAACATAGTAATTCTCCACCTCTCCTTCTCTCCAGCATTTTAATCATCAGCATAGACAACTAACTACACTTTGGCTGCAGGCAGGAAAAAAATAAAAACCAGCAGAGAAAGGATTGGCTGTATTTTGTCAAAAGCAAGCCTGGCAGTGTATATTTGGTTTTCATCCATTACACTGAATGGAATCTCAAAGTTCAGGAAAAAATGTCCCATTCTTTATGCACTGGCTTCCTCTGGTGACAGGAATCAATTTTGTATCAGAATGAAGGAAATACTGAAGATGGAGTTAACATACACCAAGCTTTATCCATCCCATGGGAAAAATCATGGTAACATTCCACATTCACTGGCTCACAGGCATTTTGTGAGGCAAAAATAAATTAAAAAGCTACATCTCCATTGCTCCTAAGAGCCTCGGGCTGGGTGCCTGCCTGTGCTGCAGTTCTTCCCTGTAACATTACACTCACCTCTGGGCATGCCACAGGAGAGGGTCCTGCAAGGCACTGGAGCACAAAGCTCCCCAGTTTGCAAGGAGTGCCATGCCACGGCCATGCAGCATGTGCCTAAAGTGTCAGGACAATAATACAAAACACAGAGACACGTAAAACTGTAACATCAGGGATTTTATTATGGAAATAGACGAGGGAACAAAGTCAGAAATAAGGATTACAGCCAACCTGCCAACCCCTTGAGAACGAAGCTGGAGCACAGACCAAGTGTGAGGAGGAGATGGTGTTTCATCATTCATGTACCCAGGGACAGGCAGATCTGCACCTCTGTGATGTGAGCCTTGTCCACGATGTGCTGCTGGTCATCTCTTGCTGTGTCCAAGCCCATTTCTCCTGCACTAACACTCTCTTTCTCCACAGTCCCTCTCCCAGACTGCCTGGACATGGTGGAATGAGCCCCTGTTGAGATGGGCCTCTCCATCCTTGAATCCTCCATCATCCCAGCAACAGCTGTGGCGACAGCAGCAGGACACCATAAGGAGCACCCTGTTCCAGAGCCAAACCGCAAGATGTCATCCCAACTGTGGTGCCACAGCACCACCACCCACCTGAACTGTTCTCCTTTTGGCTTCCAGGACCTGCTCCACTCTCCTGGGGTGGTGCCAGGATGCAGCTTGGCAACACGTTTACTTCACCTGGCCTTTGAGCTGTGTTGGGCTGCACAGACTGCACAACATCAGCCACAAGTGAAGCATCCTGGGGAAGACAGCAGGAACTGCAGCACCAAGATGCCATGTCTGGGCCAGGGAAGTGGCACTCCCTACCCCTGGCTCTATGGTTAATAAAGGATCTGAGGAAAAAGTGTTTGTCGCTTGGCGTTCATTTGTGGTAGAAGGAAACCAGCACAGATCTAAAGGCTTTCGGAGATCAAATTCAGCATCCTCCTGGTTTATTTGGGGGGAGGCCTATGAAGAAACAAACAGCAATGGGAACTTTCTGGGAAATTATTTTGTCTTCTGAGAAATGGAATCCAGAAATAATCCTGGTCAGATATCGGACGGCAAATGTTGGATGATAGATGTTGACTTGAGTCCAGGCATAAATGGGACATTCCTCTTGGTCTGCTGCTGAAGGTTCCCCTGCTAGACGTGGCATGGTTGTGCTTCAGTACCATATAGATAGCACCATACATGAAAGAAATCTCTGGGTTCATATTGCAGCTGACAACACCCATGAGCTGACCTTGGTGTTGGGATGCAGGGAGTTCTGGGGTGCTTCCTTTTCCCTAGGTGGTAACCTGCAAAGGCAGAGAGAATAAGTTTGGGATTTGGATAAGGCTACTGCCTTGGGTCCTCTGGAGCAGCCTCCATTGGACCTTTTTGCCTGTTCCTAAAACAAAGGGTTCCCTCCAGCCCATCTGTCTCTTGTACCAAGGTCAATGGCAGAAGGAGGCACTCACCCCTTCACTTGTGGAGAAGTTCTTCTGTCACTGCTGGGCTCTGCTAGGAGCACGGAGCCACTTCTTCCCATCAGCTGTCAGGCAACAAAGTGACCAACCAACACTTTGGAAGACTGGGACCATCACCTTAATTTTCACCTAAAACTGACCAGTTCTTGTCATCTCTGCTCCATGAAATCACTGCTTCCCAGGCCTTGTAAGTTAGAAGGAGAAGGAGAGGCTGCCTGTACAAGATCCTTTTGCAAAAGAAACTAATGTTGAAAAGCAAGATGGCCAGAAGGAGAGAAAAGGTGGTGCTGTGGAAAGACAGGTGGGTTGGAGCAGGCACAGTGTAACCTGTGCACCATGCTAAGGTGACACATTCAGATGCAAGCCCAGCTATCCAAAATGTGGCCCATCAAGCACCGTAGAGACCTGATCTCCTGGACCGATGAAATCAAACCACTCCTGAAAGGCAACCAGATAATTTGGGGAGATAACTGAGCTTTTGCCGTCTGACTTATGGGACAGAAACCCTGTGGTTTAGGTGTCTATGCAACTTGTTAAGACTTCTGTGAATTAAGAGACTTTAGTCTGTCCTGATCTGCAAATTTGGTTCCCGTTTCCTAAAAACATTCCAAATTCTTGCTATCTTTCTCCAAAGAGTACCAACACGAAAGCCAAAACAAAAAAAAACCAAAAGATCAGTAAAACCATGAAACTAGATTCCAAATATCATTTAGCATTCATACAGCATTTCAAAAGCAATTAATAATCTAACTTTGCATCTATTCACACTGTTTAGTCCTTATTCACCTCTATAAGTAGGATTCAAGCAATGGTGGTCTGAGAAAAGCTCATGAAGCAAAGCAATTTAAGCCAAAATAATGTACTGGTTATTCCAGTTATGTAGTCATTCTATTTTTGCAAAAATAGGTCTAGTTCTAAAAGTCTTATTTTGGACATGAAAACATAAACAATTACTAAGAACAGATTTACATTAGGGTTGTTAGAAGTTAATAACTCCTGCAGCTACGTCTAAAGGGATACATTTATGTGACCTGCTGGGAGAAACACATAGGAAAGAGAGGAGTGGGGCAGTACCACCACCAAGGAGCAGTTCACAGTGGTGCTGGTGCCAAAAGGAGGTGGCTGGGCAGGAACGGAGCCCACCTGACAAAGTCATGGCTTGGAGTTTCCACCCAGGCAGTTTAGAAAATAAGAAAAGCAGCACCTGATGGTTGCTGGGAACCACATCACCTCCCACAGCAGCATCCATGCACAGATGCTAAACAGTGCTGCCAGCAGCCACAAGCTCCCCTAGCCCCAATTTGCTGGACTGTTTAGTCACTGCTTCCTCAGTGTGGCTCCATGATGCAGAATGAAAGAGGAAGTAATCAGCTGGAGAACTGTTGCTTTACACAACGGCTCAAGGATGGAGGTGTCCTCTCAGGAAACACCACAGGGCTCAAATTTACACAGCAAGTGACTAAGACACGGTGTTTTGCAGTCTAGTCTCTCCCCTGCTCCCTGGGGAACTCCCTGGGAAGCTGCTGACACAGCTTCTCCATTGCAAAGACCGGCCCCAGTACTGTGCTAAAATCATAAGGTGTTCTGCATTTCCTTACACAATGCCCTGATTTCACAGACATAGACTCGATTTGCAGGAATTTCACTGGATCAACCCTTCAAAGTCTATTGCTTTTTTCCATTGTTTTCTTTTTCTTTTTTTTTTTTAATAATGCCAGCATTCTGACACCAAACTCTGCACTTATCTATCTGAACAGGCATAGGCAGCTTTTAAAAGTCTGGGGTGTCTTGCAGCTCCTCTCAACTTCACTTGGCCAGCACTTTTCCAAGAAAACACTTTAGTAGAATCCAGTGAATATTAACATATTTCAGTGTCTATAAAGAGAGCCACAATATAACTCCAGGCAACCTTTCCTTCTGCCTTCCCTTTTTTTTTTTTTTTAGGAGCCTTGGACAAAGGCTTTTTGAAAGGAAAAGCCTTGGCATATTTTTCTGCCTGCAGTAAACATATTATGAAAGTTTACATATTTCTATTAGTTTGACTGTCTCCAGATTTTTGGCACGCCTTGGGACAAGTCTATTTTTAAACTCTTAACTGTGTACAGAGCACTTGATAAAGAGGTTTAAGATTTGACTGGGCAGCATTACTACCAAAAAGTTTTTTTCAAACACACGAACATTTCAAAGAGACAAATGATTTTGCAGATCTCAGCCAGAGGAATTATTCAAATGTCAGAAGCTTAAGCTACTGGTAGAAAATAATGTAAAGTTGTAGAATGCCACAAAGAACCCCAGTTCTTACTTTGAAATAACTTAAATCTGAAATTAATCGTGCACATCAAATCTTCAGGTGAAAGAACTGCAGGGAATTTGGAAGACTTATAATCTTCTTTAAAATTTCTTAAATTGCTGACTTGATTTTACAGAAGCAAACTTACATTAAACAGCAAAAAATGCTAAAAGCTACCCAAACAGTCCTGTAAGCCTTGGGAAAACACATAGGTCACAGCAACATGGTGCAAATCTCTTTAACCTGGAGCACAGGACATGGATTTTGAAAACCTGAAGAATCTTCTGCCTACTAGCTCCCCTACATCTCTCCATCAACTCCTCTGCCCTCCCTGTCCATTTTCCAGTCTCCCCTTATCTTCTCTCTCTCTGTCACTTCTCTTCCCCCACCATCAGTCCTGGCTTAGTAGTAGAATACTTGAAATCAGGATTTAAGAAGAAAAAATCTTTTCTGGGCATTTTAAAGAGGTAGTTAGCCCAGGCAGTTAGGATAATACAAGACTAGGATAATCCATTTGTTAGCAACACACACTCCCTTTTTAAAAGAACAGATTTTACAGATATTTTATGTGAAATGCTTTAACAGGTGTTCTTGTCTCACGCAGATTCCCAAAGCCTCAGGCACACATAATGCATATTCAAGCAAAGGATCAAATGCCTTCACTCTACAGAACTTGAAGCAGGATACTCTATTCCTCAAGAATTTTTATGCCTTTAGAAAAGTACTGTGTCTTTAAAAAGGTATTGGTAACATGACTAAATATTGGAATTTTAAACACAAATATTTGTATTTTTCTTCTCCAGAAAGTCATATTTGCTCCATTAAATTAAGGTAAATTAACTACTTTCACGTGTGCAACTAAAAACGTAGCTGGTTTTATTGCTACAAGTTATCAGTGAGGTGCCACCATCAGAGAGAAACGGGAATAAAGTGGGAGACATTTTTTGTCAGTGCAGTTTTTGCCATGAATGTACAATCTCAGTGCACAAACCCATGAAAGAGGTAACAGAAACCAGCCTTTGCAAAAGCACAGTCACCTTCCTACAGCAAATTTGACCACAATACCTTTAGCTCTGTATCACACCTACCATTTCTTAAACGATGCTAGAAAGGCAAGACCCAGCCAAGATAATACCACCTTTTCTATTGACTGTGTGTTATTGGGTGAACAAATCATTTTACCAAGCAACTTCTGCTTCCCATCCCACCCATTGCCCAGCTGGTACATGGGAAGCATAAACCCTTCCCTCTGCCTTACCACAGACTTGAGGTTTACTCAGAATGTTGAGGTCCACTTCCACGATACTGCACACTTAAAATGGCTGACAGTCCATCAAGTAAATTAGGAAAAGATTGTTTAAAAAAATTAATAAGGCTATAGTCTCTTTTTCCTAAAGAATTACTCCAGCTTCTACCAAGAGCATCACACAGATAAAAACCCAAACCACAACAGCTTATGGAAGTACACAAACATAAACCCAGTGAAGACACACACCCAAGCCCATCATTTTACAGCACAAATTATTTACTTGAATTTTTATCTGGAAGCCTGTCAATCTTCCACACCACAGCCCTGTAGGCACTCTCGTATTTTGCTGTTCCGACCGAGACTTGGATTACAGGATCAGATTCAACCTCATGCAAAGCCCCAAGGCATGCTCTCCTATTCATTTTTGCTTTTAGGGACTTCTGCCTTTGGAGGTTCATGGTCCAAAGTGCTTTGATCCACTGTGTGGGGACGGGAAAGCGTATCATAACATTTTCACAGTATTTCACGGAGGGTAAACGTGTTGGGATCGGAGCAGTCGAAGACATGTTTATGAAAGCCTGAAGTTCAATGTATGCCCCCTGAACCACCACTGCAGCCTTCACAGAAAAGGGAAGGTCGTGCCCATTGTAGCGTGTCCTGAAACGCATCAGTTCCAGCCTGCAGGCATCCGGGGGTGTAAACTTAATAATCCGCGACTGCTCGAATTCCTGCGCTCTGACACAGTTATGGAAATGGCAGTCGAGAATATCGATCCATTTCTTCTCCTGCTCCTTCTCAAAGTAACGCTCGTCCCTCTTCTGGAGCTCCAGGTCGTTCAGGGTTAGAAAACAGTCGGCACCTCCATTCACAAAACACAGGCAGTAAATGTGCGTGATGACGGCACTTTCTACGAGTTTTCCTTCTGCCTTAGTGACCTTCCCCCAAAAGTTATCCACTATTTCTAGAGTCATTTCTTGCTCCTCATAATTCCTCTTTTGTCTGGAAACAGCAGGAAGTTTCATGAGCTCCTCCTCGACTGTGACGAGGAAATCAGTGAAGTCGTTGTAGTCTGTGGTGCCCAGCTTTAACATCTGCTCAACCTCCGGCTCGTGGATCACCTCTGCTTTGGGATGGTACCTCCTCTTCTCCGTGTAAGACACGCACTCGATCTTCACAGTGTGGATTTTTCCTGAGACGTTGTAGCTCTCCAGTTTGGGTTCCGACAGCTTGCACTGCGGCTGCAGCTGGAATTCCTTGAAAGGTTTCTCCAGGCCCTTTTCGTAATACATCTGCAACACGCCCCCAGCCAGGACACTCAGGTAAATAGGGCCCCACTGCCGAGACGACATCATGTTCTTCTTCTCAGGAATCCTCAGCATGAAGGGCCACCCATCGGATTTCCGGCTCCTGAAGAGGCTGCGTGGGATGGTGGGGGAGAGCTTGTGCCACGCGTGGGCGCTGGAGATGGGTGGGTTTTCCACGGCCTCACAGCTGTCAGCCTGCAGGTGTTCAAGCCTCTCACAGATGTAACTGAAGGAGCCCTGGTTAAGGCTTTTCTGATCATGACAAGTTTCTTTGTCTTTAGGGTGACACCCGCTCCTGTCAAGCACTTTGTCCTTCCTGTGCATGCTAACATTAGCTGGCGACATGCTGAGGGAGCACCCTTCCTTCCAAAAAGGACTGGAAAAAGCACAGTCGCTATGGAAATACGGGAAGCGCCCCGGAGCCGACTCCTCACAGCTTCCTGGTGGGTTAGGGCTTCCTTCCTCTGCTGATTTGGAGACCAAAGTCTTAACTGGATGGTCACTAGGTGAGGTGTTTAAAGGAAGGCTGCTTGGTTTCTGCGAGGCTAGGGATGAGCAAATCCCAGGGGATGGAAGAGGGTTAACATTTGATGACCATTCAGGGATGGGATAAAGCGTGTGAATCCCAGACTTTGGAATGCACGGGATTCCTGGGTAGTCTCTGGTAGGTGTGGTAAGTGGAGAGTTACTGGGTGGTCCAGGACTCAGGTAGAAATCAACTACAGGAGAGGAGAGCGGAGTGCTGCCTGTAGAAGAGGACCTACTTGAAGACTCGTGAACACTGGACAGGTTGAGTTTAAGGCCATTTGCTTTACAACTGCTCTGATTATCAACCAATTTCTGAGGCGACTGGAAGAGCGGCTCATCGTCAAAGGTGACCCAATTGGCTGGATTTGGGGAACACATCTTGTAGGGGAAACTTGAGGCACTTGCACACGCATCACCCGCAAGCCATCTATGAAGAAACAACAAACAATGATTCAAGTCAAACTCAAATCACACAAAGCTCAAATTTGCAAGCAGTTCACAAACTCAGTGTACTTCGTGTTTTATGTGGATAATGTGAGATAGCTGCGGAGAAACAGATAAACTGCCCATGCATCCCCACTGCTCTCTGCTGCAGATTGAAGGGCGTTCTAAGCTCTATGAGCTGTTCAGAGCATCTGATGTCAGCAGCCTCTCAATCAGAGGGAGCAGAAAGCCCCACAGCAGTACAGGACTGCTTGCATAATACTTTCAGCTTCATACTATACAACATAATACCGTACAGTTTATGCACAGTTTGGAATAGGGACAGAGATTTTCCATACTAGGCATCTGCTCTGGGTGAGGTTCTCCCTCCTTCTCCCATCAAACAAAATAGCATTTTACTAAGAATGGTGCAACTGTTTCCAAAAACAGAATCAGGAGGGAGAGAGAGGATTATTTTGTTGTTGTTGAAAAGCTCTAGCAACTCAGTTGGTTTGCTGATGGCAAAGGTACACATGCTGCTGCCATCGGGGCAAAACCTGGATGCCTGCCAGACCTGGGCAGGAATCTCTTTACGTCAGTTCCTTCAACCCAGACTTATTCCTTTAGAGACTGGACATGTTAGAAGGAAGCCTGGACAGGCATTAAACTTATAAACAAGGAATTAGCCCTAAGGATGAGCGATACATTCCTGCTGAAGAGTAGACTACAAGCATCCACCGCAGACAAAGCGCTGATGAAACACAAGTCAAGGCCAAGTAACAACACACACATCTGCCAAGCACTGAATTGGCTGGTGGCCTGGAAAAAGGACAGGTCTTTAAACCAATTAATAAACTACACTTCATCAAGCAAAGTGTCTTTGGTAAAGGGCTCAGCTGGATGTCCTCAGAGCAGGACTGCAACCAGTAAATCATTAATCTTGCCTTCGTGGTTTTAAATTGTGCTCTGCAATTTAAATGCTCACTGCATCCTTATGCAGGGTTTGTCGTCCCCAAAGTTCTTCCTCCCCACTGCTCCTGACTGATGAGGGAGCGAGCAAAAAATTGCCAATGCCCCAGGAGCAATCGAGTACAATGAAACACCACGGGGCACATATAAACATCTCTCATTTGATAGAAAGTTACACTTGTTATGTCAGAACACATTCACATTTGCCTGAAAGCACACAAAAGGCAGAGCTCATATAGACAAAACCCACCTGCATGTACATTACTCTGTTAATTAAGGTCAGCTAACGATGACTTAGAGCTATTGCTCTTTGAGCACAGCCAGCCACAGCCAGGCCGTTTAATTGCACGGTGCTACAGAATCTCATAACCATAAAAGCCATTCTTTATCTGCAACACTTAGAGAGCAGTTCACTTCTAGACACGCCACAGTTCAGCCATGTGAAATCTTGTGCTACAAGTCATTATTTTTACCATTTCCCCATTATTTCTGGGGCAGTTTATAGCTGGTAAGAAAGTTAGAAAGTGCCATAAAGCATGGCACAGCCTGCTTACTCCGAGGCTGAGCAACTGAGAGCTTGCAACAGAGGAGGACTCTAGCCCTTCATTAGTTTTGAACTCTCGACCTTTTTGTTCAGAAAGATATTTGCACTATGCTAGTTATTTTATAAGCACTCTACTCACCACTTACAGAAAGAGAGAGAGAAAAGGAGCAAACAAGTTACAAATTACTATCATAGCTCAGACACACACAACAACCAGTATATCCTTCACCCACACAGTCACTTCATCATAATAAAGTGGAGCAGCAATGGAAAGAAAAATCACAGCTATTTGGTCTCTGACTTGGTCATCATTTTTTCCTCCCATTTCAAACCCTTCTCCTCCTCTCCCTCTGGTTGCCACCATGGTTCCTTCAGCATTAATTATTTCTAGAGCTGAAGTTTCAAAGTTTTCAGCCCTTGCTTCATCTTAACAAGCCTCATTTGTTAACAGCAGCTTATGTAATGCTAACTCGGAGTGCGGCTTTTTCATGGAACAGCCAGGCCAGTGGGGCAGCCTGGTAGATAGAGAGCATAAGGAAACAGCCTCAAAGGCTGCCATGAAAAACTCCTCTGGCATTTACAAGATAAGAGATGGCCAGAAAGAGAAAAAAACATGCTGTGGATGGGAGAGAAGCCATTCTCTGCAGAGGGGCTCTAGGGATGATGGCTCAGCCCTCCAGGGTGACCACAGCCATGCAAGTGGCAAATCACACAATGCTGAGATGCACCAATGGAAAAGAAACCATAAAAAGGGGTGTTTACAATAAAGAACACGTTTGCAGACTGTTTCTCTTTCTTGTTAGAAATGGAGTTTTTCAGTGTCCTTTATTCTTTCCAGATGTTTGGGGCTTTTTCTCCCAGTGTCTGTTACTATTCACTTTTTAAAATGAGATGTTGCAGATTATTTGGCAGGGGTTTTTTCCCTGTTACAAAACAAAAAGGTGTTTGAAATCCACCTGCCAAATATTTAACTTCAGTCAATAAGTGTCAATGAAGAAAACCATTTTCCCAGATGGAGCTCTCCTCTGCAGCCACAATACCCTCAGTGTACCTGTCAGAGGCTGCAGCTTTCACCTTTTGTTGCTGTTCCAGATATGTGGGAGTTTTCTTAAATAAAAAAGATACTGAAACAAAAACACACATGCAAGAAGCTTTGAAATAGATAGCAGTTCACCCACTGTTGCTCACTGATCCCCAAAACTGACCACTAGAATGGCAGAAAGACGTCCAAATGGATTTTTATCCATTTTTATACAAAGCTGTTTGTATAATGTCATGCTAATAAAAGGAAGTGCACCCTCTTGTGTGTTAAGAATAGCACCATTCACCTAGTATTTAAAAAAAAATAAAATCAGTTTTATGCTGATTTACATCACTTGTTCTCTGATGATTTTACATCTGCACAACGCAATAAAGTAATGCTTTCAAGTTCTAGTTTGTCCTAAACCATGCTCCAAATTCCTTTTTATGAACTGGGATGTTCTTCCTCAAAATTGCAGTAAATTCAGGCTTCAGGATTGATGTGTTTTGCCTCAAAAAGGCAAAGGTCCCCCATGGGACCCACATAAATGTATCCCAAATGCCTTGGAAGGAAAATGATACAAGATACCATTGATCTTCATCACCACATGTGCTATGTGGCCTGTGACATTTAAATTACAAGCACGTGTGGTATCTTGTTCAGATATGTGGCAGGAAATACCATTTTTAGAACAGTGAAACTGCCAATAAAACAAGCTGGCTGAAATAACAGTTGATCCTAGATGCATCAACTCCAGTGAGCCCAAAAGCTGCGACTCATCTCAATTGATCCTCTTCTGCCCGAAAACAATCTTCCCATTTATCATATTAACGCAGTCCCGTGGCACTTAACGAGCAGTAGTTGCAGCTTAATTCCTTCATTTTAATATCTCAAGGATGGAAGGAAGAGAAATCCTATCCTATTATTGCCAGATTTCATAGGCTGTAGCTATCACTGGGTCCTTTGTTGCTTCAGAAATCCCAGATCAAATCTGCAGCAAAAATAATACTCAACTTTTGTGCCTTGCTGGGGGATATCGCTACCTCTTCCTACACTGAGCATTAATAATCCCTTCCTACTCCCTCTAAGGTGTAACTCAAGGTATTGGCTTTGATACTTTTAGTCCAGACACACCTGTGTCCTCAGGGAGCTGAGAATGCTGACTTGTCATCAGCGATGTCCCCACCACACTGACGGCACAGCCTCGCATCACTTCCTTCACAGCAGCAGCACTGAACCAGCACAGGGCACGACCGAGCCCCCTGCACATCTCACTCCCAGGGACTTCCCTAGCATTTGGCACCAGTGAAAACCCTCAAGCAAGTCCCTTCTGATTTAAACACAAAGGTCCTCTCTTAAAATATTGGAGGAGCATGGGGCCAGCTAATGAGGAATGTCAGGGAAACACCTCCCTTCTGCAAAGCATAAAGCAAGTAAATGCAATGTTTAATAGGCAGTACTCACACTCCCAACACACAGAAAAGCAAAATTTTATAAATACACTCCTTATTGCCACTCTAGCTCCAGAGACCCTTGTGGCTTCAAAACTGTTAAGCTACACATCCTCTAAACAAATTCTCTTTGTAACACCCAAGCACGTATCTTATGTGTGCCACTTGCTCAGTGGGGTTTTATTGGGCAAATATCAGCCTCATTATTGGCTTCAAGCTCAAGAAAAAAAAAAACCAACCAGATTTATCTACACACAGTGTGACAAAAGAGTTAAATAATCCCTTCAAAATAAGCTGAGCTCTTCACATGAGCCGCTCTGTGGACAATGCCTGGTCATTTAATTTCCACCCTTCCAGAAAAACTATGCATCCTATAACGTCAATTTTATTTCCAGGAACAAGGAATATAGACTCTATAGACATATATTGCAAAGCTCTGCATCCTGTGCACGCTGTGGTGAAGCTGTCCCATAACCACACCATATGAGTTGTTACTGTTTCTTGTACAAATACAAAGACCATTCTTCAAGCATTTTGCCATACAGTGTAGTAGTCTCGCAGGGAAGTACAAATTCTCTGCAGTTTAAGCAATAAAGCACATATGGTATATAAAATACCCTAAATGTTTCTAAGCCCTTGTGATATCCAAGTAAAACATGGCATATTTATCTCTGTGTTTTACAGCCATATTCTTTGTATCGCTGTTTTGGTTATTATTTAACTCTGCAAAGAAAAACTTGAAGCACAACTTCTACATAAAATACTGTCTGATTTATGATGATTTGCCTCAAATTTTACTTTGATACTACATGTGGCTGCACTTTGACTTAACTCTGCTTTTTCTCTCCCAGATACACATAAAAAATTTCTCCAACCTATACCTCTGAAATAAACATAAGCAAAGGGCACAACTGATGGGAAATAGGAATTTCTTGGCATTTTCTTGTATTTGGGATATGGATTAAGCCTCCCACTGCATTACTCATTTCAGAAAATAAGGAACTGGTGTAATAGTCAAAAATATACACCAGCTTCAAAGAGCAATGTGACCTTATATTTACATTGCTCACTCAGGGGCACAGGCACAGCTGGGAGAAGTTCAGAGCCTGCAGCTCATCTGTTTAATTTGGAATTCCTTACTCTTGGCCCCAAGAGCTGGAGGAATTAAGGCTTTCAGCTTTGACAGTGTGCATGTCCCCAGAGCAAAGGCAGCACAGCTCTTGCAAACACCTCTTGCTGTTGCTTGTTCCTGCCTCGATCACGGGGGGGTTACAAATCAGGTGGCTGGTACTCGCACGCACAAGCTTGAGAAAATTGACATTTTTAAGGGCATCAACACAACACATCACAGCTCCCAAGGGGAGACAACATGTACTTTCCTTTATAGGGAAAAGGGTTGGCCAGAGACTGAAACACTCTCTAGTGCGGATGATATCATATGATTTGGGACGTGGGGGCCTCCCCACCACAAGGTCAAGGACCGATGGTGACAGCACTGATGGTCCCTGCACACTAGGAAAGCATCCAGAGTCCAGCTCCAGAGGGATGCCACAGGCACTGCCCGATGGAGGCCTGAGGAAATTCTGACTCCTCAGCCTCTCGGAGTCACTCCTCGAGCTTTAAAGGCTGAAATCAGATATGAGATTCACATGGGAAGGAAAACCTATGGGAAGCTCCCAAATGGAAAATGAAAGAAAGGAAAGAAAGGCAGCCAGATTCACATCTCTGGTAACTATTCAAGCCTGCACAGCTGTGGCTGAAATGGGTCTTGCCCAAAGAAGTAGCTCTTCTTGATGACAACGGCAGGAGGTTGGATGGTGGGGACCTTCCAGTTTATATGAAAATTTAGCACAGCTATTCAAAACAATCCCCACCTTTGCCATGAATAATCACTCAAACCTCAGCTGTTATGCACTGTAAAAAAACTCCTTTTCATGTCTGGGAGACCTTCCCTAACACTCAGATGTGAAGTCATTCCAAAGCTGCCTCGAAAAGACAACAAAACATCATGCATGACTGGTCTTGTGTGTAACACCATCGGCTCCAACCAATCTTCCCATACACAGCGAGCTCCGATTCCCACACCCTCCCTCACCCCGCTCCAGCAGTCACATCACCATGGGTGAGTCACATCAGCTTTGTCCTTCACTATTTTCTTAGTGAGAAGTAGAAATCAAGGCAGGAAAGCCTAGAGACGTTTTACTGGAAGTGTCTGTATGATTTTATGGAGACAAACCAAAGGTATTTTCCCCAGGAACCGAGAGATTTTTAAAAACCGTGGCAACACGGTCACCTGGGATCTGCACTGCCATTCCTCTCAAGGATTTCTTGCAGAGCTTGTTATCAGGAACACAACTTTCGGAATGGGATAATATAAACTAAATGGAAAAAACTAAAAATTAAAAAAAATAAATGAAATAAACCGAAAAAGAAATGTAATCTAAGTGTCATTGGGAAAGATACTGGAATGGAGACCTGAAGCCACTCCTGGAGGTCTCTCAAGAACTCCTCCATCAGTGCACACAGCCAAGCACTGAGCTGCAAAAAACAACAGTGGTCCTCCTAGCCCACAGGCCACCTGTCTCACCTGAGGGGAACTGTAAGGTTACTTGCAGCAGTTCCTGCACTCCTTGCTGTGACTCAGCCCATATACAGACACATTGCAAAACACATGATTCACTGACTATAACAGCATGGAGAAGTCAGGGAAAAATCAGTCTCCAGCTACAAAACATTCGAGGATCACAGGCTCGCAGCAAGCACTTTCTAACATAAAAGAAAAACAGTTTTCCCAGTCAGTAGCTACGTGTAGATATTTTGTTTCAGGAAGATGCAATAACATCTTACATCACACCACAAACTGCAAAATTCTGGTACATAAGAAAGAGCCAGATACAGGTACAATTACAACCTGTTTGGTTTTCTTTTTAACGTAACCAAATTGATAAAACCCACATTTGTCTCTGGCATATCATCACGTCTAACTGCAAACAACAGTACAAGTACACAACAGCCAACATCTGAGCATCTTTCTTGCGTGCATCAGTTCTAACTCCTCAGTCAGTTCCTCCAGATGACACCCAGAAGATTCCATCTCGGATGTCCACTGTCTTCCTGTTTAAAGGGCAGATTTCCTATCTCAGAAGGCAAAAGACAGTTCCAGGTCTCTGTCACACGTCCAGCAGCACGTGGTTCTGTGCATCTTTGGGCTCCATGCTGGTAATGGAGAAGGCAGGACAGGGTGTACCCCCCCATGCCCCATTTGCTGGCAAATGGGATGGTCAGGAAAACCCTCAGGAAGACACAATCTGCTATCAAACACAGTAGGAACATTTTTACGAGCTCGAATGAGAACTGGATTTAATCCTTGCACTTGTGTGCAAGATGTGACTGCAAGGTGTGATACAAGACCTGATTGCATCTTCTCCAAGCAAAACAGCTACATGTAGCTGTGTGTCGTGAAAACTTCTTTGTTTTTTTAATGTTAGAAAGTGCTCATTGCAAACCTGTGATCCTTAGATGTTTTTTAGCTGGAGATTGGATTTTGATCGACTACTCTGTGCTGCTGCACTTAATTTCTTCACATTACCTGCTTAGACCAGATGGATAAATCATTTCTAATTCACTGTGCACTCCCCTCGTGTGTACAGCACACTTCTGTCTCCACGGGGCCCACTCGCATTCAGTTCACTGGGCTAGTCCTGCTTTATCCTCTGAATCCCGTCCCTCTTCAGCATCACCATAGTGATGGCATAACTTACACTCCACGGGCAGATTTCAGAGAGCCAAGGGACAGTAGAGACTCATGTAAACTGTTTATTGACACCAGCTGACATTTTACTGTACAGAAAGCTTGTCGGGTTTTTTTAATCAAAAAAAGAAAAAAAAAAGCCAACAGACCTTCAGCACCGTGCTCTGGCCTGAAAAAGACAGGAAAATAAATCTATTTTTATTTACAGTACTACTGCAGGTCACTAAGTCAATGGAATGTTACTGCATCTACTGAAGCAATTTTTAACTCTGTTTAGGAAATATGTTATTATTAGGAATGCACGCACATCCCACAGAAGAGCTCTGGTCACGGCAGCTCTGCAGAGGGCTCTGGCAAGTACTTTAACATCCCAAACCTCTCCCTCTCTTCTCCTCCCGAGCAGAGCCAGAGATTTATAATGGGCTAAGAAGCAGCAGAAATGCAGTCATGGGTGGCTGTCCCACTTCTGTAACAGCAACAGCCTTTTTTTTTTTTTTTTTTTTTGGATTAAGCGTCTGTCTGGATTAAAAACAAAAATAAAAAAGCCTGAGTGCTTTGGCACACAGATCACATATCAAAATACTAAGCTGGCTGTGGTCAGAAAGAAGTTTAAGCCTGGTCCTCTGCTAGTGTTTGCAGTGTCCAAGGGAAGGGAGGGATGAAATGCCACAAAGAACACAGAACACAGAAAAACACTTCAAAACTCTTGCAACTAATCTCAGAGTGAATTAATAAAAGGTAGGGAAGCTAAAAAAATGCTAGATTTAGCATATTCACTGAACAACATAATACTCTCCCTTTCTTTTTCAATTTATTTTTGGTTCAGGGTAAGTTTTATATCTGCCTTTAAAACTACCTCATGCTTTAGTACCCAACAAACAAGTGTTAATGCCTTCCTGGAGACTAACCCACAACATACCATTTGCAGAGGTCTTCTAAACATGAAAAATACCATCTGATAGCTATCACTAACAATTTCTGACAGAGCAACTCTCATCCCAACTATGGGATACTCCCCTTCTCCCTGCCTTAAAGCCTTACAGGAATACTAGCACCAAGGAGAAGGTGTACGAATTGGATCCTTGTTTATTTGGATAGAGGTATTTTTAATAGTAACTGATGAAAGTCATGTCAGAAAGTGTAATTCATAACACAAACACCAACAAGAGCCTCATTTGGGTTCCTCCCCAAAAGCCTTTTAAGACAGACGTGTGGGCAGCCTGGTTTTCTGAAGCAGAAGACGTCAGCTTATATTTATACCAACCAAAAACAGAAGAAAAGGAGGGGTGGACTAGAGGGAGCCTGTTTACCAAAACACAAAGTCAAACACTGTCAAGGATAGTGCATCTCTATTTGTGTAATTGGGTGCATTTCATGTTGGTGTTAATGTCCACACACAGATTAACTTAAAAACCTACCTTAATTTGCTATTCAGAGATCAACAAGCTGGTCTTTTAAGCTTATAAACCCCAATAACTTTAAAGTGACAGAAAATAACATTTATTACATATTCATGAGGGAGAAGGAAAACAATCAAAGCTGAGCATGAAGCAAGGACCTCGTACCTGCCTTCAGGCAGGTTTTCCCAGGGCGATTTACAACTCCAGCATCAGTTAAGCACAATCTCTGGCCACACTCCCTGTTGTACAAATTCCTCCTAAGCTCAGCCACAACTGGTTACAGAGCGCAGTGCTAAGTTCTCCTCCACTCACACTCGGAGGCAGAAAGCAGTTAATCTTTCCTCACAGCATTTTCTCCCTGTAGGTGCTCCCAGTGCACAGAACCAGGCAACATATAGTGTTGTCTTCAGCTACTGCTGTTTCTTCTTGTACAGAAGAGTCTCAGTCCCCAGACGGGGAAAAGGGAGTTAACAGCAAAATGAACAGTTCATATTTAAAAGCCTCAGGCTCCAAAACTTCTGTTCCCTCCTCCCTGGTCAGTCATTACCACTCTCCCAAAAAAAGCTAAGTCCTGTTTGCAGAGAAATCAGTTTCAGGGTTTCTCCACCTCACAGAAAAAACACTGGGGAAGCATAGAATTGTGTAATGTAGCTTTCGCTTGGGTCCACAGAACATCTTAGTCAGCAGTTTTCTCAGCACACTTGTTTGCCACAAGTATCAGAACTCCTACCCCTTAAAAAAAAACTTACTGCAAAGCCCCCCTTCCGTGAGCACTTACCTAAAGCCAGAAAGTGAATACTTTCTTTATTTTCTTTCTCATTTACACTATCCTTGAAACACCATCCCCGGGGTTTGCACTAGGGTTGTGGTTGTGTACGGTCAGTGCAGCCTAATCGTTCCAGCCCTGTGCAGCACATCCTCCTGCATCCGCTCCGCTTGTTTTCCCAAAGCCCCACTCCCCGGCTGGATTTATGGGACAGATTTCTGCAGCAATGGTTTCAACACCGTGACCCTACGTGCATAGTTGAACATCATCAGCTGAACCACTAGAAAACATGATAAAGGCTCCAGGAATTCAATTCACTTCAAGTATTAAATAAAAACACTCCTCGGTTGTCCCAGTCTCCTCCCTAACAAGGCAAAAGTCATGGGAATATGATCCAGCAGGATGCCCGGCACCCAAATCCTCCCGATTTCCGCTGTGATACAAAGCCCCGGGTACCCCTGGGCAAAGCCACCCCCTTTTCAGCATTTCTACTTGGAAAGGAAGAGGGGGAAAGGAAAGGAGAAGAAAGGAGAGGAAAGGAGAGGAAAGGAGAGGAAAGGAGAGGAGAGGAGAGGAGAGGAAAGGAGAGGAGACGAGAGGAAAGGGAACATGGAG
>VZRJ01008049.1:2460841-2499336 GCA_013397565.1 Ptilonorhynchus violaceus
AAAGAAGAAAAAAAAAAGTAGCCACATATTTTTGTTATGTGTATCATGTTCTTAAACCAAAACAAAAGAGCCCCATCCACCGGCCCGTTTCAAGCCAGAACTTCGGGGCTGCGCCTCAACTACCGGGAGAATTCCACTTTGGACGGAGTCCCCCCGGGCCCCGCTCCTGTCGCCCGGCGCATCCCGCGGGAGCATCCGCCGGCACGGCAGGAAAGGCAGGACGTCCCGAGGGGAGGCAGCGCGGTCCGAGTTCCTCCGAGGATAGGAGATCCTCCAAGGACATGCAGCACCAGGCTTGGGAAGTGTCTTAACAACGGACACGATTATACAGCTGTATTATCTTAGGTGATAGAAAGTCCTTCTCCATCGCCCTGTGCGTGGCCAGAGTGCACCTACCAGAGGCGATAAGGTACCAGCCAAAAAGACTGCTCCTGAAAGGAGAATGGGTAGGATGAAGAGGGGGAAACCACCTATAAAACCCTCTACAGTGTTCCCAGGGTCATGGAGCAGAGCTGGCAGGGACTGCAGACACCAAAATTTGCCATAGGAAAAGATAACAGCTCACTTATAGCAGCAAGCTCCAGTTTCTTGTGTAATCCATCCAAAATTCTTTGTAAAGCATTATACGTCCGTTTTAGCTCCACTGCATTTCAGTGGTTGAAATTTCCCTTGTATTTTCATAAGGAGGTATGTCCTTCTGCAAATCTTTTTCTTTCATCCTATTTATCTTCTCTGAAAAGTTTTCTTATGTTTTCTCTGAAAATTAAGCAATCCTACCTCTTTGCTCCATGCATGGGAAATGCTATCCAGGCTCTGTCTGCATTTGCAATAGAAGTGGTCAATACTATTTTCCCTCTAAATAAATTCTTCTGTAAGCTTAACACCATTACACAAATTGCACTAGGACAAACCCTGGCCATTCATGGTTTAAAAAAGTCTGGGTTTGTTATCTTAATTTAAAAAAAAAAAAAAAAAACAAAAAACACAACAAAAACCAGCAGTGCCAAACATAGTTAGCCAGTTAGCGAGCATTTATAATTTTCAAACCAAGATAAAATTATGTTACAAACGAATTTTACACTGGTAATACTTAATTTCACCTCAGGGCTTGCTACCTAGCAGCTTGTGACAGAATCTTGCTGTTGTTCAGATTTCCAATTCAATATTGCATAAGGGGCAGCAACAGTTCACAGAAGGATTTAAGGATCTCCTACAACAGGGAAAAAAAGAAGAGTGGTCTTTCTTAGAATCATAGAGAATCACAGAATGGGTTGGAAGGGATCTTCAACATCATCCAGCTCCAAACCCCCCACCATGGGCAGGGACACCTTCCACTAGACCAGGTTGCTCAAAGCCCTGACTTCAAGAGCCTGGAATTTTTCACCATAATTTAGACAGTAACTTGCAAGCCAGTGAATTCTTACACTTACATTTTTCTCTCCTTGAAGGTTTTTCTGGAGCACTGCCCGCCTGAGGCCTCCAGGCCCAGAGCACAGGGTTAGGCAGCTCCACCTGCCACCCTCATCCCAGCACAGCCCTGAAAGTGTCAGCACCTCATCCCAACCTCTTCCTTCCGGAATTCCATTCCAGTAAAGTCTTCTGCCGCTGAAATCCAGGCCTGAAGTCAGCTGTATTTATGGTCTCCCATTAACAACAGAGTCTTCTGCCTTCTCCCAGGACACACCCAACCTCTTAGCAGAGGGAACCAGAATCTCAAAATCTCCCGTTTCACCAAAATGCCAGGAAATTAGAAGTAATTTCTAATATTTTCTACATATTCCAAAAGGAGTTATTCAGAGTCTCGTGTACTCCCGCACAACATTCAAAGAAACCTTTTCCTTGTTTATCTTCCACATTAGGTCTCCCTAATGGTTTTCAAGAGGGAAGGGTAATAATTTCTCATATCTCCTTATCAAAGTCAGCATGTCTAAAAATAGATCAGATTTTCCTTTGCTGAGACAAGTGTATACATTTTCAAGACAAGGCTGTTCTTCTCCAGTAAATTTTGCTATCACTTTATCTTCCACAATAATTCAGTGTAATATAAACTCAAGGATCAGAGAGAGAGAAAAAACAACCTGATACTAAGATTTAAGTCCTCAACATAATTTGACTTTAATGAAGAGTATAGGCAGAACTAATTAGAACTATTAAAATTATTTCTACTGTAAATACAATTTGAAGAGCATTTCACATAAAGATACAGTACTAAATATTGTTAGAGGCAGCTATAAAACTCACTCAACATTTTACATCACTAACAAATTCAGTTTACATTGCTGACTATATTTAAATTGATCTTCATACAATTTGCAGTATATTGCCCTTTTCATAAAATGTTTACTGTCTATGACTATTTTGTCAAAAGTGAAACCTGTCAGTTCATATTTAGCTAGAACCAATATTTGTAAATAGAGACAGAAAAACAGTTGTTTCCAGACTTATTTTAACTCTTTGCTCTACTGCTTTGCTTTTATTTTAGCAAGAAATTTCTGCAAAAGTTCATCTTGACTAAGAATTACTTCTGTATTTTGTTTTGAAAAGCGAAATTCTTCTCCTCTCATTTAATAAATTCATCTTTCACTTAGTAGAATTGCTATTAAAAACTTACAAGCTTAGTCTATTCACTATTTAAATGACGTATATTTACTACATATAAGTTGGTTATAGAAATTTAGCATACTAATGTCCTTTCTGTGAGAAACTGAGTCCTTGTTGGCTTCAAATGTTCTTGACCTCCTGGGCTAGATCGATAATCTAAGAGAAACTTGTTCTTGCCTACTTGTTTGGACTAAAAAAAATATCAGACTTCAAAAGAAACTTTTGGTTCAGTTGATTCTGCCCTCTCCAGGTGTATATTTTCTGTCCAACCCTGCACATGTTATAGACAATTTGAAAGTCACTAAGTAGAAGGCACATAAGAGGTGCAGCACCAGTTCCATTGCTACAGCTGTTCCTTATGCCAAAGCCTCCAGTTAATGAAACTGCACTGAAATTCTCAGTTCAGACCTTTACAAGCTCGTAACTTCATTAAAATAATCTTTCTTGAATACAGTGTTCAGCATTTACTATTCAAGCACAAACTGAAGTCCTTGAAGTCCAAGAGAAAAGAAATGTGAAGCTTCAAGGGAGGGCAGATAATGATGAAGAGTGTAGCAGAAAGGGGACTGTGGGGAGATTTAAGGTGTTCTCACACTCATTTCAGAAGCAAAGAACTTTATACAGAGAGACTGCAAGAAACTACATGCCACTGTTGATTAGATTCCAAGTCAATTAATGAACAAATCCTTAGTGCTAAAAATAACTGGAAATTACCTGGACTCCTAAGTTTTGTGGGTTTAACTCCTCTCAGGACAAAGCTGTGTTGTTCATGGGAGACCGTAACTACAATTTTGACACCAGGCCTGGATTTCAAAGGCTTCTTCATTAGTTAAGACCTCATCAGATTACAAAGTTTTGGACTCAAAGGGTGAATTAGGGTTAAAACCAGAACAGATAAATTATGATTTCTACTGTTATCTCTGCGATTTTGCATAAAAGAAGTTTATAACCAGAATCCTTTTAGGGTTGTTAGCATCCTATCATGCCATGCAAATAAAGCCCAAGGAGAATCACACACTTTTTTTGCAGCTCAGCATTGCAACAATGCAAGTATTTGTTTCTGTAAGAAGCTGAGTGATTCTGAATTAGCATTGACATGCCTAAAGCTGCCTACACACACAGCAGAGGCAGACAACGAGAGCTACCCCGGGCAAGTTTCCATGTGCTGGAGTTCACAGCCCCAGTCGGGCCTCGATTTACAAAGGTCCCCCAAAGCTCTTCCCTGTCCCCCTCTGTAACCAAGCTGGCAGTGCTGCAGACTCAACTGCAGAGCAAATTTGTAACTCTGTGATTAAACGAAATATTCAGGAATTCGGGCAAACACGGCCTCTTCTAAACAAACATGGTTTTAATTCACAGCGCAGCAATCCTGCAGGTAATGACAGAGGCAGAAAATGCAGAGTAGGACAGAAAAAGCATTCTTAGAGCAGCATCCAGCCTTTGTGGGAGGAAGTAATCAGACCTCTGGCAGCAATTACATTTTTTACTGCACTAAGCTTTGTTTTTATTATGACCCTGCTGTTGCTAAGATAGTGCTCTCAAATTACCTTACATACAGACTGTATTAAACAACAGGTTTGCCCAATTTACAGGGCCAGATGGTTCTCCAAAGTTTAATGTATCATTGGATTTATATTATTAAAATAAACCCCACAGCCTTCACACTGCTCAACCAAGCCAGTAAGTAACTTCTTCAGTCTCATGACAGGCAATATGTGGATGCAAAGTTTATTTCTTTTCCTGTTTCTTTGCAACTGATGCCTTGGATGTCTGGGAAAATCTGTTCTTTGGAGCCGTAGGAAGCACTGTTAGACAGTGAAGTCAGCATCCAGGAAACAGGCTAGGCCAAAGACCTTCACATCAGCGAGGGAAGGTAGAGTAGATGGAGCAGCAGGATTGCAAGTACAAATTAGAAATGAAGCTGGCTTGTGAAAAAGGGAAAATAACCCCTACAAACAGCCAAAGATAGGAAAACAAAGTGTTTCAGTCTTGACAGACCACATCCCTTGATAAGATCCTGGCAGCATCATGCCACGAAATGTTGAGCTGGCTCAAAGTGAAGCTGAAGGAATTAACAAAAGACAAGACAACCACCACCAATTTTAAATCAACACTTTAGCTGATTGCAGTTTAAATCACAGATGTACTTATGCAGCAATTTAAAATAATCACATCATTGTTCAAACAGCAATGAGATGCACCCTTGCACAGCTTATGACGTCAGCCTAAGACTCCTGTTTTAGAAGTTAAGCTTTCAGGCAGGGAAACCTCTGACCTCCAGAAGCTTAAGGCCTTCTAAAATAGACAATGTATTTGGTGCTTCTTTGGTAGTTTCAAACTGATGAAGCAGTGGTTCTTAAGAGGGCAATCTTGAAGTTAAATTAATTCTTGATTACAGCAAATATTTATTTTGAACACACAGAATAGTTACTGGGGATGTGCTTTCAGAAATCTAGGACAGCTGAACATTTTGAAATCCTTGAATGTGTTAGTACAGCTTTAAAACAAAGTTCAGAAAGCATTTTTGAAAATCCAATTAAAACCATTAAAATAGTGCTGTTTTCTGAATTAGTCACTTATGCCTGAGGGTGCGAGATTATTCATAAAGTGCTCAACATTATGGAGAAATGAATTCAGCACTCTAAAAAGGCTTTAAAAACTTGTGTGTTATAGTGAACTGTCAGTTTAAAAAGTTAACTGACATTAGGGTTTTTCTTTAACCCTTGTTAACCCACTATATTGTGCTAAACGTTTTTATACTTTACACTTTGTCATTGATTTCCCCAATTAACCAACTAGGAAGTCAAACATTCACACTAGACATTTTTTAAGATTAATTCCAGTATTAGTAATATCTCTTTGCCTAAATTTTGTGCATTCCATGATAATCTGCACATACCTTTGCATACAAAGTAGTTCAAAATCATTTTTCTTGTAAAGTTTGCCTCAAAGTTGAATTCTTCACTGCAATGATGAAGACAGTCTTCAGGGTTTTTTAACAGCCAAGCTTGTGCAGTAGCCACTTAAACAATTAACAATATTTGAGATATTCAGAAAGATTCAGCATGATCTGGTTAGCAGATAAGCACAAGCTATTTGGGCATTTCCACTTGATCCAGTCTCTAATGCCACCGAGTTAAATGTAACATACTGTGCCCCCTTACAACATTCCTACAGCAGTATCCAAAATACCGTTTTACTTTTTTTTTACCAGATTCTATTTTTGAGTATTGATAGTCTACAGTTGTCTACAACTTACTTGAAAACTTTTCCTTGAAAAACTGAAGGCAGCTTGAGGGATCAAAACTGTCTCTTCCTGAGCATGGTTATTGCTGCCTGGTGAGGGGGCACCCAATTACATTCCCAAATATTACTCCAAAGAAAAAGTGCTGATAAACTAAAGTACATTGGAATTGCACTTAAATGTTTATATATTCTATATGAATTCCAGTTTGGATATTGGGGTATATTCTGAACATATATTTAATTCTTTTATGCAGATTTTAAACACACACTATCTTCAAAGAATATTTTTATTTAGTTATGTCAAAAATGGCCTAAGCAAAACCTTTTTCTGAATGCAGCCACCTATGAAAAGATTCATCAGTAACATGTTCAGTAATTTGATTCAGAGAATTAAAAGAACTGGATTAGTACCTTCACTGCAAGATGAAAGTCCTCAGAAAAGGCAGCTTCAAAAGAATTGGAAGAAAGCAATTAGCTTCCAGCCCTAACTGAAACAGCTGAATCTGCTTCCATAAAATGGTTAGAGAGAAAGCAAACACTTCCCAATCCTCATCAGCACCAGCATGTAGTTCTTAATTCAACGTCATGCCGGTAAGAAACGCTGCAGGCTCTCCCCCATCTCCTCTCCCATTTCACAGCCACTTCTATTTTACATTTCTAAAAGGAAAAATTATCAGAACAGTTCCAGAGTTGTGACCAAGCAGACAAGGTGAGAAGTGCCAGCGTGGGCTCGGTGTCCCTTGCACAGGTATGGAAATGCAACCTGGCTCAAACAATGAGAAGCACTGAGAGTGCCCAGAATGGTGTAACCACTCCAGCTCATCTCACCACCAGCAGCAGCAACACCCCACCCACAACACCAGAACCTGGGCATAGCCAGGAGTAAGGAAAAGTCAAGCTGGCTTCATGTAGTTGATTTTATTATTACATACTGATAATACATATCAACACACCTGATATCAGAGTAAACTGTTATGGGACAAGTAAGTGCCATAATGGAAATTATGGAACAGAAGATCGGTGTAAAGTGTGGAGCAGCACAGCATCAGATTTTTAAAAAATTAAAACAAAAAACAACCAAAAAAAACCCCAAACCAAACAAAAAAACCCCAACAACAACAAATCAGTGCTGTGAAAACTTGTGATATTAAACTTCACTTGAAAAAAAAAATTTAATAATAATCTTAGGAGAGGCCTCAAGTTCACAAACTTCGAAAAACACAGGAAAAGCCATGTGCATCCCCCCCCAGTGAATCCATCAGAACTTAATTCCATGAAGACCTTTTGCAAATTCAGTGTTTAAATCTTCTACATATTTTGTATTCTTCTTTACTGTAAGAGAGCACAGTAAGCTGATCTATTCTACACACATTATTTCACTCTCTTGGGGCAAATGACAGTCACAGTTTCCTCTAGCTTTAAACAGCTATTTCAACCAATATATATATATACATGTGTAAACAAAATGGTATAGAAATGGCTTAGAGCAATTTCATAGAAGGATCTCAATTCAGCTATTTGTGCTCTTTACTTCAAAATCCAAAGTGCCAAATACAAGCAGGAAAGGTTTCCACTGTTGCAGTCTAACAATGATGCCATTTACTTGGTGAATTTGCAGAAATCATTTCAAGCCACAATTCCAATTAATTCAAAAGGGCTGAGAACAGGAATAATACATTTACAGTAACTGCACAGCTTGCATGGCCAAAAAAAGTCTCCGAATTCATTTTTAAACTATTAACAAGTAACGGAATGTACATGTGCTGACAATTAAATGTATAACTCAAAACCAGACACCTACTGCACAGATCCAAATTTGTTAATGCAGAAACATATTTGAAAATATACAAAATCTGAAGTTATTACACGAAATCAAAACCTGGTTTTAAAAAGTGCACAGTAAAAACTGAAGGTCATTACTATATAAATTATCCACAGAGTGTGTATTTCCTGGTTTAGAGCCAACATTAAGTTCTGTTTTATCTGTTACAAGTTCTAATATTTTAAAGCCATTTACAGCACCAATTCAGTTTTTACTAGACCCAATACCAGCCTTTGCTTCCTGGAACAAACAGGAACTAGATAATGAATGGTCACTATCTGCATCCTGTGCAGCAGCAGCTTCCAAAGATTCAGCTGTGAGCTATCGATTTTTGTTCTTTTTGGAATTTCCCTGCAACAAGAAACAAGTGAAGAGAACTTAATTCAGGTAAGAAAATCTAGATATGTAACATACAAAACCTGATGTCTGACCATTTATGCCTACAGCAAACTATTCAGTACAGTCAAACTGAAAATAAACAGTCCACAGACTTTTAATATTGGCAAATTGTAACTGTTTGCTCTGAAAATTCCTCTATTTCTATAAGCATAACAGAGGCAAGTACCAGATATGTCAAATAAGCACAACAGTTCCTTTCTACAACTGAAACCTGTAAAAGAGACATTTGAGTATGTCCCAAGACACTCAATTGTATTAATACCACTAATATTGTAAGGGCAGTGAAGGCAAGTCAAATCATAATTCACCTTTAAGTGCTATTTCAAGTATCTCTTTATAGGATAATTGCCTTAAATTAAAAATCCTGCACCCTATTGGGATTTTTTCCCAAACAAATTTTATTCTAATTAGGTCTGTACAGATCATTCCTAATTTAGAACAGAATTTATTCCACAGCAGATCAACTCACATTTGACTTGCAATAATTCCACAAAGGAAATATGTAGCTTAAAATAAACTTTTGTGCAATAGTGACTTGCTGGCAATTCTCAGTCTTCCTATTTCCTCAAGATAACATTTGTTTTGAATCTAACCAACAACTCTCTCCAAGTGCTTTAACTGCATCCTTTTGATTTCAATTGAATCACCACCTACATTTGGTAACATTTGAAAACCTGTGTGGCTTCTGCTGTGAGATTCTGAGATCCTTACAGAGTACCAATTCAAGTTTTAAAATCGTGGCAAGTGAAAAATTCCAGAAAACATTTTATAAAAATATGAAGAGCTATGGTCAGTATGCAGCCAAGAGCTCCCTTCTAAAAACACAAGACCTTATACACCATAAAATAATTTTAAAGAATACAATGCCAAGTTAAAACACTCAGAAATCTGAAGAAAAATGGGGAAGAGTTTACTCTGAAAAACAAAATCACCATCATGGGACCTTTAGTCACAACATGGATTTTTTTTTTATTTTTTTAATCTTTCAGTGACACATGCTTCCATGTATTTTACAATTAAGGAGAATAATGCTAATTTATTAGTTTCAGTCAGACAAGTGAAGGACAAAGGCCTTCACAACATCTGTTCCTTCCTAGAAGAATCAGTTTAGGATATACAAGATTAATCACTGATTGCTCAAAATATCAGACTTCTGTATTTTTCATACTAGATAAGTTAAAAATTTGTTTCCGGTAAGTAGGTAGACTCCTTGCCTGGAAAAGAATTTAAGTGTGCATTTCAAGCTCCCAGAAGAATATAAGTGGCAACTTTTTCATTCCCACATGAGGGACAGATGAGCTAGAATATGGAAATAAAACAGAGGAGAACAGCTGCCAAAAAAAGACTATGCTGCAACCAACCTGAGTAAAGAAGGGACACTGACCCAGAAGTTAATCACAACCACGCAGTATCACCAGCTGGATTTACAAATAGTTCCATTTTCACCACATTTAAACAAAAAAAAGGTGCTGATCTGCCATCAGAGGGTACACTTTGAGAGCCTCATGTGAAGCAGTGACATGAACAGCTCGTTCTTTTCCACATGTATGTCTTGCAAGGTATTTTTCTTCATTGAAACATTAAGGAGCAGGTTTAGAGTTTCCTTTCCAACTGGCTGAGAGTAAGAATTACAGCTTGGGAACTGGTTTGTCCAAGGGCAGTACTGCAGGAGCACCAAATGTAACCCTCACATCTCCCAGTTCAGCCAGTGCCCCATGTCAGCACTGCCAACTCACCTTACTGGCCATCTTTAGTGTATCAATCTCTTCCCTTTGCTTAGTTAAGGTTTCATTCATGCTGCAGAGATGGTCACTCATCATACTTAACTGATCCTCATAGCTCCTCTTTGTCGTCATCAATTCATCCTAAGGGAAAAATAAAATAACCAGAGGCCTTTGCTCAGCATTAGTGATACCTGGCAAAGCAGCTCACTTCTACCTCCTCTTAGTAAACTCCACTTTTGATGCTGAGTGTGTGCAATTCAGCTAAAAAAAAATTGCTTTATGAAAGAAAGTCAAGAGCTACTTTCCTTTTACCTGAAGTCTCATGCATGGTTTGTTCCCCTTATTTTTGTGCTGCTTCCTTTAGATTTCCCACACACACACACACTTTTTATGGCTTACTTAAAACAGCCAAGTGTTCCAACATCGCTTCCAGCCAGGAAACAAGTAATGTTTATAGGGTTAAAGCACAGCCTGTACAAGAACACACATGGCACCCAAAGCTGAAGGAATCAACACTCCACATGCAGTTAGACAGCTATGATCTCCTTGGGATCAGAGAGACATGGGGAGATAGTGTGCATGACTAGAACACAGCAACAAAGGCACACACACACTTTAGGAAGGACAGGATGGAAGGGAAGAAACCATGCTTTATGTGAAGGAGTGGCTTGAAGAAAACTAAGATCTCATAACTAGGGATCACAGGAGAACAGGGTGATATGACAGGCTATCTGCTATGAGCAGATAAAAATCTCTTATCCACAAGCCCTGCTCCTCATTAGGGATTTTAACTACTCTGACATCTCCTGGAAGGGCAGCAAGGTAGAACACAACTCAGGAGTTGTCTTGAGTGTGGCAAAGAAGTTCTTGATACCAGGGATCAGTGGGACTAAGAGATGCTCTCTGCTGGACCTGTTACTCACAAATAAGGAAAAGCTTATGAAAGCCAATGGTAGCCTTGGCTGCAGCAACCATGAGTTAGTGGAATTTAGTATCCTGAGGGAAGCAAGATGAATAGTAGGATTATAGCAACCCTAGACTTAAGAGTAGATTCTGGCTTCTTTCAAGGTCTGCTTGGAAAGGCCCCAGGTACAACTGCCCTGGAAGTTACGGGGGCTCAGGAAAGCTGAATGATCAAGGACAATGAGGAACAGTCCAGTGCCTAAGAAGTGGAGTGATTGTGGCAGAAGGCCAGCATGGCTGTGCAGGAAATATCTGATTCAACAGCTTCATCTGAACTCTCTCTGCTCTGACCAAAGGAGGGGGCCAAATTCCCTTCAGAGGACCCTTCCAACCTAAACAAGTCTATGATTCAGTATTATGCAGACTACTAAACATCCCAATGGTGTGCCTGCTATCTTTTCCTAGGAAGTTTAATATGTACTTGAAGATTAACATCTCGTGCTGAGTTCAATACTGATTGTGGAATTTCTTAAAGGAAAAAATCAAACGAGTGTTTAAAAAGAACTGTTCATGGGCACAACCATTCAAAGTTTATAACATTCTATTCACTGCCTGTGTGGAGCAATTTTGGTACTCACCATCACAGACAGGTGAACAATAAAAATATGAACTAAATGCAAAGAAAACACGAAGGAATTTATTAACTGAGTATTTATATAATCTTTGTTTTACTGCTGGCTCCTTTCTCAGCTGTGTGGAGAACACAGGACAGGACACTCACAAGATGGCAAAAGAGTCACTTATTGTTAACAACAGCTTCTTGAAGACTACCCCAAAATTATCTTTGCTTAATATTAAGGTATCTATATTAACACAAAAAAAACAAAACCAAAAACAACCTGGCATTTTCGAAAACTCTCAGGCCTGGGCCTTGTATCATCTGAAATCAGACACAACCACAATCACACAACCACAACTTTTGACATTAAAACCCCTTCATTTTCATGAAAATCCTTGACATGAGATGTGCTAAAACACAGGTTTGGTTACTATAACCTTCCCTTGCAAGCATGTTTCACTTCAAATTTATACCCAGGATTTAAAGTGTAGAGTTTTTACATCCCATAACTAAGGACCTAGTAATGGCATGGCCATGCTAGATGGTTGTAATTTTTCTGCTCCAACTTCCCCTTGCAGATGACTACAAAATGCATCTATTACATTATGGAACAATTTACTTGCCTGTAATCTGGTGATGTTTTGACTGGCAAGCTTCAACTCCTCCGTGAGGGATTCCTTGGACTTCTCTGCCAAAGACAGTCTTTTGGCAAGTGCTCGACACTATCAAGAACAGGATAGGGAGGGTAGAAGGGAGGGAAGTTAGTTCCAGAGTATTTCCTTGTGGCATCTCTAAGTGATCGCTTTGGATCTTTCTGTGATACTTAGATTTCAAGAAACTTAGAGCTTCTGCACATTTTTAAATGCAGAGGTAATGTGACAGTTAACATTAAATGTTTCCTTTTACAGAACTACCATATTACCAATCCTCTAAATATCGTATTTTTCACATAACTGCTATGAAATTTTTCATACGAAAAAGCAACAGGAACAACTCACTTCATACAAGGCTCAAATATCACAGAAAAGATGGTTCCTCCATACTATGTCATCTACCACTAAAAAAAATATTTAAGAGGATTTGCTCTGTTAACCTGGAGCTTTGGTATATTCCACATCGTTTATTACACAATTCACAACAGCCACTACTTTAAAGAAAAGTTCCCTCATGACTTGAAATGAAAACAGGAAACCATAGATACAATGAATCATCTTGTTAATTCTTGAAGTATAGGTTATGCATAAGAAACTATTTTCTCAGGAGAGCTGTTTCCATCACTTCATAATATACTCAAATATTTTTGAATGACATCAGCGTCACTTTAAAATTAAGTCAAAACTTCCTTGGTAATTAAAGCCAGCTGCTTCAGCTTATATGAACAAATCTATACACATTATACTTCTTACTACACCCAAGACAAGGGTACCAAAGGATTTATTAAAAAATAGAAAGTCCTTCTCCAGTATCTGTTTTTATGCATACTAGACCACAGTCAAAAAATATTCCAGGAGCAGATTTTTATAAAACACTGTGCTCCATATATTTAAACTCGCTATCCCAGCTCTTGCCTGTGGAAAGCTCAAAAACAGATTTACTGTTTTCAGCATAGGCACTGCCTGCATGCTCACCTCAGCATGGAAGTGCACCGATTTGCTGTCAGCAAGCTGCAGGTGAGAGGTAAGCTCTGCTATCCTGGCCATGTAGTGAGTTTTTATCAGGTCTTCTCGAGACTCAACATCTGGAGCCTGGTAAAGCAAAAATTTAAGCAGACAATATTTATATTTAGTAGACTGAATACCTGAATCACAATATTGCCTCTATACACACTTTTCGTCTTTCCTCCCAAGCCCTGGCTGCTCTATCAAAAAGCATTACATTCCCTAAACACAACAGACAAATCACAGCAGGTCACACTGCAGTTTGTCACTCTGATGGTGACTCTTAATGTCAGACTTCCTTAAGAACAAAGAGCTGACTTAAGAGTTAAGAATTTAGCTTGCTTTAACATACCAAGTGTCTGATGAAGATGAAAATCCACTCCAGAAGCGGATGGCTTTCACCTACATGAAAACTTACTGTCTTTTCCCAACAAAGAATTGCATCACATAACTAAATTTCAGAAGCTTACAAAAGTCAGAACCATTTCTAATGTTGCATGTTCCAGAAGTTTCTTTAGACATTTGAAATTTAAAAAGAAAATAAAAAGTAAAAAAGCCCAACAACTCAGTAGTTTACAGAGTAACCCATTGGAGGCAGCTTTCACATGATTTGTCACTACCTTCAATTCAGCACTATACAGAAGCCTTTAAGAACTTGTACCAGTCATTGTCTAGCCTCCTACCCCTTTTTAATTATACCTTTAGAAGAAAAGGAAGAGTAAGCTAAAGTATAAAACAGTTCCCTGCAATCTCAGAAAAGTGAAAGCACTGAATCTTACTCTGGGAAGTTCCTGCTGGAGCAAGTGTTACATTATAGCAGTGCTAAAAAAGAGTTAATATTTAGTCTGACAGCTGCTTAAAGTTTGTTTCAGTGTGACCTCTGCTTTGTACACCAAGCAGTACACCCAGGGCCTTTCATGCAGCTTGAGCCCTCCTTCAAGGGTTAGGAATTGAGGCTTGGATGAAGCACCAACAGACCAATGCTTTCCTCAAATTACAGAGAACAGACTTGGATCACAGTTTGGATAAAAGAACAGTTCACCAACAGAAGAAGAAAATTAAGAAACACACGGATTTCAGAAATTTGATCATATTATTACAGACTACACATTCAACTCGTGCCATTATACAGGAGTATTCTTGGTAATTAGACCTCTGGAATAAGTTTAACAGAATCAGAAATGAAGTATTTAACAGATGGACTTTGATAATGTTTAAAACAGATTACCTTTTCATTATCAGTAGTTGTAGTCAACATTCCAATCTAGAACAAGGAAGAAAATACACTTAATGAGAACTGCAAAAAAATAGATACCATAGCTGCAAGTAATTTTGGTTTCAGTCATAGAAGGACTTTAAATTTAAAAAAATCATGCAACAGTTCAAACTGAACCCAAATTTAAGTGCTTCCACCTGTAACATAAACAAGAGTGGTTATACAAATGCCTTGCACAGAATTAAACCTGACACTACCTCTCCAGATACATTCCCTGCTTTACGATGTACACAGGGAAAAGGCAATAAAAGCAACAAGATGCAGCTGGACTGGTGTGATTATGCAACTGCTTGATCATATGAAACTAATTCAGAAGCACTGTGGTACACTGAAACATTACTTGTCATGTTTAAGAGCAAGGAAAGTCAACTTGGATTTCTTGAGTACCTTCCAAATTCCTTCCTTTCCATTTTGACTGGTAAGCACTGACAAAACTCTACAGGAGCAGTGTATGCCAGTAACTGGTTTCATGGAAGAATATCTTCATAAAGAATCAAAGGGGGTTTTATCCCCTTGATCTCAAGAGGACTGGAGATTTATGTTTATGGGAAATATTTATACAATATATTGACCTGTAAGTAATATTCTCCTCAAATTCCTAAGGATACAAACAGAGGATCAAAAACTTAAGATGCCAGTTTACTTCAAAATTGGGGATTTCAAAACAATCCACTCTTTATTTTTATCCTGGAGCAGGAAAGTGGGGAGGAAAAAAAAAAAAAGAATTCTATTGAATGCTGAGCTGAGTAGATTGATTATTTCTTACAGATGACATTCCTGTTAATACCACTATGCCACTTCAGAAGTGGAATTCAGGGGAAAGGCCAACTCATTTTAAATATGTGCAGTAAACAGGAAAAAGCCATTTACCAACATAGAAGAGCAGGGAAAGAATGCATGCTACATCCAAAAGCAATTGCTGAACCCAAACTGACTTTAATAAGCCTTACCCCATTTCCAAACACTAACTACTTCCATTTGCTTTAACATACCTAGAGATGAATAAAAGTATTGGAAACTCAGAACCAACCCAAGGTATACACCACTTGCAAGGCTTCCTAACTATAGAAAAATCAGGAGGTTAAGCACCTCTTATTTCCCCCTCAGTCACACAAGTACAGAACTACAAAAATATCCCCACAATACTAAAGACAGAGAACAAAGTCTCAAAATCCAAGAAGTGTCAAACTCTGCAGAAAGTATTTGGAAGCAGCTTTGCAAATATAAGGACCCCAGGAGTGAATGCTTTTCAACACAGTCAAAAGGCTTTCATTTTTAGTGTTCCACTGATCAAACAGCACTACTACTAAAGAAAGTGGATTTTTCTCTATTGAAGAGAAAGGTCACTTACCAGACTAGTACTCTTAATAGGTTCCCTCAGACTCTTTTCTGTGGTTTCTTTCTTTTGTTCTGCTATATTTGGCAAAACAGAACGCTCCTGGATACTTTCAGTTAAATGCCCACTAAGAGAGTTCTTCAGCTTTTGGTTTTCTTTCTCTAGCTTTATTTTAGCCAGCTGGGCCTCCAACATCCAGTGTTCTTTTTCTTGTTCAAGTTTTGCAATTTTCTCCAAACTCTGCTGGACCTTTAGGAGGGAAAGTTTACCGTCCAGGTTATTGAACCCAGGAGGAAAATAGCCACACACAGGAAATGTTTGAGGACAGTATTATTTTAAACCATTACATAAGGGAGCCAACAAAGTGCAGCAGGTAAACAACTACTGTTTTAAGCTGAGTGCTTAGCTGTGGTTCTTCGTCAAAAATGGCCATGTGATTTATTTAGTTTGAAATGCGCATGACAAAGGTACAGCACATAAAACTGGCAACATCCTATTAGGTGAAAAATCAAAGCAGGGAAGAATTTCATAAAGCCTTGAAAGATGGGTATCTGACACTAACATCACCTTTTTCTATGCTAGAAAGACAAACTGTCCCCTCCCAGCTGTCCCACCTCCCAAACCACCCACTTTGTCCAGATAAAAAAACAACCGTGGAACAGAACACATCCCATCACTCCATACATTTCTGCTGAAATTCATTTCACTCCTACTAATATACTTAGAATATTGCACACTACAAAAGAACCCCACAAAGTATTTTCTTCTGTAACTGTTCAATAACAATGAATCAAGCACAGTCTGAGTACACAAGCTAATAAAAAATTGTCAGCATTAATTAGCTAGTCTCACTCATATGAAGAGATGGACAAACTATACAGGCTTTGTAAATATCGTGTTACCTCCTCCTGCCTTACATTCCAGAAAAAAAAAAGAATATATATATATATATATATATATATATGCACACTGGAAGACAGAAACTGTAATCTATTACTCCAACCAAAAAGAAAAATCTTTGCTCTTAACCAGTGCTAATAAATCCTGCATAGTCCAAAAGAGGACTCAAAACAGTACACAACATTAAAAATTAATCCTTCAGTATGCCTTATTCCTGTCTTTATTTTCATTTATTTGAATTATTAAAGATTACCTGACTGCTTGTATTTACAAATGAAGATATCAATGGCATAATCCTGTCTCTTACATCTACATGTATGTTTTGCGGGCACAGGAGATAACCCAGCCTGACAAGGGTAAGTTTTACTTTCAAAACTCTACAAGACATCTACAGTCTAATTTTAAGTTTCAGTATATGCATACATACCTACAAATGACTATAGATACAAATATGTGGAGACTTTGATACAACTTTACCTTTACAAAATATCATATATGTAAGTAAAATGTATACCAGAATACCTGTTGTGCAAGACCTTCTCTACTTTCTGTAGAACTCAGGAGAATTCTGCGATTGGCTAAAGCCTCTTCATAAGGCACTGAATCTGCACAAGGCTGCAGAAGAATTAAAAAACTCCTCAAAACATGTTACACAGTAGATCAGAACATGTATTCTACTTTTGTTTTCTTACTATTTTCCTCACTTTAGTAAGGGGACAAAAAAACCAAACATGTTCCAAGTGCTTACCAGAGAGTAGGAAGAAATGGTTTGAGCTCACAAGAAATACTGTCTCAAAAGGTGTAGCTGATTAAAAAGTGCTCAGAAAACTTCAAGTGTTAATTAATGACCAAAGGCATCTTAAGGTCCTCTTTACAGATATTGCAGTAAATTTAGTTTTAGTAATAACAAGCACACCAACACTTGTCAATTTTAATGGAGACAACAGGGAGATCTGGCAATATTCAATTCTTTGGTTCAGCACGCTTTTTCTCCAGTGTACCTCCTTTTCAGCTGTCTTTTTTTCCGTTACTCTCCACTGTCTTCCAGTGAATGCAAGTGTAAGAATATGGTATCATTCACTCCATATTCCTGATGAATATGGGAGGAAATTAAATAAGCAGGCACCCTCTTCTCCTTGGAGCCTTGGCACAGAAATAATTAGTGGAAATGGGTAATGGGAGAATTGGCACACACCCTCAGTTGGGAGGGCAACGATGCTCTCTAAAGTTTCCAATAGTATTATTGCACTAAGGGTTCCATTTCCTCAGCCAAAAACTGTCATTCAGACAATCTCTTCCATTCCAAATACTGCATATCCTTAGTTTGTATTCTCTTTGGCATAACCAACTATCAACAGAACTGTGCTCTCTCTGTGCAAGCATGCTGGCTGAACAAACCTTCTTCAAAGACTTCATGTAAGCAGCTGCCTTTTTCTTGTACTGAAGCATGCACTCAGCTGAGAGAGGGCTGATGAACTCTGTTCCTCCCTTAGGGCCATAGCTCAACGAGGTGGTGAAGTGATCCAAGTTGTTGCTAAAGAACGAGGCCATCTAGACAGATCAAGAGAAGCCACTTTTTGAATTAAGTTGACCAGAAAGATTCATTGGAGCAATTACTCTTTCAAATGACAAGTATTTAGTGAAACTGGACTTCGACACAAGCTTCAGGCTCTTCCACGTAACTTAGACCTTACTAACACAAAGCATCCTCTTCACAGTATCTACTTTTATCACTCATTCAGCTGTTTTTTAACTTGGAGCCTGAAAATACCTTAAAAACCAACCTGACACTACAGATTATTAATATCAGAGGCATACAGACTTTCTAAATCATTCAACTAAGTTTATTTTTTTTTCCTAAAAATCTGCAAAAGTTAGGGCATTATACGAAACAAAAGTATCCATTACCTTGCCTGCTCCATTTGTTAAAGCAGCTACAGAGGATAAAATACAGTCATTTGTAGTTATGAGTTTCTGTGTGGCAGTTGGAACTTCTTGTTCTAAAGTAGCTTTCTGACTATAGTGCTTGGAAATATCTGGAAGAGGAAAAACACATTTATGTCAAATTAAGATTTTTTTGTTCATTTCAGCAACCATTTTCAAATTCAGCTTTTGAACTCAGGCTTCAAATGCTCCTCCCCTCTCTAAGTTGTACAAAAGTTTAGTCCAGATACTCTTAGTTCTTAGTGCCTTAGACAACTGTGATCATAAGGAACACACAATGCCTGTTACACAAGGCAGAATAAAGGTGTGTATTTCAGTGTACTCTGTGTTCCTGTTCCAAAACTCACAGCTACATAGAGGATCCAAGCTCACACTGAACAAGTGTTTCATCTCACAAGGACACTTTTCATTTCCATGTCTTTACACCAAGACACTCAAAAGTAGAATTTTTTGTCACATTCAATATCTAAGTGTTATGATCACATGACTTCTAAGGGACGAGTACTTTAATTCTGTCAGAGCAAAACTAAAGGACTGCCAGTTTAGAATGTTACTTCCAAAATTCTAGAATCTTTCCAGGTAAATTAACAGAACAGTCTTGAGGGGATGGGAGAGAGGGGTAGTGTGGGGAGGAACACACAGAACTCCTTGAAAGTCATTCACAAGCCTAAATAGATTAATTCCAGCAGCATCAAAATTTAGTAAGAACCAAGTATTTATCACATACGAACATTCTCAGCTTGGCCTAATTAAAAAGTAATTGTTTGACAAGTGAACATTTTGCACCTATTTTACAACAAAGTGTTATTGCTACAGAATGGAGAAATCCCAGCTCATCACCACCACAATCTGAATTAAGCTTAAGCAGTTCAAAATGAGCTGGGATTGAGAAAGAAGAGAGAAATCAAACATTCTGGAGTATGGGAGTGTCAGATGTTAAGCTATCTGTCGACAGCTAATGAATTCTACTGACAGTTCTCAAACACAGCATATCCATGTTGTTCTGATAAAAGGAAGGCAAGCCATTTTCCAGAGGAACTCAACTTTCAAAAAGAACCCAGACTTCTTTGTAAGCTTTGGTTATATATTCATGTTAAAAATAGTTATCAACCTAAAAACAGGAAGGAAAAGTTCCACTTTGAAGGCAGGTACTAGGTCAATGCTACGTATGCAGGGGAAATATGTTCATTTAACATTCTGCGTGTTAGTTTCAGTAGAGCAATGAAGTTCAGAAAGTAAAGTGATACTGCTCAGAAGATCTGGAGAGCCACAATTAAATAATCCAGCAACTCTGAAGAACAAAGCTAACAGAATGGAGAAATGAAAACCATGCACGACTGCCTAAAACAAGTGGTCAGTAGGTTCAGTCTCTTTTCTTAGTTTGTAAATGCAAAACAAACCAGATTGATCATATATGATACATTCAGCATTGTGACAGAGAATATATGTGTGCTACGCTAAACAGAAAGAAGAAAGCTGAAACAAAACCACATTCCCTACTCTCACCTTTTAAAATGTCATGGAATCCATGAAGACTTGCAGCAATATTTGTAAACACAAAGTTGTAATTTGTCCTAAGGAGTCCTTCTGGTCTCGTACCTACAGTACCACATAAAAAGTAAAAGAAAACCACAACACTAAGATTTGACCACGAATAAAAGAGTTAGCTTTGAAAATAATTCAATTTCCACCTACTAGAATCATTTGCATGGAGTATGAATCATAACAGATTCATTTACTTAAATTTCCCCTTCAGTATCAAATGTACATATATCCAATTTTGCCAGAGAAGGCAGGTAAAAGACTTTCAAGTTCCCTAGATTTTATTTAGATTCTATAAATATCAACTGTTTTGGTCTCAAAAACCGCCCATACAGAAAGATGTTCACAGCTGTAGGAAAGACAATCTGGGCCCTTCTAAAGAGTGAAGACTGAAATAACCTGGAGCTATACAATAACTATTTCCTATTGTTATTTACAGGATGCAGTTGGAGACAGTTTCCCCATATACATACGTACAAAGGTTTTACTTGATTTTATTTAGTCATTACCATGACAGTTGTAACAATCTTATGAAGATGAGGGGCTGGAAGTGATGATTAGTAATAAAATGTACTTTATTAATGATTTCATAATTCAGAGATGACAAAAGAATACACACTGCCAATCATACTATAAAAACCCACAGAAAGCCAGTACCTTCCAGCCACAGGGTAACCAAGCAAGCCAGAACTGACACTTACTTGGTAAGGCCAGAAGACTGACGTACGTGTGTAGCTTCTCAAAGACTGCAGTCAACCTTTTCATGTCTCTGTGCAGCTCCATATTTCTAGCTCTTAAAGCAGCTGTGCAAAGAGAAGACTCACACTCTTCTTCCAAACTAGGAATATATGAATTGTTTTTTTAAAAGCAAGCAATTATCTTAAAAAACAAGTTCACGAGTTTTGGAGCAGATAGGTGTTCTCCACCTCCCCAGTCCAAAGCAACAGCAGATTAGGAATTTATTTTAGAAAGGTTAACCCAGCAGAGGAACTTAGCAAGACACGAAAATTACTGTGTGCATCTCCACTCCTCAGCATTTTGGTCACAAGCCAGGAATGGTTTATGCTCACAGCAAGGAATTGATTGCATCAATTTAAAGACTTTTTCCTCTACTACATAAATTATTTTATCTTTTGTTTCCTAAGGAGCACGAGAACAGGTATAAAGGAGGTATAAATCAAGCTTTTTCTTCATCCTTAGTTCAAACCCTCTTTTTAAGCAGTTCTTTGTACCTATAACTCACCTCCCTTCAACCAACTCAGGAACAAATATTTTCACAGCAGAAACGATGTGCATCTGGCCAAGTTTTACTACATTGCTACATTTACTGAATGATAAATAACTCTCAGAGAGGCTCAAGGCTTTAACAGTTTCAGTGTATCATACCTGAACAGTACCAATGCTATTGAATAACATTAAGAAACATTAATGAAAGCTGCACATATATTTTAAAGTCTCATCTGTGAGGGGGGGAAGGGCTTTAAAATACATAGGTTTAGCCCTAATGCCTTAAAAAAGCCATGCCTAACCTTAAGGTTTAGAAAACAGCATGCAGAAAAATAGGTCTGCCTTTTAAGCCAGAGCGTTTTAAGGGTTGGCTTAATATTTGCAGGTGCTGACAATGCTGCATGATTGACACTGAGCCTTTAAATTTGATCTATCAAATGAAAAGTACCTTTTTAACTGATAAGGAAGAATCTTTCTTAAAAAGCTTAAGTAGGAAGCTAAATGTTCTGAGAACGCCTTCAGTTTCACAGTTGTTTCCTGAAAGGAAAAACAACTTGTAAGTGTTTCTGCTCTGTAAAAATCTCTTTGGATACTAAAAGGAGGAAATCTTACCAGGACTGTCACAGTATCCTCCGTGATGCTCTCGAACAAGTGCAGCATTCCTTCCTCTAGAGGGCGAACGTACGAAGCGTTTTCATGGAGATACTGTGAAAACTGAGGACAGAGAGATTTTAAAATGGTGCTTGCTGAAGGCTTCTGTAAACTCTCTCAATTTAAAAATTGAACATTTTAGCAAAGCACCTGTCACCTTTAACGATGCCCAAGATGTCACTTAAGAGATACAACAGTCCTATGATGTACAGCCACCTCTTCTACAGGATAAATACACACCTTGAGGGAAAGTGAGAAGTAGTGGAAGTCGAGGCAAAACCACACCTAGGGCTTTGCCACAGCATCCTATCCCATTTTAACTGCCATGCACAGCACACCAAACCCTTGCTTTTTAGGTTAAAATATTCTTGCATTCCTTTCTCAAATCCATCAAATTAAGGCTAGATCCATGCACCATTAAGCCACCAGAATAAACTATCCCACCTTCTTCCCAGATGTTATTTGCCTCTCAGCCTTGTGCATCAGCACCAACATTCATTTGCAAAGCTATCCTGTGCAAAGTACTGAAGAACTAAACCCGAGCCCAAACTGAGAGCAAGAGATGTGTCTTTATCTGTGTCCAGTCCAGTTTCCAACATGAGTCAAAACACACTTCTGCCAACACAAAGCACGGAGTTCTAACTAATCAAAGGAGAATTCTCGCTCCTAAAATTATGACAGGTTTGGGCAGTAATGAAACTTTGGCCCCACAGAACTGCCTGACTTAGCTAAAAATTACTTAAATCCTATGGCTAATTTTGCCTCCAAAAAAGCAGCCCTGAGAACAAAGGTGTGTGCTCCTACACACAATCAAAATGTAACAGCACCGTCAGCTTTCCATTTTGATAACCCACATCACAAAAAGCTTCTTCCACAGACTAATATAGGAAATCAAAAGCAATCTTGGTTTTTATTTACCCCACAGAAAGATACCTTCACCTTTGATTATTTATACTAGCAATAGTAGCTAAAGATCCCAGGCAAACAGGGTACAAGAGATTTTAATTGTTCCTTGTATTATTACAGTGCAGTAACACAGTTAACAAGAAGAGTGAGATGTTAAGCTCATTCATGCATGCACAAACCTGGATGGAATTAGGGAAAATTCCTAAATCTAAGGAGGAAGAAATAACACATGCAGAATGCTCCTGGCTTGTGGTGCAAGAGAGAGGACTTGAGTTATCCAGCATGATGCTGAAGACCCAGCAGAACCCAGCAATCCAACACTTAAAGAGAAAAGGAATACTTGAACCTGGAAGGGAATTGTCCACATCTACTTTTGAGTGTTTGGTGGGCAAAATAGCTTGAAAGCACCAGACAAGACCTGGAGTTGGGGAAAAATAAATCAGTGCAAGTTCTGCTAAGCCACTATCTGACACTTGTTTCATTTTCTGTACCATTTTAAGGGGAGGTTTATGACCCACTCAGTGAAGTAGCTAAAAAAAAAATTAAAAAAAAGAAACAACCCACACTGAGAACACTTGTCAAGCAAATAGATAAATTAATCAAAAATGCAAGAGCAACTGCAGCTTCAGTGAGTGATAAAACCTGCTTCACTGCTGGAAAGTCACAGCAAAAGCCCCGAGAAGTAGCATGCACTGAGGGAATTAGGTCACGAATACACAATGGGGCAGACTACAAGAGACATAATTATGAAAACAAAGCCTGAACTACTGAATCAGAGTCAATTATAAGAAAAGGAAAATGAAATTATGGTTCTGATTAAGTTACATGTTTCAGCTGTGCTGAAAAATAAGAGAGAATTATTAACTAGGACATTAGGGAAAAAAAAAAATCTGTGAGAAGGGATGTCTAGGAAACCTGATTTTATTCCCTTAGTTTAAACTGCAGTAATGTCCATAGAATCCAATCACCACGCTGGGCCACATGAAAAAAAGAGACACCATTCCTGCCCCAAAGTATCTGGAAGATGGCAAAGCCACATAGTTTTCTCAAGGACATGCCATTTTGAGTGCATTTGGTGGCAGCAGCAAGAAAATGTTCTTAAACCAATATCTATGCTGAATCTCTATGGAAGTACATTCTTCATTAAATAGTTGAAACAACTGAGAAGACAAATAGAATCGGACTTCTCTAGTGGATAACCACCTTCACAAGCACATTTGTTACCTGCAAAGAGATTATAGGAGGTTTTCCAAAGAACAGGAAAGCTTTGTGACGGTTAACATTGACACCACATGCATTGCAGCCATTTGATCAATGCAAACCACATTCATCCCAGTAGCTTCAGTCTGAGCCCTAGTAACTACTAAACTGATATTACAGACTAAATCACAAAATTCTGTCACCCAGCAACTTAAATGCTCACGGATCCCCTTAAAGTACAAAGTCAACTCTGATCTTAATGCAATTTGTTGCACACACATATGCATCCCCAAACAAATCCTTGTGCACAAAAAGTTGTTCTCCATGCTTCATAGAATAGAAAAAGGCAAAATATGCAGCTTAACAGCTCTGGATGATACTCTCAGAAAGTCTTTGCATGGAATTGTGTCAAAAGAGATGAGTCAGATTGCTCGTATTAATTTCAACATGCTTCACAGACAAGAGGCTTCAGAACACTTACAAAAAAAGTCTTTACACAAGTAGCCCAAAATCAGATTATAAAGTTGTTTTTTGACAAGGGAAGGGTCCAGGTTCTCTCCTTCATAAGCCTACCTTCTATACCTTATTTAACATTACAGCTAGAAATTTTAAACACAAGACCAGATTCTCTCAACACCTCCCATGCCCCAGTGCATTAACTAAAATGAGTTCTATTTAGCAACATTTGTGTATTATTATTTCAAAGCAAGTCAGCTGAATTTGTAACAAATGCACTTCAATTTAGCAATTAAAAAGCAAAGCTTTGATTTGATTATCATACTGTTCTTCTAGCAGAGGCACAGGGAAAAAGGATTCTCTGCAGCTACACCTCACCCACATTCCGAGAATTCACCCAGCAGAAAAGACTTCTCATGCAGAAGAGGCTGTCTCTCAGGAACACACTCACAGCATTCCAGTAAAGGCAGTGGAAGTTTGCATGACTAAGATTAATTCCTCATGAAAGTCTACATAATTGAATGTACTTGTAGCTGAAATGTGTAAACTTTACCTTCTGATTTAACGGTGATATTGTGTCTGTTGCAGAATCAATGGGGAAGATCTGTACCTTCTGCTCAGTGTACGTGTGGAAGTTCAAGAGGGCTGTTACAAGTTCTTGAACAAAAGCCAGGGCCTGGCCAGCCAGGTCTCGCAACTTCAGCTGTAAAGACAGTTATAAAAATGATTGTATTTGACATGGAGCTATTAAAATATGAAAAAATCTATGTTTGGATATGAAACACTATTATCAGTGATTTCTTTCCTGTTACTATTTCAGCCTTAAATACATGGCAGCAATTACATTTAACTTTAAAAATTAAGTTAATTCATAAACTACAATGCCACACAGAAGGGCGTGTTGTTCTATGACAACAAAGTATCTTTTTATTTCACACAACTGGTGATACTTTGCCTCTACTGCAATCTCCAAACTACAGGCCACAAGAACTCTTAGAGGTCAGCACAATTACAGAATCCATCTCCAAAATTTCCAAAGAACAACAGACTAACTGCTGCCAACAGCTCAACACCTGGTTGCAAGGAAACCTAAATTTAATTAGTAAAAACCAACGAGGTTTTCTCCCAGAGTTAAAGGGGCCTGCTTTTCTAACCAGTAATACCCAATTCTTATTCTCCCACCCAGACAGGACTGAGCTGCTGCTCATGAATAAGGCTGTTCTGTGGCTTTAGTACAGTAGGAAGGAATCCAAGAAATTAATGCAAAATGGAACATAAATTCAAGAGAGAAGAAAACCATACTCTGTTGTGACTTGTGGAGAAGGGAATAAGGTTATAGTGACATTTCAGCCAAGAATGATTTATCCTTCAGAGATGTACTCCTAATGCTTCAATGAACTGTTAAATCAAGTCAATCTTGATTATGGATCTGGGATGGTGGCAAGTAATTAACGTAGTCATTATGCTCAGTTTGTGTATGCTAATTAGCTATACAAGGAAGAAAAACAAGACACTATTACTGTTTTGCTGTCCTTTACGCTGCAGCCTGTGCTAATACACCAGCATTTTGCCTCCACTGGCAAAGCCAATCATAAAAATGTGTCCTGGAACATTTTCAAGACTGCAGATCTTGAAGCTGCCTGACATAGTGCTAGCAGAAAATAATAAAAGGAGAAACTCTCCAGCAGTTATTCAGATTTTTCTTGGAACTCAGCGGCAGCAACCTGAAACTTAAGGCTATTTCCATCACAAAACTGAACAGCAGGTCACCTGTTCTCACAGCAGACATTATTACGAAAAAGGTCTCTTTACAGGCACTTCTGAAGAATGGAGAAAGCAACTATTTTAAATCTTTCTGCAGCGGCATCTGAATGCACTAACTTGAAGGTCTGAGACACACAAGCAAATAGAAAAAAACCCATAGTGCTGAACAGCCCATCCTCAGTGGTAGCAACCAAAGAAAACTTTGACTGCATCAAGCTTTCTAATTTGCTGTTGTAAAAACCCTTAATATATTTATACATTCACAGAAAACTAATGCTCATTTTTGAATACTGAATAAACAACATTCCCAAGGAATCTCATGAAATTACAGTAGTGAACAAAAACTGCTTCTTTTTTTCTAAAAATATTTGAATTTATAAGGGTTATTTTGTTGCAAGTAAGGGGTGCTTTGGCAAGAAGTATCCCACAAAATGTAAATGAACTGTGCAGAGGTCTCAGAGACACGATTTATTCCTTGAAAGGACTGTGACTAGTGGCAAGTAATGTTAACTAATATGGTATTTTAGTGCACACACTAATGCGTAGTTTACAAATGCAAACATTTTTTGGAGCTCAAGTGATGCGACTAAAGAAGCTCAGTTTGAGGGAAAAGGAATTTAAGATACCAAACCTACTTTTTTTCAACAAAAAACCTCTGAACTGATGTAGTTTTAATAAACTTTAAAAATGAAATGTTCAACTTCTAGCTTACTACAGGTTGACAGTAAAAGAGTATTTCATATAACTTTAATAAGACTCCTTGACATAAGGACAATATACACCACCTCCCGAAAAGTGCAGAGGTTCTGTGGGCAGAACGCCCTTAGAATATCATGGCAGTAGTAAGATAGGCTATCTTCTGTCACTTCAGGCCACCAAAATGGTTTTATTTCAGTATCTGTGTAGAAAGTTGCATAGAGTCACATGAAACCACAAGAAGTGCTTACCTGGTATCTTCTGTTGTGCAATGGTACATTCAGAGCATTGTATCGACCAGATCCTACAGGACAAAAATTCAGTTATATGCACTTATTAAATTGTGGGCTGTTTTAAGAAACATTTATTGGCAAATAGTGATTTTTTTTTTAAATAAAATTTCATTGCAGTAATATTACAGTTCATGTAACCAATATTAACTGAAGAGATACAAACAATTTACTTCAATAAGGTAGGCTTAAATAACCTCACTTAACAGTTTCTGTGACTATGTGGAGAGAAAGCAGTTCAATACTTGCCTCAGATTCTAAGTCAAATTTAATCATCTGAACACCCCAAACTTGATAGATAAAAGCAGAATCCTCTTGCCCAAAGACCAGTATTCATCACAAACAAGAGTGAAAAAATCTTTTAAAAGAAATCACTTAAAAAATTCAAGATTATCTTCAAATTTCACTTACATTCCAAGGAGTGTCAAGTAAGACTATTCATTTTTTCTAATGGTCTGAACATTTTTTTTAAAAAAAGCTCCTGTACATACTTGATATGTTGATAATTTAGACTAAGATGTAGTCTCCATGTATTTCAGCATTCTGTTCCAGTCATGAAGTATGATTATTCAACTACAAGCAGGCATAATTTTTAGAGAGGCAGATGGATATTTGTATCTAGAGAACACCTTACAAAGTGTTATAGACTTAAAAGGGATCACATCCATTCTCAATTCAGTTGAACAAAAACCACTTTAGTTTAAAATTTGCTCACAAAAGAAATTTACAGCTTCTTATTCCTTTTGTGTCACTCACATTTGGCTATTAACACATGGGAAGAAGAAGTTGCATTTAGAGGAAAGTCTGTGCAAAATTACTGAATCCTACTTATAAGCAAATGTTTCAGAAAACTTTATCTTTCTACTCTGGAAATCATGCTTAGCAGTCAAGAAGTCATTTGATTGTTACTGAAATTAGTCAGCTGCTAGTTACACTTGAAGCCAACTAGAGTCTATAGGAAGACAGCTGGAATCCACAACAAACAAACATCTCTTGACTTTCTCTCATTCATTTATCACTAAAGAGATGTTCTTTATTTGCCCTGTTTTCTACTACACAAGCAAAAGCTTTATGCTATGGCAGCTGAGTGAGCAGATAAATTATTTCATCGAAGTTCTTGCTAGAATGATAACCACCTATAAAAATAAAACAAGCTAAAGAAGCCAGAGAAGAAGAAATGAGCAGCAGATGCCAGGCAAAGTGAGAGGAAAGAAGCAAAAAGAGTATCAGTTCAAGGCACCAACACCTAAGCGTGACATGCTGTATGGGAGTCAACATTTCCTGAAGAGATGATGATCTGGTGTTCCTAAGCCAAGACTCACTGCATTGCCAAACCAGTGGAGAACTTGGAACACTCACCCCTGCAGCACCTGCCAGATCAGCTTTTAGAGAACCTAAGGCTATTTAAAACATTGTCATCAGGTTTTAAACTGAATGAAAAATGCAAAAGCTACCAATGAAATATACTGGAAATTCAAAAGCCTGTTTCCACTTCTCTGCTGCTCCTTCACTACTTTCAGCTTTTCTGCTATTCCAGGTCCTTCTAGTCTTGAAGGGTCCAGAAGAGTCCAGGCAGTGCCTGCCCAGCCTCATGTTCAGCTATTTAGGAAAGCACATAGTGCACAGCACTGACCCAGCACACACTAACCCATCCTTGTGCCAAAGCCATGCAAAGGCTGAGCACTCCCAACTCCATGGGATCCTCTGCCCTTCAATTTATCTAGCAGCAGTTGGAAAGGAAGCAGAAAAATATTGCTTCAGGTCAAAGTCCCCAAACTCAAAGGGCTTTTTTCCCCATGAAGAGACAAACGAGTCTGAGACAACGTGCAGGTAAGAACTACTCTCTTGTGTTCTCTGATCAATGAGACACCCTGAGAAACTTCCCACTAATGCTAAGTACAGACCATTACTAATGCAATATCTCTGCAGCCACCAGTTTATCCCCACCTAAACTTACCGCAACTCTTGAATATACCCTGCCAAAAACAATACTCTTTGAGATGAGTAACTAGTCTTTATGGAGAAACCATTAAATTGACAGTGTTCCTTCATCATTTACAATATTCTGTCAACACTAAGCAAGACAAGTGGCAAATCACTCAAAAGCCTTCAAAAGCTTCAATTTTCATTATATATATAAACACTTGATATTTTAGGATTACTAGACAAGACCATGACAAGTATTACGAATACTTACTACAGTTACCTCCAAGTGTCTGTTCAGATGTCCAACATTTCTTACAGCTAATACATTTTAATTCATAAGGAGCACTTCCTCCAGATGGATACCCAAAAAATCAAACAAGATACCCACCCAGACCAAGGCAATACGTACTTGTGTCATTAAAAGGTACTTTTTCATTAATTATGCATAGAGATTCTTCCAGTCTACTGCCCAAAGCTGCTTGAAGATTCTTTAGCTGTTGCTGGCTAAATAACAAAGAGACAAACGAAAAACCACACACACACACACATTGTAAACCTTTAAAATTTCATCTGTATCACCACCACCATATCTCACTATAAGCATCCCTAGAGTATAAAGGTATCTGTCTCCTTCTAGAAGTCAGATAGAGATAATACCGTAGTAATCATTTGTCCTCCTCTGTGTCGTATTTAATACAAGACATCGTATTCTAATCCCTAACAAATGCAGCAAAATATGCCATAAACTTGTAAATCCCAAATTCCATTCTTGAGAAGCTCAAGTTGTTTCAGAGTTAAAATTTATCTTATTTTCCTATTTTGCAATTATTATATAACCTATATGAAGGCATTCTTTTCTACTAGAATTTGAATGGGAATGTAAAAGGGCCTTCAAATTAGCTACTATGGAACCAATGGAGTATTCCAATTTGCAGGTAATTGTCCATAATTCAGTTAACTATTCAATTAACCATGTCACATCACTATTTGAAATACCTCACAAGCTTTTCAAAATCCTGTATTTAAACACCACTATGATACAGCCTGTTCTGACAAGACTTGCTAATTATGTTTCTCATGCATTCTCAAGTGATTTTTCTCTAGATCTTCACTTGCATTTGATTGTGTATATATACGTGAACCTAAGTAATTAAGATTACTACCACAATTAGAATAGATTCCTGAGATGAACAGTAATATATTCCAGCATTACATACATATGTATACAAAGATCACTCCATATTGATTCAGACCAGATTCCACACCTTACCCAACTTAGGCCCCCAAATTCTTCACCGTTTTGCTTCCCGTTTGACATCTAGAACTCCTGCACATATAGTGGAGGGTGGGGAGGGAAGGTGTCAAAGTGACAGGTTTTTTTCCTTTTTTACAGCATTTGATACACAGAAACTTACCAGGACTAACAAGGCAAAATAATCCGAAATAGACAAGGAAGGTATGAAGAAACTGGCCAATAAGTAGCTCATGCACATTAACAAGTACTTTTCTTGGACAGCAGGCCCAAAAACTGCATAGAAACTGTACAGCAGGTACTGCAGTAGCACTGGGCATGATAGAAAATTAACTCCAAGACAAACTGCAAATGTACAGATATTTTCTTTTCATACTGTAAAGGAATGACAAACAAGTAGCTTGACATGTTTTGGCTTACATTCTGCCCTTTAATTTTCAAAGCATGCAGGCTGTCAAGTCTCATATCCCCTGGCTTTTCTGAATAAAGCGGGTGTCAGAGGAAAATGGGTCCCTTCCCCTGACAAAACAGGGAAAACATAGGAGCAGTATGCTCTGTTCTGCCATGTGTTCAATAGACAGTGAATTTGGTATTTAAAACAAACTGTCGGGCTTTATTATCTTTAAAAACTTAATATAGTATAACTTAAAATAGTGGGGACAACTTCTAACAATGACATTAATTACCCAGTCATCATAGAACAGACATCATAGACAAGGTCTGAACTGAATAGTAGCAGATTAAGACTATAGTTTTTCAAACACCACAAAAAAGCAAACAGCAGCAAAACACAGTTTTCATCCTCTTTCACAAATCATTTTTAGTGACACCCTGACCTGCATTAGAGAAGAGTTATTGGATTTGAGTATCTTCGCATCTATCAAAATAATTAAAATACACACTTCAGGGTTAGCACGTGAAAGAAGGAACTCTGCATCTGATCATTGACTACACATCTTATTCATTACGCTAAAGACCTACACTGAACATACATCTTTTAAAAAAACGCACCTCAATAATGAACTTCAGAGAAATGCACCCTAATTTGATTTAGCCCCCAGTTCTCAACTTCCAATTTTCTAAAACTTGTCTTCAAGACAACAAAGATATTCCAAAACTAACAACCGAATTCTCTGACAAAAACTTTCAAATATTCTAGCTGAGAACATTATACCCGAAGCAAAAACAATTGTTCAAGAAGCTTTTGCAGTGGAGGGGGATTTTGAAACCCTTTTCAGTTGTCTCAGCATGTGTTACCCAAGCTTTGTTTTAAAAGCAGTTTTTACAAACTCACATCTTTGTTTCATACAAGTTCTTTACTTTCTATAGCTTTCCAGTACAAATAAATTCTTCAAGCTTTCATCAATATCACTTCTAATTAAAAAGCTTGGAGAAGAAATTGCTCTTACTGAACGCAGAATTTGTGGAATTGTCTAGTTCCATACACAGCAAAAGAAAAATGGGCTTGACCTGCACAGGTCAGACTTGTCTTCATGATGATATAATTGGAGTTTTATCAAAGTCTTTCTTTCTCCCCCCTTTTTTTAAAGGTATTATTCTTAAAAAATAATTCAGTAAGTGTTTTACAGCAGTTATTTCTTTACATCAATGAAATTTTCATTATATTAAATAAAAACACTTACCATTCTTCAGTTCGAAGCCTACAGTCCTTAGCTTCTCTTTCTAGTGTCTGAGACTTGATCTTTATGCAAGAAGATAATCTCACAATGTAAGTGCTGACACAGCAAGACATTGCATTTCAAAACTTTTCAAACTTGCAAGCAAAAGGAAAAAACTCCTTACTTCTAATTTGGCTTTATCACTCTGCAGCTTTTCTATGGTCTCTGTGTATTTCTTTGTTAAACTGTCCACCACAGACTGGTGCTGGGCAGCATCCGTCTCCAAAACCTCCAGTCTAGTCCTCAACTCTGCTTCCAAACGTTTGTGCTGCTCATCTGCTTCAAAGAACTGAAGGAAGACAGCAAAGCTCTTAAGAAAGCTGCATTTGACTACTGAATCCAGCCCTGTAAGTTACACCAATTTCATTAGCCAGTACAGGTTAATAGCAATCACCAGTTCTCAGACAAACAGAAATTTTATTTTATTTACAGAGAAAAGATTCAGGAACAAAGTACTTTAATAAAACTGAAGTTTTGTACTACCAAGAATTCCTTAAATATATTGCTGACTAATAGCAGACACAAGAAAAACTAAACTTGAGCCATAAGGTTATTATAAGTTTTCTAAGCTAAAGTGAAATGCAATCCCATTCTGGTAAAGTAATTCCTGACTTAATTATGGCAATTTGCAGAAAATATTTTAAACTTTAAAGCAATTCTGAAACAGTTAGTGAACTAGTAAGAAATTTCCACCCAGTCCCAGGCTATTTTCTGTAGAGTAGCTGTTACCAAAAGTTAAAAATCTAAATGAGAAAATAAATATTATGTGAGTGATTCCATGTACTGTCTTAAGAAAGTATTTTTACTTTGGATTCTTATTTGCCTAGTGAACATCTTTATAAACAGGCTATTTGATCTAATCTACTGATTTGCATACAACTAAGCTCCTAACCCACTAGTTTTCAGCCAGCATTTTATTTTCCCTTTGTTTGTGTCGCCAGTTTTCTGAACCAAAAATAAAGGCTAAACAAAGTTTCACTCACAAGTATATGTAGTCGTTCATTCTCCTCTATTTTCTTCTGAAGATCTTCATTGAAGACACTTTTCTGTTCTTGACTCAACTGAGATGACGATTCTGCACTTTTCTAAAAGGAAGAAAATGCACTCATTATCTCCAAGTCCCAGGTATGTGAGAACAGTTCCCATAGCTAATTCCCAAAAGGGACACATGAGCAGATGTCCTGCTGACACTAATACATCAAAAGGTGTGTACAGTGCATACAGCACCAGTCTCAAAGCAGCACACTTTCCTTCACACACTTGTTACCCTACAGTGGTACAACACTGACTCAGGAAAGCCTCCACTCACATGTCACATTCACACACACGGAATCACTTGTATGGGTAGCAGCCCAGATGAATTCACTGGAATCCTGCATGATCCCATGCAGTCAGTAACACAAAACCCTACACACAGAGGCTCAGTTGGTTTAGTAGCTGTGTGTAAGGCACATCTGTCCCCAGCAAGTGTCCAGGTGTAAGCCAGGCTGGTCTCAGCAGGCTATAGCACAAGGTAGCACTGGAAAGCACAGGGTCTTCCCTGCCCACCAACCACAGACATACCTCTGCCAATGTCTCCTCATTTTTCACTCATTTAACCCAAAAGACTCAGACCACCAGTGAAGCCCATACTGCTGCTCTGTTCTACTACACTGATGAAGAAAGGTATTATCATCACCCACAAAAAGGAGACTCTTTGCATCTAAACTTAACACCAAACTTCGAGTGCTTGGGACAGGTAGGGCAGCCAAGCCACCTCTGTATTCGATACCAGCCTGTGAACTCCACCTGAGATACTGGCACATGTCCTCCTCCTTCTGAAAGGACTGCACTCTGACACAGATCAGGGAAATAAAGCTGTGCATTTGGACAGTTGAACAGGAAAGAATTCAGCAGCAATGGTTTGCAAAGCTACTCGAAACAGGTTGACATCCTCCAAAATTTGGAAACATTACCAAAATAACAACTTACACCATATGAAATGAAAGAACAGAAGGTCAAACCGCATCCTGAACAACAATCTGCTACGGGGCATGAATAAGGTAATCAGAAGTCCTATGCTTGTCAGGGAATTGGATAGCAGAAGAATGGACAAGATTTTAGAGGGAAAGTAAGGAAGACAATCATATATACTACTCATCAGTCGAATGATTTCTTTAAAGTCAGTCTCAATAACTACAGCATATTGAAAGCTAACCAAAAAGAAAAGACAACAGTAATTAAGAGAGGTTTCCTCATAGGGAAGATAGCAAGAGATGCTTGAGAATTATTTAAGGTCAAGCACACCAGCTCTGGAACTGTGATGTTACCTACAGAAGGCACAGCTAATCTTAGAATATAATATTACTAGGTTTAATCAGCAAACATTTTGGCAGAGAAAGATCACAGTACTGAAATTACTCTGTCATTTTGAAATAACATACGGAATACAAGCTAAAAATTTAGATTTCAAAGCATTTGACAAGATTCATACAGAAAAGCTATGATCACAGGCTGAAGAGTTAACGATCAGCATCAAAATTACAAAGCAGAGAGGTGAGGATGGGAAATGAGGAGCGATCAGCTTTCTGCATAGCAGCTGACTAATCACAGAGCTCCAAGGTATTTCCCAGTTGTTTGAACACTCAGTAAATATCCATAAAAGAAGACAGCAATTCAGCATCAGTCAGCTGACAGACTAGAAGAGTAAAGAACTACATAGCATGTATTATATATATCAATACCTGTTTTATGGTATTTTCACTAACATCAGAAAATAACACAAGTTCTGACAAGAACATTCAGCTCAGTCCTTGACACAAAATAACTGCTGCTAGAAATCAGGATAAGGCATTGACAGAGGAGGGGTAGACATCTGCTAAGCAAGTTTTTTTTTTGCCTTCAGCACATACCTTGTTCTTTTTGCCCCGAGCTTCACTTAATGCAAGTTCATCTTGAAGTAACTCCACCCGCTTGGCAAGTTGTTGATTTCGAAAGGTCAAGCTGTCCATTTCTTGTTGTAGTTTTCTCAGTGATTGATCTTTCATCTTCAGTTGCTCCTGAATGACAAAAAAATTTTAATTTCAAAATTTTGATACGTATTTTTACACACGCTTTTAATAAGTAGTATCACATTAAAAACCAAAATTAGAACAGACTAGCTGCAAAACAAATTCTTTTAGTAAGATCAAGTTCCTTCTTCATTCTTTTATTCACAATACTTTTGACTAAAAAATACTCCTGTTTACTTATTTTGTCACAGTTTAGGACACTGAATTGAGTAGTTTTTAGAGATTACCTTCAGTGAAGCAGAGTTTGCTTGCTCATCTACAACTCCTTTTTTCAGGACCTGGTTCTGAGCACGAAGCTGAAAAATAAGAGATGCCAGTAACTATGCATGACAAGGGAATAAATAAAAGCCATTAATTAGAATGTGCAGAAAGCATCATATTCTCTCAGGAGAGCACCAGATGTGAATGCTTTTTCAAGCATTCTCCTCAGGTAGATAGTAGTGGTATCAGGTTGAAAAAAAGCATCCAATTCATATCCCGAATTGCCAAGAAACAAGAAGCTACTTTACCACCTGAACATTTTGGTCAAACAGAACAGAATTCTTACTCAATAAATACCTTTGAAGATTAGTTACTTAAATACAGTTAAGATTTGCTGAACTAGGAACAAATATGAAAAAGTTGCAACTTCTTCCTTTGTCTAAAGTTCTTGGTCATATTCAGTGCTACTTCTGTCTCTCCCCTCTTCTCCCCAAAACTGTTCATAACTGGTTCTGCAACATAAGCAGGACTCACAAAGTCAAAATCTGTATCAATTCAAGAGGAGCTTAACTCTAATGCAAAATTACTTATTATCAGTTGCAGTAGATGATCCAGAGAGAACAGACTGACACAAAAATGCATAAAAAGTATAGAAGGAAAAGCCCTCCAAGGCTTACTTATATGGTTCACAAATCTGAGCTAAAATCACTGCAGTGAAAAGTGATACTCAAGAAATCTATTTCCCAGTCACTTCACAGAGTACCTCTACCCTGCAGCAATGAGGATACCGAAAGTTCCATCTTCCCATTCCTTGATAATTGCTTGAATCCTGGTTTCTTCAAAGGCAGTTTGTATTCCTTTGACATGTGTGAGTCCAGCTGTTGCAGATATAAATTAAAAGGGTTTGTACAGTGTTTGGGAATACCTCTGGCAGGTGCATAAAATTTAAGATTAAATGTAAACCAGCAACAGCCAATTGTTTCAGTCTGATCACTGAGTGTATTTGAAAGGTCAGAAGTCATTGCAAAGCACGGCTGTGCAATAGTGTTTCCCCTGCAGTATTCCCACTGTGCTGCTCAGGCATCACAAAGGCAGGACAAGAAACATGCAAGAGCACCACAGAAAAACTTCCAAGCACAGGGCTCCCCTAGCAAGAAAAAGCAGCGCAGTAGTTTTCCACACGTGTTTTTGTGCCACAGCTACTACTGCAGGAACAGGTCAGGTGCAGGGAATGAAGCAGCTCAGTCCTGCTGCACTGAGAGTCCGCAGCTGAAGTGTGACCCACCACAGGCTGAAAGAGCCTTTTGACTATTCCTTCATAAAAGAGCCAGAAGCTGCAACCTCTGTGTTTTCAGAGTCTCTTCTTCCCCTCATCCTTCTTCTGGACTGCTCTGTGAACCAAGAGTGGAAGCAATCCTTTGGCAGGTACTTCCCCTGGCACTTCTTCAGTCCATCAAACTCCTGTCCACCTCTCTCCTTGGCTTTCACAACACCTTTAGGTGAACAGGCAAACCCCTCCCCAGCGCTACTCTACATTTCTACCTGCACACAACAAGCAACCAACTGAACATCTGCACAAAGAGAAGAGGGGTCTGCAAAGGAGAGTCCCACAATGGACTGAGTTGCACAAGGAGTGGGATGAGATGAAAAAAGGAGTTCCCTCAAAGAACCAGTGAAACGCCACAGGCTGAGAAGTGCATGATGAAGTTCAAAGAAAGCTTTTGGACACCATGATACTAAAAGAAAGAGGATCCAGCAGCTGGAACTTTTAGAAGCTACAGTCAGAAGTCCACATTTCAAATGCTCATTCAGGAATCAAGCACCAAATCCTTCCAGTACCTCATCCTCAGACACTATTAATGTCCAAGGAATAACAGAGCCACTGTATAAAACAAAACACATTAACTCTGTGACCTACAGAGCCACTAAGTAAATTAAATTTTCTTAAAATTATTTTGTGGAAGCATTAAAAGGATATCTGTGAACAATTTAGATTCTGCACATGGTGTTTTTCTAACAGTTCCAAGGAGAACAGTATTTAAAGATACATGGTTCTGTAAGCTGGGAGAGGTGTCAAGAACAGACAAGTGCCTTGCGCCAATCACTGATGCTGGGCTACCCAAAACTAAAGTGCTGACTTCCTTCCCCAAGGCCGGTGCCATTCAAGACCGAGAGTCTCCTCTTCCTTTTAGTGAAGAAGAAAGAATGAAGAGCTCTGTATTAAGCAAGGCTCCACTATTTTACAAGTCACCTCAGGCACCTTGCAAAGGAAAGGCATTCTCCACCATGGGCTACATATCTTTGCAAACCCTGTGTTAAGCGGCACCAGAATCAGCATGCAAAGTCACCGAGGGCAGAAGGATGGGAATGGACAAGAGCCAAGCGTGGAATCAAATGTTCTCACTTCCGAGACACTGCAAGGCACCGCTGACACCGCCGAACTCCCACACCCACCGGTCAGAGTGGGCTCACACGCCTCAGATACACGACCACGACCTCGGCAAATGCTCACACCCAAGCGGATAAAACCAAGCCTCACGCCCGACTGGGAAGTGGAGAACAAGAGAAAACACTGCCACTTTCACTTCCCTGGCACAGCTGAGCCCACTGTTTGTATTCCAGGGTGTTTTGCAGACGAAACCATCCTGCTCATCGCCATGCTCCCTCCGCACTTCCCGAGCCCCCACCGAGGCTGCCTCCGCCTCATCTGCGGGAGGAGGCACCCCTGGGCCCCGGCACTCCGCGCTGTCACAGAAACCAGTGCTTCAGCCCCGAGCGGCGTCGAGGGCTGCGGGCCCGGCGGGGGGTGGCCCCGGGGACGGGCTCTGGTGCCCGGTACCTTGGAGTACTCCTGGGCCAGCTTCTGGTACTTTCCCTGCAGCTCCGCCGCGGCCGCCGCCATCTCCGCCCCACCGCCTCGGCTGCGCTCGGCTCCGTTCGGCCGGGCTCGGCTGCACTCGGATCCGCTCGGGTCAAGCACTCCCGCCGGCCCGGCACGCCCGCGAATGGGAAGACGCACTTCCGGGTTCAAGGCGCCGGGAACGCGATGACGTAACGGCGCCGGCCTCGAGGCGGGGGGGAGGGGCTACATGCCGCCGGCGCCACCATCTTGACGCACTTCCAAGATGGCGGCGGGAGGAGGGCGGGGCTGCGGGGAGGGCCGGATCACGTGACACCGGCGAGGCTCTGGTGGCCGCCCTTCTGTTGCCGTGGCAACGGCCGCGGGG
>VZRJ01008049.1:2500332-2538207 GCA_013397565.1 Ptilonorhynchus violaceus
AGGCTATTTTCACAGTGGTGCCCAGCGACAGGAGGAGGTGCAATGGCTGTAAACTAAAACACAAGGAGCTCCACCTCAACATGAAGAAGAACTTTCCACTGAGCGTGGCAGAGCACTGGAACAGCTGCCCAGGGAGGTCGTGGAGTCTCCCTCCCTGGAGACATTCAAACCTCACCTGGACACGTTCCTGTGTCACCTGCTCCAGGTGACCCTGCCTTGGCAGAGGGGTTGGACTGGATGATCTCCAGAGGTCCCTTCCAACTCTAACAATTCTGTGATTTTGGGTATCTGCACCCAGTGTTTTCCGGGGAGGGAGGGCTTTTCTGCTCTCTTTTCTCCAGTGTGCAGGTCTCTGTTTCAGAGCCACCTTTGAGCTTCTCCAGCATCCACCCATCCTTTAGAGAGTGCTGAGGCTCTTCTAATTATCTCCTATTTGCTTCTTTTTTATCCTCAATTTGCTGAACATTTAAATGTCTATATACCACCAGCACACTTCAAGCAGAAACTGAAAACATCATAAAAGGTGTATTTGGTCCTGCCAGGTACTCAGCCAATGCAGGATTTTTTTCTGAACGTGACTGGAAACAGATGTGTAAGGAAAAGAATAATAAGGCAAAAATGTGATGAGACTTCACCAGTATGCGCTGAGCATCTGGTGATTTGCAGGTTAAGGGCTTCCTGGAATAGGAAGGAGATGTAGCAGCAAATTATTATTTTTGTTCAGTTTCCATGGTATCATTTTTTTCCACTTGATTTCAGCACGGTGCCTTCATAGCCGTTCCTCAGTAGTGGGTAGAGCCAGAGGTGATAAATCATCATTTTTTTTACCTCCTTTTGTCTTTGTTCCCCTTAAGTAGGAGTGGATAGTAGGTGCCTGTAATGGAAGCTAATCTTTTTCCCTCGTCTTGAGGCTTTCATGGTGTGTGTATGCTATTCCTTTGCTTATTACAGTATTGGAGTTGGCAAGCCCTAAACATAATATGGTGGCCAGATTAGTAAATATATTTGTATCTCCAAAGGAAATCTTAATGTTGGAGGACATGTTGCTGATCCATATTGCCAACAAGAGCACTGTGCATTTTTAGGAAGTATAAAAGGGGAAATAAACAAAACACACACTGTCATCCAAATGATCTTGCTGGGGTTCTGCTTGACCAGAAGAGCTTAAATAGCAACACTGGCATAAGAAATAAGGAAGCTCTAGTTTTTAACAATTAGAGCCCTGATAACACTACTGCTTCCACTCCATTTTGCATCCCCTACAGAAGTTCTTAGTGAAGTAAATGGAGTTTGCAATTGCAAAGAGCAGCACGCCTTGCATGGTATGTCCTTGCATGTCAGTGCAGTAAATTTTGTACTGGAAAATTATTAAAGCCTTTACATGTGACTCCAGCCTGTATTTTGAGGTTTGCATTTTCTAGGATGCGTCTTTCATTGAAACGTTGCATTGACATACTTTGAACACACTTTGCAAGTACTCCCGGGTCGTGCTGCCTTCAAAGGTGCTTTTGTGATACAGTTTTCTCCTTCTCTCTGGCACAGTGAATGCTGGCAGTGAGGTTTCACAGCTGAAAGCTGGGAGACGGAGCTCAGGGAATTACAGTGCCTAGCTGTGGCAGAATGAATGGCTTCCCCACTGACAACAGCAGTGCTCCTGACTGGGCAGCAAGCACTCGCAGTGGAAGAGCACGGAATTTATTTGCCTGCATCCACCCAGAGTGGCAAGATCCAAGTGTACATCATATAGGACATTTCTCATAGGAGGTAATGCCAGTTTCTTAAAACAAGTGAAAGAAGTAAATAAAAGCTGGGTGCTTCTACTGCTTTAAGGCTGAAAGCTGGCTGCAGGATTTTTAGGCTCATCGGAACAGCCCGACTTCAGTGTATTTAAGCATCAGCCCAGCCTCTTGTTTTTTAAAGTGGTACTGTCTCTTGCTCAGTTTCTCATGGATCCCAGAGTCCCTATAATGTTAGGAACATACAGTGCTGTAATTTATCAATGTTCCATGGTGGTACTTGGCAAACAGCTTCAGACAAAGTTCCCCGAAAATACAGGTGACAAAAGTTATGCTGCTTGTTTGTTAGTTGGGTTTTTTTACTTTCTCACAGGAAATTCTCAGATTCATCCTTTTGATTTGCCATGGCAGCTGCAGTTCTACTTCCCCAAATGTCAGCTGTGAAAAAATGTCTTTATTGTTCTGTTTCCTCGCAAGCACATCCTCAGTTCTCACCTCTCCCTGGAGAGCAAGGTTGCCCCAGCACTGCATCCCAGAGACGTGTCACTGCAGCCTGGTGCCATCAGGCTTCCACAGCAGTGACTCAGTAATTGCAAAGGACGGATCCTCTTGTCAGAGGTTTGGAGCGACAGAGCTCATGGGGGTGGAATGCCAAGCAGCGTGGGGTGGTTGCCACAGGACCCCCAAAATGCTGCCTGCTGCAAACACACCCATGGGGATACAAGTACAGGTTACGGCAGCAGAGCTTAATGCAAGCTCAAACATGACATGTGGAGCAAAGGAATCCCTCTCAATACTCATGGCATTTTTGTTTTCCCAGGGAAGAACAGATAGCAAAGGACAGACAGTGTAACAGAGGCTGTCCTTCCCTGATGTCTGTGCTCAGCAGCTAGTACCATGGGTGTTGAATTTTAGATGTTGTCTCAAGATAACTGATTTGTTTAAGAATTACTGTGGTTGTTTCAAAATTTTTTCCTATTTTCAAGCTCGTTTCCTCCCTTCCCTGTTCAAATCGTATCTTCCCCTCTGTCCGATCAGTCAGAACTTGTGCTCACAGACCCCGCGAGTAGGTGCAGGTAAAGAAATAAACACAGAGCATATTTCAGATTATCAGGGATGTTTTCCGTGCTTTGGGAAAATAAACTTCATTGTCACCACTTATGCGCTTACAAGTACTCACAACAAAAGGGTTTCTAAGAGACAGAAAAAATTCAAAAATGATTGGAAGAGAGCCATCTTCAGTCATCAGACTATCACAAGCAGCACATAAACCACATCCTCGGAAGCTGCGAACACCCGAAACTGCTGTTTTGTTTCTGTTATCGTAGCAACGGCAAGTCCGAACAGCAGGATGTGTGCTCACAATGCACGCTCGTTATTTCTCATGGTGACTCGAACAAACTGCTCGCTATGGATAACCTTTCACCTCGCCAAAACCTGATTGTCCTGATTAAACAAAAAAAAGCCGAGTAGTAAAAAAAAAAGTCTATGCATGTACAGATATGCACTTCACAGAACAGTTTAATTATTATTCTATTCATTATCATAATTTCAGTGTTTCCATGGCATTTAAAAATAGAAATGAGAACACCTCTTTCTCTGTTTATCTCTCTCCCTCTCTCTCTCTCACGTCCCTTCCCAGCCCATAGGTTAAATAGCTTGAGTCATCTATAGGGTGTGTGCGTGGCCAGGGGAGCGGTGCCTTTGTACAAAAAGAAATTGCTGAGGACGAGAAGATGGAAAAACTGAGCAGGCAGCTGCCTGTGATAAGTCAGAGTTGAACTTTGCAGCTCACGTTCCACGTGGGTACAACGCATACCAGCCCTGGGTGCAACAGCAGGAACTGCTGCACCCCCACAGCAAATCCTTACTGATACTTGCTCCATAAAACAGCAGAACTTAGTAACACCTGGAAAAGTTCGGGGTTTACTTTTGTTTGTGAATGTGGAATTCCCCCTCTCTGGGGAAATGAAACCTCTTCACTAGCTCTGCCATCTTTTGCTGAAGGTCTACACACCTTCTACAGGCTTGTTTCTTGCTTTTCTTCACACTTGCAGGGGCCACAGCTGAGAAACCTTGGCCTAGTTAGAACTGTCTGCACTCAGATTCCAGAGTCATGCATATTTGCTGGGCAGAGAAAAATAAAAGCAGTATACATTAAATCCCAAGAGGCAAACTGCGCGATTTCATAGGGAAGAAATTGAGGAGGAGCACAGTGAAGATTATACAATGAAAAGTGGACACTCTTTTATGTACACCAGTTGTGGATACAGATCCGCAGGCCTTGGAAAGAAGTCCTGACTCACCCATGCAGGGAACATCCACAAACCTGGAGCTGTTACTGCAGCAAAGATGGCGTGGGTTTGTCTTCTCTCCAGAGACAGACACATGAGCAGAGAAAGGAAAGAGAGCTGGGAGATTTACCAGGAGTTTAGGAAACATTTTAACAGAAATATTCCTGTTCATTTTTTAATTATTATTATTTATTTTTAAAAAGATTGTGGCACCTCTGGAAATAATTTGGAATGTGCTAAAGCCAGGCCTTTGATGTGTCATGGAAAAAGAAGAGGGATGGAGGAGACACGGGGCAGGTCTGGCAGCACAGGGAGAAGGCACAACACACCACACGGGAGGAGAATCCATAAACAGTTATTTGGACAGCACAAGCCCAATGATGGGAAATGGGAACTTGGAGTGGTGGAAGGGGGATGCCTCAGGAGGATTGAAGGCAGCAGGGGAGTATCCAGATCAAATCGACTGCTGACAAAAGTGCCTTGGCAGAGACAGGTTTGTCTTTGAGGATTAGTATGAACTGGCAAGGAGAAACAGCACGAGGAGCAACGTGGTGTCAGTTTTAAACCCTAACAATGGGAGAAGGAAGATTCTGAGGTGGGATTATGAAGCTGAGATGAAGTATATTAGCATTTTAAAAAATATGAATAATCTAATTTTTTTTTAATTTCACTGCATTTGGGGGAAGGGTTGTGCAGTTCTCAGTGTTTTTTCTTTCTTTGTTGTTGTTACGATACTGACCAGTAAAAGCAGCACTATCTCTGCTGAGTGAGATATCACATACCTTTAAGATGGTAGCAGTGAACTTGAGTGCACTTACAGAGATGTGTAGTAATTAATCAAGGAGTGACACAGTTGGTCAGAAATATTTTCTTTCTTTTTGTTTTTTTTTTGGTAAAATACCTGAGTAGGCTTCCAGGCTTCTACATTTTAGAAAGAAATAAAATGTAGATAACCTTCTTAAAAAAAAACCCACACCAAACACCCCCCCAAAACACCAAAAAAAAATTCCTCTATAAAACATCATCATTTTTTGTAAATGTAATGATTTAAAAGAATTAAAGTTTTCCCGTATTAGAAACCCCTTAAATTTCAAAATTACATCAGTTTCTTTCAAATGCCTTTAGATAAGATGACAAGCTTCTTAACCTAGATGAAATTCAGCAGGAAACAAGAGGACACGTAATATTACTAAAAATTGAAGCTTAATTGTTATTGCAGCTTCCCATCCACCAGCATTCATTCACTTGAAATCCAGCATTCCTTAGAAGGAAAGCAGGGGTGAGCCACTTGCACAAGCCAGCAAAAGCAAGATTCCCAGAACAACAATGCAGGATTTTCACCTCTAATTGTGTCCCCTATTTCTGTGTAGAGATCAGAGCTAAAATGAAATTTGGTATCAAGCTCTGCCTGGGGCTCTTAAGCTTCTCCTCGTTCTGAGGCATTGTGTGTGATAAATAAAACACCACCACTATGAGGAGCAGGGTGTTTGTGAAGTTGCACACCAACAAGTAGGGATTAACCAGCACACTGGAAATAATGAACCTTGACAGATCTAGGGTTAAATACTTTAAAATTAGATCCTGCTGAAAGCCGAATCTTGTCGCTTAGCAACGGCTGCACGGGATGCTGCTGTCACTCAGCGGATGCTTCTCTGGGGAGCTCACATCACGCTCACAGAAAATGGGCTGTGATTGGGGCAAGGTGACATCATATTTTAAGGTAGCAGCCAACACGATTGCACTCGAGTTAATACCCAGAGATTTAAGGAAACATCTTTTCTTTTGGAATGGCTCAGCTCTGCCCACACCTTACCTGACCCAGGGAAGGGCTCGTAGAGCCCGCGCGGAACAGCAGCTCGTGTCGGCCAGCACACCACGGCCAAATTCAACAGGTGGAGTTTTCATTTTTAAATTGCTCAGTGCCAAAAGAAAAGCAAAATGCCTGCTATTTGTGGAGGTCTGGCTGTATTCAGAGCATGGAAACCTCCACCGGCAGTTCAGAAAACACGCATGAAGCTAATGAGAGAGAATAAAATGTACCCTTACTGAAAATAGCTGAAAATTCAGTTCACTGAGCTAATTTTAGCACTTAAAACAACTGGGAACCTATGGGATTTTAGTAACAAACCAAGATACCAAGTTAATTAAAGAAAAAAAGCCTTTGAGGCACAAAAGCTGCTTTTCAAAGTGATGCTGTGTTAAGGTTGGTACAGGCACCTACAGAGATTTTTCTGAACACCTGCCTGGCAACCATAAAGCACATAAACACATCAGTGCATCTGAGGTTGCTGTGATAGGGACCAACCTGCATTTCTAGGCATGAAAATACCCAAATGCTTAACTGCTACCAGCACCTTTGGAAGGGATACAGATATTGGGTATTCAGTCCAATCTAGTATGCTGCCCACTAGGGCTTGGAAAGTCAAGATGTCATGGAAGTGGAGATTATGGCAATCGGCATAAAAGGTAGACATCCCTAGTTTTAAGGAACTGGATGTCCTTCTCGGAACGCTGAAAGAGCGCAGACAGGTCCTTCTTCCTTTACTTGGACAGGCTGGGCCAAAAAGTTGCTCCTGTGAGCAGGAAGGTCACCAGGAGGGATCAAAAAGATCATGACGGATCTCATTAAATCAACTTCCAGGTCATGAACTACCAACTTTTTCTGCTGACTAGGGCCTCCCCATTTGGCAGAGATGGAGGAGAACAAAGATAGGGACATAGAGGTTGATAACAGGATTAGTCAACTGCCTGTGACCGGGTGAAGGCCACGCCAAGCCTAGGGCACACAGGCAAAAGTGCTGAAAGGCAGGGAAATATTCAGGCCACGCTTCAAAGAAAAGCACTCGAGAAGAGTGGTTTTCACTCTTCTCATGCACGTGCCCGCAGGCTGAATTCGAGCTGGAACTGAGGTACAGAAAAGTGGTTAAGAGGACTGAAGATCGTGTCTTCCAAACAGAAAACAAATAATCTTGGTTTGTTTAATAAGTCAAGAGTCGAAGGAGAGAAATGATTGCTTTTGTCCTGACGCAATAGGAAAATAAACACGCTGCTGTTTAACGAAGAGGTGATTAAACTAACCCTGGCAGAGGGTAGGGAGTAATTTTATGTCAGCTCTAAGTAGTTTCTAAGGGTAAAAGCAGGCAGGTTTCAGGGGAGTCTTCTGGAGGAAAGGGCAGAAAAAGAAACCCAACCCATCTGAAGACTGAAAATCCAAGCAGAGGTGATATTGCTTTGCCACCTCAGATGCGAGAACAACCCTCATGGGTAAAAGCAGGGAAGAGTTTTTATGTCTAAATATGCTGGGAAAGTTCACAGTAACAGCATTGCTGGGCTCCTGCCTGATTACCTCTAAGCACAGATGTCCACAGCTACACGGATTTACTCAGACTTCTCAAAGTAAGAACACTTACAGGTACCCGTAAGCTCAAAATCTGTGAAAGAAGAACCATATTCCACGTCAAACTTAGACAACCGTTTTTTCCAAATAAATCTAATTGATTTGGTATTTCCTCAACAACTGTCCTTAAAATACAGCTGGTCTAAGTGCATAATTGCTTCAGTTAATGCTTTATTTTGAGAGCTGTGGCTCCATACAGAGGATAATTTCTAGCGAAGTCATAACAGAGGAAAACACTCTTGGGAAATTTAACAACGAGCTCAAAGTTCTCAGCATAATATAGTGAATAACAATTAGAGAGGTATCATTAACATATGATACATGGCTGTGATTTTGTCCAAACTAATTAGAGCAGTTGTTCTCTTATCAGTCTATTAAGATGAACACTGCATCAAATATATTAATAGTGCATATATGTTCTGTAGTATGATTTAAATTTTGTTTGATAAGGCAATGAAAACAAGTCTTTGTTAACATCTACTGTATCACTTCAAGTACTGAGAAAGTTGTATTGTCATCAGATCCTACAGAGCAAGCTTAACTCTGTGATATCAGTAGGTTAAACAAATAAAAATACAAGAGATGGACCAATGTCTGCTTTTAATAGAGATAAACATCATGTCACATCCTGTTTTCCTTGTCTAGCACTACTGCCTCTCAGGCACTGGAAGGGCACACACCATGTGTGTGCATTTGAGGTGAAAGCTGGCCCAGGAGCAGCAAGCTGGGGCATATATAAAGTGGGATGGGGAGTATTTAATTCCTGCTAGTGAACAGGGGGCATTTCTACCTGTGTGCTTTCCATAAGGCCTTCTGTATAAAGAACCAACAGACATCATAAATCATTATCTAGAGAAAATAAACACTGAAAAAACCCCTAACATGACCTATGCAGCTTTATCCAGGGACTGACTCATTTTTTAAATTACCTGTCCTGTATTAAACAACCTGTCCTGTTGATCTTTGAGTATCATCCAAGCAACTTGGCCACAGCAATACAGACACAAAACAGTAAATAATCTCAGATGTTTCATCAGCAAAAGATTCAAGTTATTTCTATTTAAACAAATGCTTTGCACAGGAGGGCAGAAGTTATGCAGTAGTGTTTCAGCAGTTTCCGAGATGTCAAAACATTCCTTAGGTTCCAGGTTAAAGGGGTGAAATCTTGGCCTTAATACGATGCTTTTCAAATATCAGAGGCCACCTACGGATGAACATGGCTGTAAGCAAACCATGCTATGGACTGACAGGTATTTCACAGATGACTTCCACACGCATGCAGCTGTCTTAACCAACCTACAAGGAATCACACATTTGGCTTTTTACACCAGCCCAGTCTCATGGAAGAAGTTTAAATGAGAAGGTGGAATACTCAGCACCACCTGAGACCAGAGCCAGGGTCTGCAGACAAAGAGAGAACACAGCGCTTTCTGTTTGCAATGCTGTTTATTTTAGAAAAGCCCCTTTGATCATCTGAATGAAAAATGTGGGCAGAAAAGTCACAAATGTTATAAAACAAAGTTTATTCTGCAATATTTTGTCATAATGAATTGCATCTCTTTGGTAAAAATAAAATTTATAAACATTTTAATTAACAGAGATTAGCATACAAAAAACTAAACTTTTGTAAATCGTCTTTAAAACGGGTAAAGGACTAAACCAGAGGAAAAAGGGTTAGAATTGGTCACCTACTGGCAAAATTATTCTAAACAAACCCAAGGACATTGCTTATGCTACATTAGAAACAAGCTAATGGGAATGGTTTAAAAACAACTCTGGTTCATTTGATCAGAAAGCATTCTTACAATTCACTTTTAAATAAATAATAGTTACAATGAATTGGCAATTATAAAATGTTTTATATCACTATATGGCAGTAACATAATACTTTTAATTATGCACTTTTTAGTTTGAAGAAATGTACACTTATAAAACAGACTTGATAATGGCACTGGCAGTTAGGTGTGAAGAATGTGCTTTAAGATAAAATAGCAGGTGCAACATTTAAAATATTCTACCTTTTCTTTTCAATAAATATTTTGACCACACCATTATTAATGTGTATGAGTATACTTCGCTTTAATTAAAGCTTGTACTTTTCAGGTTGATGGAAAGTTGCAAACCACACAACTTCCATTTTACAGCTGGATTTTAAAACATTTGATGTGACTTCTGCGAATCAGTAATTTAGGATTGGAATCTGGAAGGCCAATATAGGTTTGTACAGGAATCACATCAGATTTACCCTGAACAGAGCAACCTCCCGTGTACACAAGTCTCATACACTTCTTCACTGCGTTTAAAGAACTGAATGTGGTTCATTAATACTTTTCTTGCCAAAATGTATCCAAGTCAACCATTGGCATCAACATTTTACATATGTCACTAGAAAAAACCCAAAGCCCAACAATCAAAATAACTTTTAATTATACTCCATTTATACTATATACACCAGGGTCTCTAACTGAGGTGGCAAACAAACCCAAACCCAACAGATATGTAAGACAAAGGAAGGGCAGCTCTTCTCCCACTGCCAAGAGAGGTGCTCCACGACTGAGCTGCCAGCCTTTGCTGCCAAACGTGCGGGCAGAGGCCTGGGACAACACGGTGGGACAGGGCAGGGGCACAGGTCGTCTGCCTTCCCTTTTGGAAGCAGAGAGGGAAGACAGCAAAGCAGGAAGAGCAGGAAGAGCATGGCCCCACCACACTGCTCTGTGTCCCAGGGAAAGACGGCGACAGCTCCCCCCCTTCCACAATTCCAGTTCTCCGAGGCTGAAAGTTGTCAGGATGGATGCAGCTTTTGCTGCTAACTTTTAATTAGTAACTGGTTTCTACTGGTCATTGCATATGGTAATTAAATGCATTGTTAGCATCCCAACCCCATCCCTTCAGATATGCTGGCGTCATTGTCACCAACTTGGGGTTAATAGCACCACAGACACACTCTGAGTATTAACCCCCCCCAAATTTTATCTGAGGCAAAAAATAATTCAGAAGCAAATCAATCCATGGAGCCAACTATGACCACAGTTTCCAGAATACCTGGACCTTGATCCAGCTTTCACTGGAAGCTACAGAAAGCTGTGACCACGCCAGCAGGAGCCGGGCAGCACCTCTCTTCAACAGTGTGAAACTGAAATCATGGCACCGAGCAACATGTCAGGCTGCTCACAGTATTTCTGTGTGTCTGAATCCTCCTTTTCACATTGACACAAACTCTGCCCTTCGCAGTTTTCCATGAGAGTTCGAAAGCAACCCATGAGCAAAAAGCAGCTCCACCAAGCATTCACATCTTCACCTCCTGAAATCCTAAGAACCACTGTGTTGGTACTTAATTTTCCTTTAAATAGTGAGTTTTATTCCTACTACTCATCAGTAACACATCCAATATCAGATCTAATTGGCTAATGCAGCACTTGTGATAGCCAGAAGACACACACACGTCTGCACACGCGTTGCCCTGTTACAGGTGTAGGCTAACAGGCGCTTACACAAAGCAGGAATGAAGCAGAGTATTTTCCTTCCCTTTTAAGAAATAAATCATTCTTAAAACTGAATTGGAAAAAGAAAAAAAAAAACCAACAAACTTTTTTTTTTCCCTCCTAGTGTTTGTGCTTTAAATTCCAAAACACAAAGAACCTCGAATATTTCAGGCTTGATCCAACAGCCATTGAGTCAGCGGGAGCACCACCGTTGTCTTCAAGAGGCACTGGAATGGGCCCTCAGAGCAACAGACCTTCAGCAGCATGGCTGTGTTTGCATTTGAAGTAAGACAGTTCATGACAGTATTCATGAAGAGACTGACAAATAAGGAAAAAAAAAAGAAAAAAGGGGCAAAAAAACCCACACTAGTCTAAGAAAGGCATTCAAATAGCCAGGAAAATACTCCCTTAGGGAAAGGTTAACTTTTGGCTGAATCCAGCACTGTTTTCAACAGTGGATATTGGTTTCCTAAGTGGCTCTGCTCCTAATTTTCACCCAGCTTGCCCAACACCTGCTGGAAGCAGTAGCTTCACGTTGGTGAGAACGTTTATGGCACATCATGCTACCTTTCAGCAACAGGAAAGATGACCTCGGATAGCTGTATACAATTCTGCAACATACTTAAGGCATCCTTGTATGTACAGTACTGTTAAAACCCACTCCAACAGAACTGCTTACCCATTTTTTAACAGAAAATTAAAAAAAAAAAAAGGCATCATCTACAGGAAGATGTAAGCAATCACCACTGATTTTAAAAGAAAAATAGGGATAAAGTTCAACATATCACAAAACATTTTTGGCTGAAGGATGTCTAGGAACTATAAAGAGATTCTCTTATTGCAAAATGAATTTGAATCCTTTACATGGAAGTCAGAGCCCTTAGACAGAACAAAATTCACCTCTGCAGATGGGGCCAGCAGAGATGTAAATATGATCCACAGTGTGCATCTGAACAAACATATCTCTGAAAAAAAAATAAAGTCAACTATCGAAAAGAAAAAAAAAAATTAAAAAGTGATCATTAAGCAGTATGCTTTCAGGTTTTTGCAAGTCATGCATATCTTCTAATTTGAGAAGATTAAATATTTTATTTTTCTTTTTAGGTGGTGATTTAAAAATAAATGGCTAAATTATAGTTTGCGCCAAAAATAAAAAAAAAGCAGTGAGTCCTCTTATGGCTTTGATCTCCCTTGTGAAGGGTAAAAGTAGAAGAGTATTGCCACAATTAAAAAAAATATATGTATATATTCAACACTGACAAACATATTATTTTTTCCTTTGCTTCTGACAGTGGGTCTTTGCAGTACTTATTAAGGAACTCAAGCACGTGTGGATGCCAGCAAGGTGGAGCAGAGACCCTGCTGCTTCTTTCAGCTCCTCATCGATTTCTTGACACAACTCCTCGAATACTCTCTTCCCGGGCTGACTTTCCTTAGAGGTATCTACACAAGGTTGGGATGCATAGCCACTGTCTCCAAGAGGATCATCTTCATAGTCCACGTCTGTATCCACCTCGCTGTGAAACCCTTCGCTGCCATCGCTGCCGTCGTGGCTGGTCTTGGAAATGAACTCGTACACCTCGTCGAGGGAGGACAGGGAAGACACACTGGACCTGGATGCACAGCGCTGGGAGCCCATGCTGCTGGCACTGTAGTTGTGATCCTCACTGGGATCGATGTTGGTGGCCGCAGAATCGTTCTCCTGCAAATTTATGGAGCCTGGAGGATCGAACGCGCTGCCGTAACTCCTCTTCTTGGGAGTCTTCAGAGGCTGAGGTTTCTCACCTGTTAAAAACAGGATGTGTCAGTAGGCAAATGCTGCAGTGAGATCACCTGCACCAGGAGCACACTGTGGCTGGCTGACTGCAAGGTAAGCTGAATGCCAGCATTTAGAGTCACATTGTGCCCATTTACTGCCATCCACAGAGGACAACAGTCTTCAGCTAATCACAGCTAAGATCTACAGGAACAGAGAAGCAGCCAAGAAACTCTTCTTACCATCTAGCACAGAGAGGGCAGGGAAAGAACTTTGCAGAAAAAAACCCAAAATTAACAGGGAAAAGAAAATAGGAGGTTGCTTCTAATAAAACTCTTGCAATGCTAGCTGAAAGAGTGATCAAACCAGAATTACTTCTTGACTGCTCTTGCTATTTGGAAACTAGACCCTACCTGTTTCCTGAAATTTTACAGGGAAAGTATTTAGCTACTGAGTAGAGAAGAAAAACAAGAATAAAACAGCTTATGCTTACAGTCCAACATCCCTTGTTGAATGGAAGTATTTAACAGCATCATTGCAGTAGCAGCATCAATATCAGATTCTGTGAAGCAGAAACAGCAAAATATTAGAACTCAGGTAAGCCTGACAAGATGAGGTCCCTAAAACATACAAAGAACACATATATCTGCCTATACTGGCCTACAACAAAAAGCAGGGGTGGGGGGGAATGTACAAGCTCAGACAAAGCATGACCCTTGTACAGCTCAATACTGTTCCAGATCAGTCTCATACCTCAACTATGACATTCAAAAGCTGAATTCTCACGTTGCGCTTACCGAGCCAAGAATCAGTGACACAATTAGACATTCATGTGACAATGCTGTTGCTATACTTAACAAGTGCCTTTTGTTTGTACCAGTTGAGAGAGAAAGATTAGACACATGGCACAGCAAAGCACCTCAACAGCTCCATACCCTGGGTGTGTGAACGTGCAAGGCTGAGAACAGCCATGCCCATTAACGTGGCACTAATTCAGCACACCCCTCTCCTCCAGCAGAATTTTCCACACTAACAAGTCAAACGGAAGAAACTGAGAATACAAGGGGGGAAAGGGCACTGAACTGCTTGATCTAGAAAGCAGGGGGATCTAAATAATAAATAGGCAGGCAGGAAGGTTGAGGTGAAACGTGGCACTGTCAGCTGTGGTGACAGGCACTGCTGCAAAATGCCATCCTTCACAGAGTAGATTGCTTACATTTCTGAAAGGCACCTTGAGGATAACAGGGCAAAGAGTGACATTTCTACCAGAAGCAGGTGAAAAGGAAAAGAAACAAGCACGCCTTTCCCACTCATTTCAGGACATGCTCATGCCCTTTAGAGGAAATCCAAGGTCTTCGTTGGCTCACTTCAGCAATGGTTGATGAATTCTGCTCATACAAGCCAGAAATACGTATGGTGGACTAACAGGAGTAAAGAGACAGTGAGGTGTCACAAGAGCCTTGGTGTCTGAGAGCAGATCACATCTGAGGGGTAGGTAGGTGTGTACATACGTATGAGCAGTGAGTGGAGAAGCAGGGCTGGAAGACAATGTGCTGGAAGGGACCGGCAGCAAGCAGAACAGGCTCTCAGTTCTGCCGAACTGGAACTGTGGTGGGAAATGGTGTCATTTTCGCAATGGCATTTTTGATGGCATTTGTTTTCTCCCCCACATGACAGGCAGTAACTGTATTAATGAATTTAAGGGGAGGGCTAGTATTAGGAGGAGGACTGCACAGTTGTCAGCGTGGCCTCGTTATCTTGATAATTGTCCCTAATTTCATCCCTAGTCAAGGAGAAATTTGAAGAACACAACACCTTGGGAATGTTGTACCAACATGGGAAGGCGACTGAGCTGCTGTTTCCAACAACAGGTTGCAAAACATACACACCACACACCACACTCCCCCCCCCTTTTCCATATTTTTCATTTTAAACCCAGCATACTTTAAGGTCTATCCCACTGTACTCATGCGATTAATTTTTTTTTTTCATTCTGTTTTGGCTTTCTTTGGCAGAAATAGAGCCCCTGAATTCATAAGTTATATATACCCAACCGACAACAAGCAGTTAAAAAAAAAAGCATTAATAATTACTTTGCTTCAGTAGTGCAATTAGAAAGTGAAATATTCCCATTCCTTACTTACTATCAGACATTTTACTTTATCATCTGGTGTTGATATATAAGCATCACCTTGTCAAAATGACAAGCAATTGGAGGCATTAATGCAAGACAGGATTACTACATACAAAGAGTATTTCTGCACCTTAATACCCCCAAAGAAAGAGGAGAGACACTTCTGCAGTGACTTCTTAGCAGTGCTCTGTGTCACTGTTAATGTGCTCTGGCTTCCTTGTGATTGCTCTCCTCAACAGAGCAGTATTTCCCCAATTTATGCTTCTCCACCAGAATGGCTAAGGAAGCACCTGATTACAAGGAATTCTGTTCATCTGCACAAGAGCTACCCTATGTGACCCTGGAAACATGAATGGTTGCCTCTAATGCCAAAGAAATGCTGAACAGCTCCACAATATGAAGAAACTAAACGATACCAGATACATCTCATTATTTTGGCACCTCTGGTGTAGCTAATTGGAACAGTCACCAACAGACTGGCAACCTCCAAACCCGTCACAGGACACACCAGCAAAATCAGTAAGAGGAGGGGGGTTTCCTGTGTTCTCCAATGAGCCCTGAGAATCCCAGATGCAGCAGCCTTGCAGCAGCCAGCCAGACAGCCAGCCAAGGATGTTTCCTTGCTACCTGAATGCCACCACAGAACCTCCATCTGGGTGCATTAAACTTTATTAGTGAAGTGCAAGACCTGTGTTCAAGAGGTTTCTTCAAGAGAAATGTGCAACACCAGCTTGCTTTCTATCTCCCTCTTGGTACCACAAGTTTTATATATTAAAGTTTGCTGCCTTTGGTTCTCAGTGCTTGGTCTCCAATAAAACTAATACAGAGGTGTGCAGCTTTCAGATTTGTTTTCTACTGAACTATTCATTCTTTAAGTAGGTCATACCTGGGTGTGATGCATGTGCTAAATACTTTGCTGTCAGAACAAGACGGCCCCAATTACACCTTGAAATTCACCTTATGGGTTTAAAATTAATACACAAGTAGCTGATGTCATACACATGCATTGTACTACATCTCAGTTTTTTGTCATCTAGCAGACCCTTCAGAGCAGGGACATAGACAACACCAGCTGGGCTGCAGTACCTGCTTGTGACTAAAACCAGGGGAGGAGAGTGAATGAAAAGGAAAAGTTTACCTTTGAGAGATCGGCCGTGATTCTGCTGAAGGACTGAAGTCAGGTAGTGAGGGGACGACGACCTACTGAAAAAAAAATTCAACAGCTCAAAGCCAGCCCCTAATTAGGCAAATTATTTGTACAAGGTATAGCAGACACAACATTATGGTCATAGAAGGGTAAAAACAAAACCAACCCTATCGCCACAGGTAGGCAAGCAATTTCTGCTGCCCTCAGTAGATGGCCTGGCACTGGTTCACAGTTTGTGTAGCACTATTTAAGTCACCATCAGCATTTGGAAAACACCTCCAAACACACACACTAAGCAAAAATCTTGTTGGCAAGAGATAGTGACTTCACAGATTTTACATACCTGCCTAAAGACTGTGTTTTAAACAAAGATATGTGGTTTTTAGCACGTAAAACCTGCATGTGAACAAAACATTAGCTCATATAGGGATGCTCAGAGCCCAGGAGCAAACAGAACAGGTAAGAACCAGTTCTGTCCATCTGCTCTTCCAAATGGTGGTGGGCAATTAAAAAAATCCAAAAGTAATGTGCAAAAACCTGGAGAAGAACAAAAAAAATACCAAACCAAGACACCAGCTGATTTTAAAATTATCTGAAGCATGACTGTTTTGATGATGCTATCCAGGGTTTTTTCATAATCAGGCCAGCTTTGCACCTGACAAAGTACCCCTAAATCCCTTACAAAATAAAGGACAAGTTAAGGCTTTCACATATTCGGGGGTTTTTTTGCTACAGATCCAGTTCTAATTTTTCAGTTCATTATAAATGTATTAGTGAGCGGTTAAAGTAAATAGAACAAAAATAGTACACGCTATTAAAATTGCATGAAATGTAGCAATGTTCATCTTTTATAGTGCTGCTGGAAGAATTTGAAGGGTGATGAGCAGAATTTTCAAGCCCAACCAGCAAGAGAAGCCTCAGCTGAATGGGAACATGTGCAAAACTAGAGTTCACTGTCTGGTATCTTTTTTTGTAGCAGCGATGAAGCACAAAGGCAACAGATCCAAAAATAGGTAGAAAAAAATAGAAAAATAATAAAAATAAAAGGAAAGCAATGGTCCAACCCCAACATGGCTGGCTCTGCAGCCCACAGATCCACTGTACAAAGAGATGTTAAATATCTTCATCCTTTTGTCTAAGCTCAGATCTTTCAAAAATCATATCCACACAGAGCCTCCCCAGAGCAAATTAATGCCTGGTATTGATTAAGACAAGCTACGCATAAGGTATCTGCAAGATGAGGACTGTGGCACTAGAACCAGAATGCAGCCAGGGGCTTCACAATGACTTGTTGAACAAGCTGTGCAGAAATAAAATGCATCAGGGATGCCAATCATCCATGATAATATAAATTTCAGTGTCACTAGACACAGATTTCAGCTTTGGAAAGCTTCTGCTCAAAGTAACAGCTTAAATTTTATTTTAAAATCCCGCTGAATGATAGGCATACTACCCACAAACACACTGAAAAATACTCATAAACACCAGCCTTCCCACAGAAAAATTCAGAGACTCTCGCAGCTGAATTCTAGGATCACTCTGTAGACAAATTTGAACAGTACTTGCAGCCTCTCTCCAGCTGTAGCTCTGGGCTTCCTCTCTCTCTACAACAACGTAGACCCTTGGGGGTCCTTCCCCAAAATTAGGCCAGAATTTAAATCAAATCCAAGCATGAAAGGGAAAAAAAAAAAAATCAATTTTTCTGCATGTGATGGAAAGTCATATGTACGTTTTTTATTATTAAAGGAAAATAAACCAGCTTTCATTAGGGAGTTGGATATTTTAATATGTTGATTCTTATTTTCTTGTACTCATAAATACAAGCACTGCAAAACCCTTCCCATATTGAAGTCAGTGGGAATTTTGCCATGTGACTTCATTAGATCCAGGATTTCCTTGTAATTGTTGGCAAGTGTGCCTAGCCCTTCAGTGAAGGAAAGAAAAAATTACCAAAAACAACAGCTTCAAATTAAAGTCCTGATCTTCCAAGCACTTCAGCATGCAGGTAAAATGTCTCCTTCCCTACACCTGATTTCAGTAGGTTGTGTTCATACAAGATAATAAACCACACTTAACTTCAGCTGGACTAATCTTGAAGAGCTTGGAGATATTAAAAGCTTAACTGGTCAAGGCTCTGAACACCCTGCCTTAGGCTGAGTCTGTCTGGATCCTCTGCACCTCTGGCTGGACAGACAATGTCCAAAGGTCCCCTCCCATCTGTATTATTCTCTACATTTGGAAGTTTGGCTGTATTACCACAGACACAGTAGTACAGCTTTCAAGGACCAAACCTTCACTGGAGTTGTACCCAAAAGCAGAAGTCCATACCCTTACATGGGAACTAAAGCCTGTAAAAGCATTATCCTCTAGAGCCCAATTACAGTCATTTCAATAATCTTTATTCCCATAAACCCAAGCAATACCACCAGTCATCTCATACTTTCCAATCTATTTCTTAATACTTAAATGTTTCAGGGTTATTTTAGTAATGCTCCCAATTCCAGCAGACAGCTGAAAAACAGGATACTTCTGCCTGGCTCGTTCCAACCCAAGAGGGCCCTGGGCTGGAGAGAGACCAGAGACCACTGGGTGGGGGTTACAAGCCCAACTGGAAAAGCCCAAGCCACACAGAAATCTTCAACCACTAAGGCTTGCTCAGGAGTGACAACTCCCAGGGTCAGTGTCTGTTGGGCCCTGAGAAATGCCTGCTCAATGTTATCAGTCTTACATCCTGCTCCAGTAATCCCAGTTCCTCCTGTTTATTAAGGAAACTCCTCACAGTAAGGTTAAGGCACAGGGCAATGCACAGACACCTTAATTATCTCTTATCTCACCCAAATTCTTTCCTGAACTAGACAAACCAGCCACATGCCTACCTCAGGACAGAGCTCACCCAACATGCTCCTCTGCTTTTTGTCCTCCTGCTTCCACAGGCTGACCTAGCTCCTCTTCCTCTTCTCAGGACACATGAGCTTTACTTCAAATTCTCCAGAATCTATTGCTTAATCTTAAAATGTGTTGGTAAGGAAGTCCTGGTTTCAGAAGTCTTGCATGCTCCACCTCAGAGTACGTTTATAGCAAAGGCTGTTTTTTCCACCCCTGCTGCAAAATGCTTTTAAATAGCCTTGGAGGAAAACAACCCGCTCAGAGCAGCCTCTCTAAGCAGTTCAGACTGTGGAAAACTTGATTGTTTTCGACAACAGCATAGAATAGATACATTTTATAGCCAGACAAGTGACTTACAGGAGAAGACACCCACCTCTTCCAAAGAGCAGCACTAGGCACCCTAGATCAGTCCTGATGAACTGTGCTGGAAGGAGGATTTTGCTCCAGGTCCCAGGACTGCTTGCCCTCTTGGAGAAATTCTCTCCAGCAAGCACCCAGCAAGCCCCCTGACCTCCTTCTTTTAAACTCTCCCACAGTCAAGGACTTGGGACGCACCCCAGATGTGCTCTCTGGGAAGCCTGAGCTCATTGCATTGCCCTGCCTCGTCCTGCTGGTCTCACCTAAGCCCCACTCAAATTCTGCTCTCAGCCGGCAGCAGGTAACAAACAACACCTCAACACCCTCTGCTACATACAGCAGCTTTACCACAGGTCCTGCTCGGATGAGAAAATTCACCTACCTGGGCGGCGACGCCGGCGGAGTGTAAAATGCAAGTGCTGAGGAAAAAGGCTGTTTTTTCAGTGCTTGGACAAGATTAGGTTTGTATTTTGGGTCAACACACCACAACGACCCTTTTCCATTCACCTGCAACAAAGAAACAAGGCACGTTAGAAAACTCAGGGCCAGGCTGCTACAGTCCTCTCTGATTTCATATTCCCCGGTCGCAGCGCAGTGCAATGACCGCACGTAGGCACACCCCACTGTACAGCTGATGGACAACACCCGCAGGCAGCTCCATCCTGGATGCTCCCAAAAACTGAGAAAATGGTCCTGAGACCCTCGTTATACACTATGGAAGCACCCATCTTGCAGGTTGGGATAGCATCTCCGAAGTCCCTTCTCTAAATCCCCATTTCCACTCACGTTTGTCCCCCAAAAGCTGTAAACCTTATTTTAACACTTGGTAAACACAGCTGTGAGTTTAAGGATCTATGCAGGGACCAGCAAATTGATCAGCAGCCTTTTCTTAAACAGGTTTCTAGGTAAGAAACGAAAGCACCCTTCCCTTTGTCTAGATATAGACACACACTCATTTAACTTTACACCAGCCTGGAAAAGGATCTTGCCCAATGCCCAGCTATGGATTATTCCTACCTTTTATTCCCAAAATGTATTATTCCCACTTTTTCAAAATCTGAAAACCTAATTAATGTATTTTTGATGCACCTAACAATATAAGCACCCCGGTACTAGTCATTCTTGATACTAAATTTGATAAGTTGAAATTTAAGCAAGATAAAGCACCTCTTGCTCCTCTCAAAGGTTTCTTCACAAATTTACTATACAAAGAACCTATTTTTTTGAGTCTGCTAGTTCTTGCAACTTGAAGAAGAAAATTGAATATGAAAGCTAAAACAATTCTATTATCACTGACCTGATAAACCAGCTAAAAGCTCTGCACATAACAGCACCAGGTTTTTTTGAAAACAGATGTTACAGAAATGGAAATGTACATGGCTGAAGGATGAAGCAGCTCTACATCTGAACAGTGAGACCTTTCTGAAGGAGTTTTGGGGGCTAAATATCAGAGCAGAAATCCAAGCTTTGTGGAGAACCTCCTGTGAGGCCACAGTTGCAGCTGGCCTCCTCCTGCCAGTACCACAGGGGGCAATAATACCATTTCATGGATGATGGATACTCCATGACTTACTCCAGACTGAAAAGCATTACAAAGCATGTGAGTCTGTGGTTCTATTTAAGTCACAGGGGTTTTCTGAGAAGAGGAAATACCTTGCTACCAATAGAGAGAAATGAAATCACAGAGAGCCCCAGCTAAGAAAGAGATGCAGCTCTGCAATTGTTGAAGCCACTGCCTTTCACAAAGATGCCTGAGCTGCTGCATCTCCCCAAGTTATCTAACCTGCATCTTCCTCATACTCATCTTTTCATGCTAAAACTGAGCACAGGCTGTAAGATACTTATCAAGAAGCTTACTTTTAATTATTAAACAGCCATGGTGGCTGGCAGGATGATTCAGCCACCTAGGTACTAACAAGTGGCATTCTCCCAATTGGCTATATCCATCACCTCAATGAGAGACATACACCCTGATCCTTTTCCTGCACCTCTCCCAGACCCCTTCCTCAGCATCCCAAGCCTGGGCAACTGGTTGGGTTTTTTTTCCCTCCCTTTCATAGTTTTGAGGCGATTGCCCCCAGGGAGCAGCAGGAACTCCCCTGATCAGCAAACCACTGCTCTACACTGTTTATCTGCTACTTTATCTGCTATTGTAGGTGAGCACTATCCCTTCATGCCTCATTCAGTTCAGCTGCTGGGGGTTACTTGCCCTCTTTCATCGTCCCAGCCAGGTACTCCTCCAGTTTGCTGCCCTGACAACACAACACAAGGATTTTGGGTGGGTATTGCAACAGCAAGCTGAACCCGGGCACACCCTGAAGCCACGCAGACACTGACAGATCCAATGCAACAGGCAGTAAACAGGGTGACTTCTTCTTTGGCTTATGTGTAATGTGAAACCACACTTCCACCCACCTTTGGAGATACTAAAAGTAGACATTGAGCAAAAGAGATGATGGGGCTGCTTCTGTGCTTTGACTGCACACTCTGCTCAGCAAAGACAGGCAGCAGAAGTCCGGCCCAGATCTGAAGTGTCATGTTTTAGGGGAAAGCCTGCCACAGCTGGAGCTGGAAATGCCATAGAACCAATACATCCAGCTTTAAAAACAAGCCAGAACAGACTGTGCCATTTCTCCTAGCAAAGACTAATTTAGGACACTCTAAAATGCCAAACTGCCTTTGGAGGTTAGTATTTCACATCAACAGTGAGGCAAGTGTTGGAATGAAATGTAAGTGTAACTTTTACTTAAGATCCAGAGTCAGTGCAGAGAGGCCACCAGGCTCTTCTTACTCTCTGCAACTCAAAACAGGGGCAGTCATATACAGTTCTGAGATTGGGTCTATCATCTTCTCTGCATCTTTCTAATTTGACTTGCAGGATTTTATCTAGGCAAAAATAAAGAAAGGAAAATAATTTCTGTGTTTTGAAGCATTGGAGCTATCTTGTGAAGACAGTAAGTTTCCAGCTCCCAGCATTTCAGGGCTGGATTATAGAAACGTGGGTTGGAAACAAGATACCTCCCATGATCCAGCCTTACCCTTGACCACCACCCCACCACAGTCCTCCACCAGTCCAGTGAGCAAAGCCCAAGGAGCAACCAAAGCAGAGCACCCCAGCTGGTGCTGGTGGCTCAGGCTCACTGCAGAGGCAGACACACATCCCTGTGCTGCAAAGCTGTCCATGAGCTTCACACCTGGGCAGCAGTCCTGCTTCCATCAGGTATGGACAGTGTTCACCAGCTGCTTCCACCTGAGCAAGGTGAACCACCGGAAAATACCATCTTTGTGCACAGAGGTTTATCATACATTCACCAAGAGGTTTACCATATAAAAGGCATCTCTCTCCTGTCTCTACAGGCTTACGAATGGGACCTGCCCCGCTCTTTGCCCAAACACTTGAAGAGCTACACAGATTGTTTATCATCATCTCTTGTCAACAAACAAACAAACAAACAAACAACCCCCCCCCCCCCCACCACATATTTACCAAGAAGAGGAGGTTTGTTGAAGATATTCAAGTCCTGTAACCTCTGGCCTCTAGAGGAAACAGCAGCAGGGCCACATCCATGCAAGCAGTGGCCTGCCAAATTCATGCTTGATGTGGATGCTGCTCCTGCCTCCTCACACCTCTTCTCCTCAGTGGCATCAATTAATGAATAATCCCCAATGCCACAACTATAAAAACAAGTCCAGCAAAGAGCAGGAAGATTCTTCAGGGCTTCCAGCTCCAAACCGCTTTTCCCTTTAGGTCCTCCTGTGCAGTACAGCAGATGCTGCTCCCTCAAAAAAAGCAATTTCACACTGTAGGCACCTCCCTCCCCAACCCCAAGGCAGTGCTTAAGATGCAAAGAGCACTAGCTTTTCTTCTGAGGATCACTGACTCACAACCACACCTCCACATCTTCAGAGGCACCAGGGCAGCAGCAGGAACACTGGAAGGCAAGGTGTCCCTGGGGCTGCTCCAGCATCATCCCCTTGCTGTTCATCACCACCGTTACCAGAGGCCCACTGGCAATCTCACCTGCCTGGATGAGTGCAGCCCTAACAAGAAAGGGTATTTCAGCTCCTGGGTCTGTCACCTGGGGTAAGCCTTGACAAACCACTTGGGCACAGCAGCATTGTGCTGTGTGCACACCGAGCAGGCAACGGCATTTTAGCAGGGATGTGATGATGTAGATATGTCCTGATTTCATGGCATGGGAAGTTCCTCCTCTTGACTGCAATGCTGGCTCATGAGGCATCTCAAGGCAGTTACTTCCCTTCAGCACCACTCATTAAAAGAAAACCACAATATACAATTTTTTTCCAGTGGTTCAAGCAAGGATGGCCTTCCCCCAATCTCTGCTGGATGCTGTCCTAGACTCCTGAACCCCTGCAGCCTGCAGGTATTTAGCTGGCTGATGTGACCATACGCACAACGAGAACGACCATGCACAGCTGTGACCATCCAGAGCTACGTCTGCGACATGATGTGGCACAGCTTGGTGGGAAGAGCTCTGCAGAGTAAGAGAGTTGGTGCTAAGAGAGGTCACCTGCGTGTGCCTTGGATGCCCTGCCCAGATCTGCTCCAGCAGGGTCTTGTGGACACCGTCCAGAGCCATCAGGGCACAGCAAGCTTGCCACTGCAGCAACTCTTCCAGGTCAGCACCAGCCAAAATGAACCCAGTGCAGGTGTCCTGAAACTGCCCTGCAGTGCCAGCTCAGTGGGGTAAGTGGGGAAAAAAAATCAGGAGATTCCCTTCAATGTGCACTCCCAGTCCAAACCAAAATATCAGCATTATGGCAAAGATGAGGACAGACTCTTCCTCTACTTTCATTGCCAGACCTCCAAGAGGTGATTTCATAGCTGACAGCCAGCAGCAATAGCCAGGGAGGTGTCAGGGAGCATCCCCTCCTCTCAGACTTTTACACTCCTCCAACACAAGTTTAAAACCCTTCTAACCCTGACATTACCAAATAAACCACACTCCTCTGATACAACATGCCATGGACACTTCTGCTTCCACAGGCACTTGGGATAGAAGAAAGCTGATAGCATGCTCCCTCTGAGGTACAAAATGCCATTAAAAAAGAAAAAATGGAACAAAATACAAAATTATCTTCCCCTTTCAGGGAAGCACCCAGAGACATGGCTAGAACATGGTTACATGCAACAGGATCAGCAAAATGAGCTTGTGAGCAACTGCTGCTTGCTCCAAGGAGCGACACCTGAGGAAGGAGCTCATCCAAAGGGGTCTGCAGCATTTCCATCATCTGCCAGCTCAACTCCCATGGAGCCCATGCATGCTGCTGTGTGCCACAGATTTATTTTGCAGGAAGAATTTGGAGCAGTACCCTCATCTGGTCCTTTCCTAAGCACAGCAGAGGGTAAAGACTTAACTACCGTTTGTTGGAAATGAGGAAGCTGCAGCAAAGTTTCAGGAGGGGCTTTTTTGGTTTTTTGTTTTTGGTAAATGCGGTTTCTGTTCTTTAGAATTAGAGAGCTGTGCAGTCTCTGGAGCCCTGGGAAAACACTGACAGAGCACATCAATATCACCATGCTGGTAGCAGTGGTAGATATTCTGCATTTTGCTCTTCCTACTAGAGATGTCACATCGAGCAGCAAGCCATCCTCTGAGCCCAGCAATACTCATGGAGACGCCAGGGTAAGCAGGGCACCAGGCAGTCTCAAGTTCCTGCCACCCAAATGCCACGACAACAGGTTTGGCTGGTAACTCCTAACCCATGAGGCTGCAAGGGCAGACACACAGACAGAAGGAACTCATACACCAATTTATATTCCCCTTGCCTGCCCTAATTCTTCTGAAACTCATGTCACCTTTTCCCTGGACAGAGCCACCCAGGCCTTTAACAGCACTTCTGTCACCTGCAGCAGCGTGTGGTCCCCGCTCAGATCCAGTCCTGCTCCACACAGGCACAGCTTGAGCATCTCAGTTACCCCACTACAGCACCTGGAGCCACATTAAGAGCCTGTCCTAACACTCAGCAGGACTCTGAGGTGGAGTTACTGGACTTGTGACATTGCAACAAAAAGTCACTTTTTTCAGGACAAAGCTGCTGCTTGGGAAACAACACCCTAAGAATTTAATGTAAAAGCAGGAATATTAAGAAGAGGTGGTACTCAGTCCTATCAGCACAAGGCAGTCCTTCCCAATACCCACTCAGCTCTGGGATACCTCTCTCCAGTGAGAGGCTGTCAAGCACGCCAGGCATTGCAGGCATTTCTGATAACAAGCCTGCTACCACCGAGTCTGACCTCCAAGCACAGGATTTGCTTGTTGACTTTCAGTATGTGGTTTGTTAGTTTATTTAAGTCAGAGCCAGCCCTTTGAGGAACGAGATGGTAAATGAGAGAGGGAGGAAGAAATTCACTAGTAAAATCACAGAAATCAGAAGAAGAAAGAACTTGTACAGAAAAGAGTATCTTTGACTTTAAGAAGTGTGTCTGCACCACGCAGAGCCACACCTCTTATCTTATGACAGAGGTTAAAGCATTACAGTCCATTAAATGCAGGAATTAATAGGTTATTGGAAAGCCAGACCTGTGCTAAGTGTAACAGGAGATCACAAGTGAAAGAGTCAATTTAATATCTGAGAAAGCTGCTGGACTCAGGAGCACTCAGCCTCGTACAGACAGTGTGCCCTCAAGGAAGGGCACCTTGCAGATGACCACATCTGCTCCCAGAGGGGCAACACCCCTGCCAGCCAAACAGGGAAGCTGGTTGGCATCTCACAATCTCTTCTGCTTGCCAGCGCAATCCTAGCCATGGCTGTGCTGGAAAAGCAGAGAAGGAAGAACATACCCCAGAATTTCAGCATTGGAAAATAGAGAAACCTAAACTCTGCTAAGAGTTTAAGAAGCTTCATCAAGAAGAAATCCTAAGAGAGATATCTGAAATTTCAGGCTGGTTATTGCAGGCTAACAAAACTGTAAGTAAATGGAATTAGGGGTCCTTTGCAATTGCACATGTGCCAGATTTAAAAAGGATGCACCACAGCTGGCTGTACCCAGGTCAACAATAAATAACAGAAGCAAGTGACTCTTGTCATCCTGTGATTTGTCAGAAGCAGCATTTCCAAACCAACTCCATCTGCAAATAAAGTGTTAAGACATGGTGGGGGAAACAAACCCAAACAAAGCGTCCTTAAGAACAACAGAACCTTTCCCATTTCTCCCTGAATTTCAAACATGCTCCACCTCCCTCTTGCCAGGTCTCACCTTGCCATGGCTTTTCTCCACCTTTCGGAAACACTTGTTCAAGGAGAGGTTGTGTCGGACCGAGTTCTTCCAGCCGGTGGGTGCCGTGGCGAAATAGGGGAAGCGGTCCAGGATCCAGCTGTAGATTTCTTTGACTGGCAAGCTCTTGTTGGGGGACTGCTCAATGGCCATGTAAATGAGAAGGCTGAAAGAGTACGGGGGTTTGGAAGTGGAGGATTTTTTCTCAGGGTTCTGGTAGCAGGACGGCGAGAAGGATGGCACGCTGTCACCCTCGATGTCGTACAGGGGGCTGACAATCGGAAGGCCCTCACTCCCGAGGCTGAAGTTTGTTAGCAGGTTAGTACTTTCGTGCAGCCAGTTCAAATTTGTGAGCTCATCATCTGCTGAATCTCTGTCCACCACGGTGGCCTTTGGCTTGCCGGCGTCGCCCGCGTCGGGCAGGCTGCCCATCCCATGGCACTGCCGTAGTCCCGCGGCTTTTTCTGCTCCAGGCGTTTCAGCTTTCTTATCCGGAGTCATGCCAGTGACTGGACCCATTTAGCTTTATTGGTCTGCAACAAAGGAGACGGTCAGAAATCACTGCAAACCACCAACATCACGTTCAGCAGGAGCCCGCCAAACCCAAGTGCAGGGCTGCACCAGCCCCACGCTGTGCACGAACACTGAAGTCACTGGTGAGAGCCAGGGTCCAACAGGAGTCTCCCAGTAATCTCATGAGCATGTTAACTCCCCTTGGTTTATAACCAGAGCTTATGGGAAGCCCTTGGAAACTGCTGATCTTGAAACACCAATTCAGACACAGAAATAAGAGCTATTTTGATGTCAACATCTGAAATCTGGAAAACACCTTAACAGGTAGGAGCTAATCCGTTCAGCTCTCACATTAACTCTTTATTCATACTCCTTAGATTGTAAATTGGCGCTGTTTAGAAGTGTTTGCCTTTGGTGCCCAAAGAGTGAAAAAGAAGTTACAAACCTTAAATCAGCATGAAGTGCATTTGTGGTCGCAGTGCAAATGAAGTCTTTACAACCCCCTGAGAGTCTCAGTCATTCCCAAGTGCTGCTGCCTGTTTCTGCCGGGGGAAGATCTGGCCAGCCTATCAGTTCATCAGCTGGGTCTCACATTGCTGCCTGGCTCCAAAAGATCTTTTTCCCTTCCTGCAAGGACTTGCTGCCCGAACTTGGGCTCCCCTGCAGAGCAGAGGACTCAAGAGGAAGGGACCATCCAGTGGGGTGGCAGCTCAGACCTGGGGCAGGAATAACAGCTGACCACTTACATAAAAAAACCGAAAACAGTAAAACTAAAAACCTAACCATAAAATTATTATCCGTAAGAAACTGCCACCCAGAATGCACAGTCTAACAGGCTACCCATGCTTTAGAGGCACTACACCAACAAAAAACACCTTGCTTGTAGAGTTTTAAAAGGGGTCTTCTAGCAAACTGTGTTATGGCAACAGCTGGTTTATTTCCTGCTGATGTGACCATGTTAGAGCTTCACTGCAGCCACAGCTTTGGCCAACACAGCTATACCAGAAGTACAGAGCAACAAAACCACTGTATGGACATAGGGTGTGTACATGTACACACACACACACATTACAGACATAAGACATTCCAACTATGGATAGAGTTTACCAGCAAAGCTGAAGTTCGTGAGGTGTAAAAAAACCCAAAAACAACAAACAAAAACCCAACCTCCAACCCAGTTCCCCCTGTCCTAGTAAGTGCTATCATTCTGGTTTCAGGCTCCAGCTCCCAGTGCAAGAGCTCAAGACAAGGACAGCTTCCATATCGCACCTCACCAGACAGCTCTACTCAGCTACTGGATGTTTTCTTACATCAGGTTTCAGCAAACACGTGTCTTAGTGCACTTGCATTTCTCCTACAAAGCAGAGATGAAGAGTCGGCCAGCCTGCGTCCACTGCCTGGCTGTGCCACCCCCAAAACCACCTAGCTCTAACCTGCCAGCCTCCCGTGTCCATGGGAGTACAATGCCCAGCCTCCTTATTTTGGGGAAGGGGAGTGATGCGTGCCATGGAGGAGTGACGTGGCGACATATAAAGGCAACAGGGTAATCCATTTTATGCTCCGCAGTCCTGCCAGCTCCTGCCTGGTGCCAGGCAGTTGTGAGGTGCAGAATTTGTGCCTCCACTAGGAAACACAATGGGTTTTCCACCAGCAATTTCTGCTCCCCCCTTCATCTGCTCACACACTCTTGCACCAGCTATTGCAAAGCTGTGTTGACAACAGCACCTTCACTTACACTTACCAGCAGCAGTGCTGGAAACCATCCGTAAATTTTTTATTTTCTGTTTCTTATTTCTGTTTCTATTGAGTGCAGGGATGGGTATGATTAACTACCAGTTCAGTCAGGAAAAAAAAAAAATTAAAGCGAAGTGAGCTACTCAAATAGCTGGTCAAAAATAGCTTTGCTCTCCCTACAATTTACTTCTCCCCCAAGGCACCAGAGCAGATTTATATTGGCAGTCAGAGATGGCTGGCTTTAAACACAGCCATATATACATATGCTCATGTCACTTCTTCAAGCCTTTCTTAAATTAAAAAAAAACAAACAAAGAGCTAGTGATAAAATTCATATAGTGAGACAAACACCAACTCTGCTGCAACGTGAGCTGCTCTGTTCTCTTTATAATGATTAACTTTGCCCCCTTATTCAGCACCTCTTTAGGCAGCTCCACAGGAGCTGACACCTCACAGCCGTGTTTTGGTAATTTTAGCTCTCGGTTCATGTTGCACGAGATCTCCCTTTACAAATCATCCATCAGTGTGGTGGATCAAGAACATGCACATGCTCACACACACACATGCAAGTCTGAGGTCACTGTATTTATCTCTTAGGTGAAAGGGGGCAATAAAGTCTGTTTTCAACACAAATGTGGCCTGGGCACGCTCAGTCTTCTCAAAAACAGAAGGGAAAAAATATAATAACTTATTAAGGTGGTACTCATAATCAGGTAGACTTTGTGGTGTCAGTGCACTATTTGTTTGCATGCTACTATGTTTTAGCAGAGAATCATTAGCATAATTAATGCCCTGCTTTAAAATAAAAATTATTTGCAAGTAATATACTTACAGTAAATAATATTAGGTTAGTGCCACGTTTCTCTTAGTAAATGCATTATAAAAATCCACATATCATGACCTTCTTATTCTAGTTCACCACCTTGCACATCTTCTACATGAACACATCAGAAATTAATTTTTTTTCCCTAAGAAGCTATAAAGGCCCTTATTAGACTATTATCAACCAATAAATACGAGAAAATAAAATCACAGGAGTGACACCAGTGCCACTGGAGTATATCTGAAGGCACACAAGTGGTCAACTTGTGTGCTCTCTAGAACCCCTCTTCATTCACACAGACCCTTAATGACATCCAAAATACAAAATTTTTTTCTCCATGGGTGCTCTGATTGTCCATAAGCAAATGGGACAGTGAGAACACAGCTCACAAGCTGTCATTTTCAAGATTACCACTCCAATATTTGGGGTTTAATATTTTATACAAGGGTTATGGGATCTTTGCTGTAAGCTGGCAGGGTTTTGTGGACAGGGATGACCCAGCAGGAAAACCACAGGAAGAGCAAGGAGAGCAAACTGTGAGAAGGAAAGAGCACAGAAGCAGATCTCCAGTGCAGATGTTTGGATAATTCCCATGGGGACAACTCCAGCCCTGCAAGCAGAGCCAGAAGGCAACCTCCAGCCAGGCAAATGCAAAAATATGCTTTAAGCACACCTCTGGAAAATGTGGAAGAGCTTGGGCTCTGCCCATGTGCTTCACCCTACCAACGAGCACAAAGTGACAAAGCGACGCTGCTGTTCGCTGGTATTAACACTTGCAACTGAAAGCAGAGCCTCATGCATCCAAATCCTAAGGAACTCAAGCATCTGTCTCCTGTTAGCACCTCCAAGAGAACGGCCAACCAAAACATTTACTCCTCAAAGTATCACAGTGGAGGTGCACATCATTTAGCATGGTAATTATAGACAGAGGACTAAGATTCTAGGGTGAGAAGATTAAAAGGCTGAAAAGTCAAGTAAAGCTGCTCAAATAAAAGTCAGGATGCATGAGAAAAGAGGTGAGAGAGATGACCTCCTTCCAGCAGTCTGTGATTTTTGGCATCACATGAAAGCCAGGAGCAGACCTCCATGCTAATTCATGCCAGGCCAGCACCCAAAGCCCAGTGAAGACCTGCCCTTCCAGACCACTCACAACCCAAACAGCAGAGCCCAGGTCCAAAGGGGCTGATGAAGGCTGCAGGTGCATAAAGGCAGCAGTCACGTTCAGAGAAGCACAAACAGACTGGAAGAGACTCAGTGTCTCAAGACAAGGGAATATTACTTGCAGCTTTCTCTCAAAGAGCTACGTCTGGGAAAGGTTATGAGCACTGAAAGGCACTCAGTATAGCAGAGCACATCTGGGTTAAACCAGGTTTGCATGCCCCCACATACAGACCCAGCTATGACTGCATTTTGATGGAAGACCTTGAGCACCGCTGTGCTCTGCCGCGAGAGCAAATGCTTTGATGTGTGAGCATTTTATGAAGACAAAGGTGTTTTAACGAAGGCCAAACGTTTAACCAAACTGGAAGTCCACTAGGGCATTTCCTCAGGCAGGCAGGGAAGCACTCTAATTTTGCAGCAGCCCTTCCTGGAAGAAGTCTCAGCTCCAGCAGAATCCAGGCCCAAAGGACAAAGCTGTGGCAGGTACCACCATCCCATCAAAGGTGACCTCCTCCAAACTCAGCAGCATTGAAGGTACAAGTGCACAGGTACCATTTTAGTACTGTGGCCACCATGCTTGGACTCACTGACCTGGCAAGAAAGATTTCAGCCTTTTTGTTAGAAGATGCCACAGCCTTGTCCATGCCAAGTTAGCATGAGAACAGAGCCACTGTTGCTGCCTGACCCTTCTTTACAGTGGCACCAGATGAAAGGTGCCCTTCTGGCACCTGCACAACATCAGTGCCCCAGGTTGGGACAACCTTCTCCACAACTAAATGCACCTATTTATTTCTGCAGGAACAACTGAGCAATTAGGTCACCTCTGCTAATAGTGGGAAGACCTGGAACCCGCCAGCAGTGCAGCGATTTCCCTCCAGGTTTAGAAAATAAAAAGATAAATATTACCATGCATTGCCCAAGTTTGAGGAGTCGAATTAAATTTTAATCCAGGAAAAGAGGTTTTTGGCCATACCACACTTAGGTTAATGACAGCAGCTCTGCACCCACTCTCTCCACAACAAGCTCGGGGTGTGCAGCCTGAGTTACAGAGCCACGCATTTGTGCTTTACACACAACTTCTGTACTGACACAAACAGGCTCTGTAAGAGCATTTAAGATGATCAGTACATGCTTTTGCATGCAAGCGACTCTACCAAAAGCAAACTCTTCTACTGATTTTTCATATTCCCTTGCATTTACAAGAAGCATATGGGCTTGTCCAGACTTAAATACATCCACGTGTGTTATCAAAACAGCCCAAGAATTACACAAATGTTTGTCACTGGCCACCTACCCTTGGATAAACTTTCAATCAGCACGCACACAGCACAGGACCAGCCACAAGTCTTTGCATGTTAGAGCGAAGAGCAACAACAACAAAAAATCCTGGCACAACTAATGAAACCCCATCAATAAAAACCAGTGCTGACCAGGAGCATTAAAAGGACGACAACAAACTATTTTGCCCCCTATTAATTCAACCTTTCCCCCCACTCATCTCCTTTGTCTGGGGCTGTCCTGCTCCATGCCCTGCACACCTCACACCACCGCTCGAAGTCAGCTGAGATCCTCCCCCCAGCCCTGAGAAAGGCCTATATTTGATTATAACGCTATATGAGGTCACGTATCCAAGACAACTAAAGGCATTACAGCCTTCCAAGGGCAAAACCACCTCTCAGCCACAGATTTCAGCAAGCTGGGACCCAGTGTCTGCAGAGGAGATGGACCCTTGGGTGACAAAGGATGCCCAGAGATGCTCCCTGAGGCAGCACCTACAGCCCGCAGGGCCCTTCCTGCTCCTCCTGGCTTGCAAAGTGGGAGAAAATTAAAAATAGTTGTTTAAAAAACCATTAAAAAGGCAGTTATTAGCTTCTCAAATCCAGCCTGAAAATAAAATCAATCAGACAAAGAACTGGACAAGCCATAAGCTCAGGGGCTTCGTTTTAACCTTGGCATTGGTGGGCTCAAATGGGAAGAGAGGTTTTCCAGGGATTTGTGGAAGTACTTCCAAGCCTCTCATTTTAATGCCTCTTTAATGTCAATGTTCTCCCGCACCCTGTGATATAATTAAGGGCAGCATGGGAGAAAAAAGTAATGACAACCAATTCAAAGGTCCAATATCAAGAAAAAGTAAGAAATCCTGCAAAAGCAAAGGGATTAAATAAACTCTTACCACAGCCCAGGGAAGGGCAGGGAGTTAGAAAAAGATTTCATCTGAGATCTAACTTTTTTCATACAAGTTTGCATTTTTTTCTGAAGTACACATACATACACACACAAGTGATTTTGTGTTTGAAACAAACATCTGAAAGGAAAATGATGCGTGAACTCAGACATGCCCTGACCCCAGCCCAGACCCCGTGCATGGCCCAGAGCCTCTGGAACATTTATTCCAATGCTGCCTTCAGAGACTTTGCAAACGTGAAGCCTTTCCAAAGGCTGCAGTCACTGTTGGACCTGGTTCCCCGTGCCTCAGATTTAAAACATGCACATGAAAACAGTCTAACAAAGGAAAAAAAAAAAAACCAAACCCAAACAAGCAGTGAAATCTACACTATTAAAGAAAACCTTTGGTGTCACAGAAAGGGGAGGGGAGGGAAATAAGTGCTTTCAAGAAAACTGCTTAACGGCCAATAGTAGCTTTTCAAGAGATGCTTATGGGTAATTTTCCTCAAATTCAATACTGTGCTTGCTAAGTGGACTAAAATGCAAAAAAAATATAAGCCATCGATATGTTCAAAAGCGAGCCATTTGAGTGAACGCCCTGCAATACAATTTTGATGCTAATTCCCTTTCCAGGGTAACCCTTCCATGTGTTTCTCTACCATCCTCTTGAAACAGAAGTAAATATAGCTACATTTCAGCTGGTGTCTGTACTAATTTACCAGTGCTAGAAAACCTAAAGCTATCTTTTCCATCCAGCTTTTCAGCCTTTAAAGTACTCAATCACCCAATTTTCAGCTGAAAACCAACAATTCGTCACTCCGAGTGACCCTTCTGCAAGATTTAACTGGAAAGCAATATTGGAGCTGTATCACAAAACCACATTACTGGTACAACTTTGTGATTGCGAAACTCTCCCTAGTTGCTGCTTCTCAGCTCCTGCTCCCAAGTGCAAGTTTTCTTCCAGAGCTCTGGGGAAGGCAAAGCAATGACCTCCCTGGCCAACTTGCTCTTAATTTTATTCCACAAGTGTTGAACTTGGCTTTCTGTTTAAAGAAATAAACAAAAAACCCCGAACCCTCCTACTTTTGACTACTTGACATCCCTAAACCAAACCAAACTGGCTGATAACCGGTCTGGGGATGATCCTCACAGACCACAGGATGAGGGATGAGTGGCCGCTGCTTGGCAGAAAGCTTCCCAGCTGCCACTCCTTCGTGAAACTTTTCCAGGCGCTGAGCTCTCTCCATACCCAGTACTTGGCTTTTAGGCAACCACGTCCTTGCCCCAAATCTAAGCCCAACGGAATCCAGCGACACTGTTAAAAAGCAAGCAAGCACAGGACCACACACTCAAACCAAGAAACTAAAAGTAGCTGCAAACTGCAAGATAGGAATGCACTGAAAATAACCTGAGAGAAGACACGAAGCCTGAGTGTGCAGAAGATTAGGGGTGGGAGGTGATGCCTGCAGTAGTCAGTTTAATGGAGTCCCTAACATTCTCTTATATTTGAGGAAAAAGTAGGGTGCTCTAAGTTTATTTTGAACATAATGGAAAGAAAATTGAATGCACTACCCAAAAGAAAAAAAGTAAGTCAAAATCCACATCATTGACTTTCGGTATAAATACTCCTATCTGCACAAATTTCAGGCTTCTCTTAAAATGGTCCTGGTACCTCTCAGCAACTACGTGGTAGAACAGTTATTCCTGCCCCAAACACAACAGCCAGGCTTCCCAGCTGCTGACCATGCAGGCTGGCACTGAGCACTCAGCCAGCGCTCTCCCAGCCCGGAGTGACCCAACCCTCGTGCTTCCAGAGCCATATTGTTTTACAGGGAGCAGGCAGAGCACCAGGGGTCATAAAGACGCTGGCTGGCATCAGGCAGCACTTCTTCCATTCCGCCCAATTTATTACCCAAGCACGGTGAGCTGTCTCCTAGCCGACCTCAACTGTATTTTGGAAGCACCGGGGAACATCGCTGCGTGCTTTCACCCGGCGTGGTGAGGACGGGATGGAGAGCTCACCAGCATCCAGCCAGCGCGCACCCAGCCAGCAGGCACGGGTAAGGCGACGGGGAACAAGCACACACCTACAACACGTAAAGATCCAGCCAGGAAAGAAGCGAAGCAGCGTCTCAGGGGTTTCTTGGGTCTTCTCCGGGAGCCAAGGCAGCCGCTGGATCTGCAGGAGACACCCCAGATGCAGCCCCAGCTTGCAGCCTGCAAGCGAGCACCTGCCGGGAGCAGAGCCGGGCGCTGCCATGAGTCACCGGAGCGACGGCGCAGGAAGTTGCCCAACACCATCTCAGTCGTGGAGCGGCAACACACGCTGGGATGAGGCACTTGCTGCCTCCATCTGCTTCCCTCAAATAAAGTTACCACCAATGCAGTGACATCCTATAGACGAGCTTGTACGCAAGGCACTCATTTACCGGGAGGGGAGGAACTGCAACCGCCGCGGCGAGAAAACTCCAGGAGCCAAACGGAATAACCCAGAAGTTGCACCTCTGCTAAAAGGTCGTGAGCATTCACCCAAACTGCTGACAGCCTTTACTCACGGGGACTAGAGGCTGCTTTTCATCCATTTGCAGCCAGGCAAGGAAAGCTGTGTTTCCCGTAGCCTGTTCTGCACCACAGTAGTGCAGTAAGACTATCCCATGGCAGGGAACAGTGTCAAGGATGCACGGCAGCGGTGGCTGTGAGCGCTCCTCCCAACACCCATCCTTCCTGCCACCTCGCTGGCTATAATCCCCCTGTGCAGCTCCTTCTGATAAGGTATCACAAACCTGCACATGGAAAAAGTCTTCTGAGTGCCTGGGGTACTTCCTCTCATAAATACCAGTTCCTTTTAACCCCAACGAGTAGCCAAGGAGCAACGGCAGGGGAGGAAGGTGGAATTACAAGTCCAGTGAAACCAACATAAGAACTTCCGCTGGTCTTATGGGAACCAACATTTCCGCATGAGGACTGCAAGGCTTTCTCACCAGTTTAAACTATGTCCATGTACAGTATCTTCAGGTGCCAAACTACCTCATTCACCACAAGAGTTTGCTTTTGCTCAACATGCCAAGTCTATCGCACTGAGCGGACACAGCCTGTGGTTAATAAAGACAGTAAAAATCAGCCTGACGTGCCCCTAAGTCTGTGTCTTCTTTCCCAGGCACTACACTTGCTTGCCAGGCAGTACTTCTTGTTCAACAGGACCATTACACATCCCTCTATCTGCTTCATTACTTACTGGACTGGCACGTCCTGACACTGAGAGTTGCTGGCAATGCCAGTGCCTTCAATCCCAAGCTCTCTAGAGGACACGGGAAGGCTCCTCAAGCAGAAAATCCATGGTGGTTGGAGCTGTTAAGGCAGCACACTCCCTAGGTGGTGTCCCTTTTAGACAAAAAATATCTTACTTCTGGGCTGGAAAATCCCAGAGGAGCTTCTTCAGCACAGCCCCAGCAACCGCACCCAAAGCAGGTCACAACTTCATCCTCTGGTCTAGAGGCTGCCAACAAAGACATCAACCAAGTTTTATTCCAGCAAGGTCCCTGAGAGTGCTCAGGGCCACACACCTGGATTGATACAGGCTCAGTGCCTCCAGCTCCCTTCAGGACCTGAAGGGCAGCATCTCCACCACAATCTGACAGTGCGAACACCATGTACAGCAGCACTGCTCAGTTTATGGGCACATCTGATAATGGAAAAAAATAATACTAAAAGCACAGAAAAGTCCTATACTTACTTCAGGCAACTCAAACATACAAATTGAGAATCACCATCTCCTCTCTGTTTCTACAAAAGTGGCAAGTGAGCCCCCAGCAGAAGCTGACCCACAGCAGCAGTGCTCGGCTGAGCTCAGAGATAACACACCCTGGCACCCAGCTAAGTTCGTCAGCTCAAGCCCTGTGCTGCACTAATTGCTACTATAGAGCTTTCAGTTCAGACCTGTGGCCAACTACCTTCTGCAGAGCTTGGGAAATGTGAGTTGGCACCTGCCAAGAAAAAAAAAAAAAACAACCTTCAAACTAGTTCAAGTTTCCTGACGTAAGATAATGCCAGCTTGATTTTTCTTGCATGGATGTGGCATCAAACCAGACTAAAAGGAGGGGAAAAAAGACCCCAAACCAAGAAACACAACAGGAGATGAATGATTCACATGTCAATATGTTACAACCCAAGCATTACTAAATCCGTCCAAATGCAAGCCCACCAATAACAAAATTCAGAGAGTGTGTGTGTGTATATATATGTATATATACCCACACATGCATGGTATATTATATATAAAGTTATCTTGATTTTATAGGTTAGCCTCAAAGCTAATCGAGCTGCTCTTTCAGCATTCAAGTTCACCATAATTCAGCATTTTTAACTTCACATTTGGCATACAGCATCCATCCATAGACAGTCACCACGGCAGGAATGTGAGTTTATTGGGTCCCCTCAAGGTTACCCTTTATTTAACTCTTTGTCCTCTTTACTCTTTGTTTGGGCCTTGTCAGAATCCAAACCTTTACCAACAAAAGGCAGTTTCCGCTCCCACAAAACTGGAGCACCAAGCACGCTGGTGTGTCCAAGCCGGGAGTAGGACAGGAAGGCAGCGGGATGCTGCTCCTCTGCCGCCACCAACTCACTGCCCAACTTCACCAAAAAAAAAAAAAAACCGAAAAAGATGGAAAACTCCGAAGGGCCACGTGCAGAGATCCCAGCCTCACCTCGAGCACTTCGTCAGCCGTTTGCTGGATTTCACCCTAGAACGCGGGAACCCCGGGGCGCCTCTCCCACACTGCCCCCACCTCTGCAAGGCACGGGCCCTCCGCACATCCCTGCGGGCTTCCCGCCGGTTCGGGGACGACGGGGAACAGCAGAACAACGCCAAAAGGCTCTTTATTTAATCAAATCACGCGCCCGACTTTCATGGGGTGACCCGGAGGCGAGGGGCACGCCGGGGCCGCGCTCCCGGGTCCCGGCCCCGGGCTAGCCGCGTTTTCCATCACCCCAGCTGGACGAGCGCAAGCAGCGCGGGCTTGCTCCGCCGGGGGAGGGGGCGAAGGGGAGGGG